>JARYHS010011408.1:22709219-23043151 GCA_031002005.1 Vandiemenella viatica
CGAGAAACATCGATGGGAACTCTTTAAATTATTCTGGATCTTTATATGGCGTCTGTATAAAAAAGCGTCAGAGACGAGTTAGTAAGTTGAGCAGAGAGCTGCAAGTAACTGAAGGTTAGAATCGCTGGAATATTTGTATGATTGTGCTTAGTATCTTTGGTCGAGTCGAAGCCTATTCTGTTTGTACTGTGTAATGTTGTTGTAGAACTCGCGGAAAAAATAAACCTAATTCGGAGTAGTTATCTTATGAAACCAAATGCTTATCAAAGAGTAATATTAAACAGGTAATAAGAAATTAATTAAGAATCTTAAATTTTCTGTGGCGAGAATTAGGCTTTAGAAATATTTTATTATGGAGTTCCCGCCAGTGTGTTCTTGGTACGAACCGCCTGGTCCCTGTACAAACTTCAAGGGAACAGAAGTCATCTCTTAGGAGGGTTCCTATCTGTGGAAGCCTATATGCCCCGCCATAGGGAAGAGAGGTTGAAAACGGCAAAAGGAATTCACGAGGTCAATGTTGGCAGTGCCCCTGTTGGAAAGACACAAGACACTCCTACTTATCGTCACCCGGTCGGTACTTAAGTTCCTCAGAGCACAATGGAGCTCTCAGTTCTAATCCATAGGTGTCACTGACTGTATCGAAAGACTGCTCTATAATTATGTAAGTCCATTCATTTTCCTCTCTCTACGCCTCTGTACAAACGCTCACTCTCGCTACGTGTGATTATGTGAATTGTGGTTGCGCCAAGGTAAATTGTTTAAGTGTAGAACTGTTGGTGGAAGATTTCTGTGAACTTCTTTAATTGCATACGTTTTCCAGTTTATAGTACCGATCATCATTGTACTAAATGTGATCAAATAGAACAGAATATGTTGAATTTTATGTGATTCATCCATCCAAATTCCGTATTATCTATCACGTATATTATTTCTAAAAGCTCTTTTTTTAAAGCGCCGTCTTTCTCTCTTCATATTTAACTAAAATCGATAGATGAGGTATCTGTTAATGATTAAGTACTTCGCTTTGGTAAGATCATTAATTAGGTAGGATTCTTTTCTAAATTCAACCTGTAAATGGCAAAAGTGTGAACAATCAAGGTCACGGGTGTGACTGGCTTCACTGGCGAAGATAAGGAGCGATCGCATTGCCGCTAGATAGCAGCACAATACATATCTCAGAGATATTTATAAACTAACTGTGCGTGATTTCTAGAGTAAGGAGGTTTTCGGATATTTTTGCTTCTGTAAGAGAAACATTTCGTAAGATGTACATATTCAGTTAGTACCTTTTTCAGGTGATAAATAAAAAATTGGTAAAAATGAGCCTGTTCTTTTATTCTAGTACAAACCAGCAACCCCGCTATTCATTGTTTATCATTGCGCGGGTATTTATGCTTTTTACCGCACGGAAGTGGATTAGTGATGCGGTTTATTCAAGGTTTATCTTTTTTTCTACATTTGTGTTAGTGACGCCTTCAGACCCTGAAGAGCATGGATCCAGAGTGACGTATAGGGTGTCACCAAGTACTCTGGTAAGTGAGTTACCTCATTCGTTCGCTAGTCGCCGAAGTGATAACTTCCTGGTAGCTCGGAGCAGTGAACGTGTGTTTGTGTCTTCCTGTTTACAGCGAAGCTCAATACTTAAGTGTTGAAATAAGTTCATACAAGTGTAACGAAAACTAGCTGTATACTCAAGTGTAGCCTGTGCAGCGAGAACTCAACAACCACCCGAGGGTCCTCCCCCGCTTCTGGGCGAGGATGTTTGGCGGCCACTACGGAGAAGGTGGAGGAGCGTCTTCGTCCCCGACGGTCGCAGAGGCATCAGCAGGCGTAGCAGCAGTTGGAGCAGCATTAGTTCAAGCTGTGAGTACAATAAGTGGAAGTGATGAGGCGGAGGTGGATATGGAATATAACTTGGAACCGGAAAGTGATGATGTAGAACGTGTGTATGCTAGAAAGCGTCCTATAGAATCAAATGTAGAGGTTATGGCAGAGAAAAAGAAAATTGCTAGTGCTAGTGTAGGCTATGAACCACCCCAACTAGAGAAAAACTCAGAGCTAGGACGGGAACAATTGGTACAAAATGAAAAGTCGAGTGATATGCAGACACAACCCGAGAACAACAGACCCCAGCGATTTTATAGACGGTCGGACACTGGCCCATTCATTGTATTTATTGAGAGCAGGGATAACAAAATAGGGAAATTACACCCAATGTCTATAGGGAAAATTCTCCACTCGTCAATCCCGGAAACTAAAGGAAAAATCCTAAACATTAGCTACAGTGGTAGGAATAGACTAAAAGTTGAAGTTGGTGACGCAAACGCTGCCAATAATATTGTTAGATCATCAGGGAAAATATCCAAAGACTTAGAAATATATATCCCCGCTCATTTAGTATATAAACAGGGGGTGATAAGAGGAGTCCACCAGAGTATCACGATGGAGGAGTTACTGGCGGAAATTCAATCACCGGTAAAGGTAGTTAGTGCAAGAAGAATTAGCAAAACAGTAATACAAAATAATGAAAAACTAGTAATCAATCTTCAAACATGTGTTCTAACATTCGACAGTCAGTCCATCCCACATCACATAAATATTCACGGGACTAGATGCGAAGTAACACCATTTTTCCCGTCAGTAAAAATATGCTATCAGTGTTATAGATATGGGCATCTTAAAAAACAATGTCGTGGCCAAGCTCGTTGTATCAAGTGTGGTGGGGCACACCCTGACAGCCAATGCACAATTCAATCTATTACCTGTTTCCAGTGCGGGGGAGCTCACTACGTTACGGACCGAATGTGCCCAGAGTATAATAGGCGGAAAAATATTCAGGAAATTGCTACCCGAAACAATATATCGCTAAGGGAAGCGGAATCCGCTCTTAAAAACAGATCATATGCACAAGTAACTAAAATATATGAACAAGGAAAAAATCATCTTAACCCTTCTGTAGCGCCGGATATAGAGAACTACAGTCAATTTCCACCTATTAAATTAGACTATAGGGGAACTCCCCTGTCAATGCCTGCAACAAGCAATGAACCATATAATCTACGAAAATACCCAATCCAATATCTTGGTGGGGACGCTACTCAGGTCCAGGAAAATCAACCGAAGGGCCCAACTGGACCCTTGCTGATGCCCGATACTAGAAGACAACAACCCATTTCAACAGAGGTTCCATTGACCAAAGCACAACACATTAGCAATTGTGGGCCACCGGAGAATAGGGCGAAACATAGAACACAACAGCACTTTAACACATATGAATATCAGCAGCTTTGGTACCAACCCACAAATTTACCGGCAACACCCATTGGCCAAAATCCATATCCTCCAAAAGTGCAGAACCCAAGTAACCATCCTCAGTTCAGAAATGAGAAAAGTAAATTAGTGGAAGGAATCTTCAACCTAATTTTGACAATAACAAGACACGTAAAAGACGAAGGGATAGAGGCCCTACAGCTGGAGGAAATTCGAAAATCGATAGAGACATTAATACAACCTAATTATCCATAATGTCAAACACTCAGAATAAAGATAATTCAAGTAGGGAACTACATGTAATACAATGGAACGCGCGGAGCCTCAGTCCCAAATGGAATGACTTTATCAACCTAATGAATGAAAGCAAGGCAGCTGTAGCTATAATTACTGAAACGTGGTTAAAGCAAGATAGCAAAATTAGAGAAAGACAATACAAAACCTTTAGAAAAGATAGAAACGATGGGTATGGTGGGGTAGCGATCATGATTGCAAAAAACATAATAGCAGTGACTAAAAATATACAATATAATAACAGTAATATAGAAATTATATCAGTAGACATATTAAATTTAGAGCCTGTGAAGAATGTAACAGCTATTTACGTGCCCCCCCATGTCACAATCAATGAAACAGAATGGAACCACATTTTCTCCCAACTTCCGAACGGAAGTATTGTGGCAGGAGACTTTAATGCCCATGACAAAATGTGGTACGATGAAATAACAGACCATAGTGGCCAGGAGCTAGCAAAAGCAATAAGTCAATCCGACCTAGTGGTGCTAAACACCAAGACACATACTCGCATTGGTACACCATACCATAGACCCTCCTCGCCGGATTTATCTTTAGTATCGTCAAGGATGGCCATAAAATGCTCGTGGGTGGCAATGAACGATACATTAGGCAGTGACCACAGGGTTATAAAAATTTCCATAGAAACACAAGCTACTCATACGACCCAAAACAGGATATTCAGTCACAGCCAGATAATAAATCATAAACTTATGGACTGGCACAAATATCAACAAGAAGTAAATAGAAGATTGCTAGAATGCCCGGTTGTAAGAGACCCACAGGAAACCTACAACTGGTTTGTAGAAAATATTTTAGAGGCTGCGAAAGAGAGTGCACCTGCTGTGAAATATAGAAAGGACTGCACATACCGAAGGAAGCCCTGGTGGACGCCAGAATGCTCTAAAGCGGTAGCAAGAAGAAGACTAGCTCTCAGAACATATCGCAAAGAGGCGAACTACCAAAACTTCATTACGCTCCGGAAAATAACAGCACAAACTAGCAAAATCATCAAGAAAGCGAAGAAGGAAGGATGGGAAAAGTACTGCTCGGAATTAAGTGGAGATCTTTCGACACAAAAATTATGGGAAAAGATTAAGTGGTACAAGGAACCAAAACAAAGCTCTGAAAGCATAAGAGTAAAAACGGAAATCGCGGAACAGTTTATGAATAAAATAGCTCCCGCTACGGTAGAAGCTGCACCACTGGAAGTCACCGATAACAATGAACACATAACATATCCTAATTGCAACCTAGACCGACCCTTCACCTTGGTGGAAATGGAAAATAGCCTAAAAGAAAAAGATACAACCCCAGGATTAGACCAGATATCATATTCAATGTTGTACCACCTACCCCCCGCTGGAAAAGAATTGCTACTGACAATACTTAACATTCTGTTTAAACAAAATATTGTACCCCATCAGTGGAGAAGAATAGGAATAACTCCGGTGATCAAAAACGGAAAGGATTCCAATCTATACACATCGTATAGACCCATATCACTAATATCATGCATATGTAAACTGATGAACCTAATGATTAAACAACGGGTAGAATGGTATATGGAACATCATGAACTCCTAGCAAACCGTGTGATGGGTTTTAGAAAGGGATATAGTACTATAGATGCAATTTCAACGTTAATAACAGACATACAAATAAACAACAGTTATAATTCGTATCTCATAGCCGCCTTCCTGGACATACAAGATGCATATGGACAAGTGTATATACCAGAGCTAGCAAATGTGATGATAGACTGTGGCATCCCAAAAACAATAGTCAAATGGTGTGCAAACTATCTCTCATTAAGAATACTGGAGCTATGGATCTATGGAAAAGAACCAATAGTACGCTATGTTTACTCTGGCCTACCGCAAGGGGATCCCCTTAGCCCACTACTGTTCAATATCTACTTATACAATGTGTTTAATAGACTGAGTAAATCGATCATGTACATACAATATGCGGACGACATAGTGATTTATGTAAGAAATAAACTCAAAGAAAAGGCAGTGCTAGAACTACAGAGGAACCTAAACAATACGATAAATGCTCTGAAAGAAAAGATGATGGAAGTATCACCCGAAAAAAGCAAGCTAATGGTCTTTACAAGACATAGAAATGTAAATGATGTGAAGATCATACTTAATGGTAAAGTCCTTACTGTAGATCACCAAGTAAAATTTCTAGGCATGTGGCTTGATATGAGGCTGACATGGAGAAAGCACATAATGGAACTACACAGCCAATCCATGAAAAGAATTAATATCTTGAAAGCCTTAGCTGGCACCTATTGGGGAGCTAACCCAACAATACTATTGCGCCTCTACGGGCAACTAGTCCGCAGCAAAATGGACTACGGATGCATGCTCTATGACACAGCCTCAGCATCAACCTTAGCCAAACTAGACAGGCTGCAATCAGTAGCCCTACGTATATGTGGAGGATTTCTACGTACAACTCCGATAAATGTACTACACATAGAAACAAGCACACCACCACTCTCACTTCGACGGAATATGCTCTCTAGACGATTTATTCTGAAAGTTAGATCAATTATCAACCACCCATTAAACTGGAAGTTAGGAGCCATAAGCCAAATGTTAAATAAGAAATACTGGAGGAAGAAAGCAACCCCTATTACAGTTATAATGAAATTAAAGAATGGCCGATAGAACGATATAAAGTGAATGCTGCGTTTTTGGGGGAAATATGGCCTCAAATAATCAGTATTAAAATACATGAGACAATAGGGAAGGTAGTAGCTAAGAAAACAGAGTATCTTACCGTGGAACTTTGTAAAACTACACTGCAAACTTTAAATGATAAGTGGAAAACATGGTCAAAAATCTATACGGATGGCTCCAAAATCGCTGGGTGCAGTACGGGGGCAGCAATTTATGATGAAAAGCTAAAAAGCTGTAAATCAATCAAACTCCCAAAGGATATGTCAGTTTTCTCGGCAGAGCTGTACGCAATCTTAGAAGCAATCAAATATACACTGGAAAAGAGAGAAGAAAAAATTTTAATCTGCTCAGACTCGTTGAGCTCACTACAATGTATAAGAATGGGGCCGAAAGGGAAGACGAAAAACTATTTAGTATATGACATTATAGACAATTTGAACAAAGCACAACACCAAAGGAAGGAAATAGAATTTCAGTGGATTCCCGGGCACGTGGGAATCGAGGGAAATGAAAAAGCGGACCAACTTGCGAGGAGGACAGAGGACCATGAGCCAACGGAAGTTAGAGCGCCACATAGAGATCTCCTAAGTAAAATCAGAAATTTACTGAAGTCTGAGTGGGAAGAGGTAGGAGAGATCCAATATAGATCTAAAGGTGCCTGGTACCATGCAATTCAACACAACATTCCGAAACAACCATGGTTCAACATAAAAGTGAATAAAAAAGAAGCAACAATAATAAACAGGTTGAGATCAGGACACACCCTACTAAATTCTAAAAAGTTTCTCTTAGGCCAGACAATATCACCGGAATGCGAACATTGTAGTGTATACGAAGACATTTTACACTTCATTTTGGAATGCCCCAAGTATGCTCAACAAAGGAAAACAATACTACAGAATGATGCAGACACCAAAATTACAAGTTATGAGGACCTAAGATATTTCCTTGCGACAATAACGGACGACAAAATTAAGAAGTTATGCAAATATGTTGCTAAATGCAACAGAAAAATATGATATGGAGTTAAAATAAGGTGAAATGTAGACCTATCTATACTCCCTACATGTTCTCTAAATAATAGTAAGATGTTAGATACTAAATAAAGTTCTCTCCTCTCCCTCCCCTCTTGTTATAAAAGATGGATGTATAATAGTATTTACGATAATACTCTATAAATGCCTGACAGCTGTTACTACAAAACAATTACTAAGGATAGATGCATAATATAGCACAAATGTTTATACTTTGGATTACATTAAATAATGTCATTCTTCTATTCATTTCTGATAATGTGAAATAAATATTATATATATATATGTTTCTTGCAAAATGTTTGGTAATAGGAAGAAATAAATGTACTATAAATGGTCTTGCCACGAATGATAGCAAACAATTTGCCATCGCATGAACGTATAAGATATAGTATGTATCAAATATCTTGTAAATGACTGAAAGTAACTACTGTTTAATATGTTTCTAAAGGGAACCTGGGAATATAATATAAATGACTATGTTGTTTCTAATGTTAAATTTTAATTGTACCTTTGTGTAAATTTCAAAACAGTTTTTAATCTAGAAGAAGTAATGAAAATGTTTTATTTGCTAAACTGCATCATAATGATAGCCAATGTTCATATGTTCATACTGTATTACAAGTGTTTGGATTTTTGTGTAAACAAATGTATATCTGATAGTTGGTCAAATTGGCGAAAGCCAAAGACCATTCATTACAATAAAAAAAAAAAAAAAAAAAAAGTGAGTTACCTCCCCGAGACTGTTGACCTGTTGCTTGAGGAAGGAGCCGTCCTAGCACTCCCGGCCAGCAGGAGGCAGCTCTAAACACAGGGTGGCTCGAGTTACTACCGAGCTGGGAGCTCCTTCGTTTACTGCGCAACTCAATTACCTGAGTGCTCCCAACTGTAATCACGATCACGATTTTGATTGAGTTAATGTACAATACCACATTCATTGTTTCTCACAGCGTTCAGAAATTGTAGCGGTGAATTCGGCCAGCTTTCAAAAATTTTTTGATTTTAATTTATGTTTTCTGTTTTATTTTTTACGCTTACTCAAGGTAGCATTCTTGTTTCTAATTTCTTCTTATTTTCCCATTTAAGTCTTACTTTCTTGTTTCTCATTTCTTCTTATTTTCCCTTTAAAGTCTTATTTTCTTGTTTCTCGTTTCTTCTTATTTTCCTATTAAAGTCTTGCTTTCTTGTTTCTCATTTCTTCTTATTTTCCCATTAAAGTCTTGCTTTCTTGTTTCAAATTTCTTCTTCCTCATTCAAGTCTTCTAAGGACCACGAGCCAATTTCAGTTCTTCGTATTTTGTTGTTCCCTATTCTTCCTACAAGTAATCCTTATCTTTCTTCCTACAATTTCGATCCTGTTTATCTACCCTTCCTGCCTTTGAATCTTTCCATTTTTAAAACTTTTTTTTTTAAGAATCTCTATTGTCTCTTTTTTTCCCCCCTAAACCTTTCCTAACTTCCTTGTTGTTGTTCATTTCTTGTTCCGAAGATATTTGAACATCCATTTGGTTCACTTGTATCCGTTCTGTATAAATGTCCATAATATAGCAATCGCCTCATCGGTATTGTTTCTGTTGTGTTTCCCAGGTTGCGACGTATTACATCATTCCTTTGCAACTTCCAACGTTCTGTAATTCTTAGCGGTGCAAGTATTTCTGGAGTAATTTTTAATTTATATTTGTTTTTGTTTATTGTATATGTATTTAATAAACATACTTAAGGCAGGAACATTGTCTGAAAAATGTTATGTTCCATAATTTTTGCTTTCTTTAGCGAGAAGAATGATGCAAGTTCTTTATAGTGGTATCGAAAATGACGTCAGCAACTTAGATAAAACTGTTACATCCGTCACGTTGTTACTAATTGCGTTCAGATTATAATCTTTTTGAACGACAACTAATGTAGTTTATTTTTGTTCTGCCTCGGAAATGAACATTTTAAGCGTGAAAACTGAAAGTAAATAAAACTAGCCGACAGGAGAGTTACTAAAGGAATGGAAGTTTGGAGTCTTGGTACGCAATGTTTTGAGTTTTATATTAGCAGCGTGGATGGGAGAAACAGCAGCCAATTTTAAAGCCTGTCCTTAGGACTCATTAACTGTCAGAGTAAAACAAACTGTTATAAAGCAATCTCTTAAAAGGCCTTCATCAACTCTGGGGAGAGCTTTGCCGAAGAACAGCGTGGAACGAAGTGGGCTGACAGATTATTTCGGACCCAGTGTTTAAAGACGAAGCGTGCTCCATTCCGGGTCTCACTACCAAGATTTCACTTTTTTGTGGTTTCCGCAAGTTTCTTTAGTCAACTGACTAGTGATCTTTTCGATACATATTAAAAAAACTTTGTTTATCGTTTCTTGACAGTAATACATTTCCCAACCCCGATCATTCAGTAGGCGGCCAATCGCACAGGACCGCCGCAAAAAAGGCTCAGTTTTTGCTAAGTGATACGCATATTTCTTCCCAGTCAGTGTTGAATGAACTTCCAGCAAACACTTTTCTTACTGGTTACTTAACAGCTTTTAGTTTCTTTTTTCTATTCTTATAAGCCAAGTGTTTTCATGTGTAAAATCTTTACCTATGAAATCCCTATCTTGGTCACTATGTAGCGATGTCTGTCACACTCTGACGTCACGCTTCCCGCCTCCGCTGCCCAACCAACAACGACCAGAGATGTTCTAGGATACGCGTTATTTAATAACAGTTCTATTTTGCTGAGCATCCACGAGTAAATGAGCTGCCAGCACACTAAAATAATAGTATATATTTCGTAAAAATCGACGTATTAAGTATTAGTTGCCTTTCCTTAATTAAAATCCGTTAGATGAAGATTTTTCTTATACTCTCTTTACAGCGATACCATTGTTACAGTAAGCTACGTTACATCATTTTCAAGATTATGAGCATTATTTGATGAAAATTGCACTTAGTTATTGAAGAAATTAATTGTTAAAATACTGCGATCAACAAGTCATTTTCGAAAGATATTTAAATTCGAGGTAGACATTTTAAGTCACTGTTATAAAATACTCCAAGAAATGATCTGCCGATACACTGAAATAAAAGTATGTACTGCGTTTAAATTAACATATTAATTATTAGTTGTTTTTATTACTGATGTCACTATACCAAACATGTGTAATTATTTCTAGTGGGTCAAATTTAGATCGCAGTACAGTGAATGAATTCGTATACGGCTAATAGAATCTATGAATTTTGAAGAGCAATGTTAGTAGAGGTCGTGGTTATATGGAAATGCAGACAGGACCAGAATGACAACTGACACAATTTTTTACAGAATAATTCACAATTAATTTAGTTTTATAAATAATTTAAACTGCTTTCATAAGCTTCGAGTTACTGATGTTAATATTATGCGGATGGAAGTAGTTCCGTATTTATCGTGCTGAATGAGACCTGGACCAGGAATAAAACGAATATCACGCGCAATACATAAGATTTTGGGTTCCTAACTTATTTTTAATTTCATTGGTTCCCTAATTCTGGCATAATTAATTCAGTAGAAGTTTCATCTGTATCGCTGTGTAAACAACAACCGAAATGTGTACAAATGAGCGTTACATAACAACAATTCTATTTATTTAGGCAACTACAGAGAAATTAATTGACAGAACACTTCTTTCACCCGTCATTTTTGACGGGCTTAGAGGCTAGTTCATTAATATTTGGATTCAGACGGTCGTATTAATTAAATGATTTATTTATTTATAACTCTTTTTTCTTACGATTTCTGCTCAGGAAGCACCTCTGGTATGTTGAACATGTCTTGGTTAATGTATATACATGATTAATAATAATCGTAATAAAAACAATTAGATGTTACAAACAAAACAAAAATTACACATTAAAATATGCAACTGCATTTTGTAAAACGCATATTAGACACGATTAATTCTTTTGTAGATATGGAGTATGTCAATGGGATAATCCCCCAGTGTTTCTTTAAAAATAGCTTTATTGTATGCAAACTGTTTTATACTCTTTTCTGTCTCTGATAACAAAAAGAATAACACATAGGTACACATCTGTCGGTACTTGCTTTTCGCTGTGAGAAAAACCCACCAGGTACCATGATTTCAGGATTTCTTATTCATTGCTCTTAATACATGAATTTATCGTACAGTACTGCACTGCTTTCTGCATTTATACGGAGAAAGTCTTTGAACTAAAAATAACGTGCATATCCCTTGTATTCATTGAATAAAACTTGATGGAATAATGTAGAAATAAAGTTTCTGCAATAAGGTAGTTGCAGATTTACTTGAAGATAACTGCAAATCTCTGATGAGCCGACTTAGCATAAAAATAAAGGGATGTAAGAGGTCATTTTGAAGACCATTACTATTTGAGGAATTATAGGAATATTCAATCGTCGAGCTATTGGCAATCGGCGATCATTGACAATGCTGAGCGCGGTCGAGCATTGACCAGACAGGAATCTGCATGCTTGCAGTCAGCACCTTAGAGTGCAGTCCCCTTCGTAATTGTAGGTCAACCGAGGCGGCTTTGGCAGTACAAGCGATGAAGTAGTGTCTTTACTGTCGGGCAGTCGGCGAGAGTAGTCGAGCATACTTTGATAGCCACCTGTTAGGAGCCTGCCACCCTCCCATGCATCTCGTATCCAGCGCGACCATCTGCCTAACAATTAACTATTACAGTTCAGGGCTTAGATAAGTTGGTGATAGTTGGAATCCACTTTGCGGCACGCTATAAACTGTACTACTCCGTGTTAGAAGCCAATAAACTGTTCAATTGCAAGTGTTGCATTCTTCATGTAGTAAGAACTTATATCAATTTCTAAACTACGGTCTGTGGCCGTCAATCCACAGTGGTGTCAAACATTAGCCCAAGCAGTCCAATGGTAAGATTCTAGTGGTGCTGCCAGAAGAACAGAAGAGACGCTTCGAGCAGAACTGTAATTCCCTAAGGTTAGTTCGTCAGCACACCTATCCACACACACGCCCACTAGCCTTGGCCAATCAGCCCCTGACAAAGTGGCGTCATCGTGGGATTTCGGCGTAGTACCGATGTTTTGGAACATCAGTGTGGATAAAGTCTGACGAATTAGCAAGAAGTAAGCGATCATCGTCTGAAGAGGAAGACGGGGGGTGGCAGGAAGACAGGTGGCTGGATCAACACATGGCTTGGAAGATGAACGCGGGAGGCGCGGCGTCAGCACGCAGCTGGAGACTTCGGACGGCGGGTTCAACGCACGAGCGACGGCGGAGCATAGCTCGGATCAACACGCGGAGCGGATCGCGGCGGCGCGAGTCAACACGTTGCTGCAGGAGCCATGGCACGATCTTCAGACGTCGACAGCGACGGTGGCGGTGGCGGCGACGACGGCGACGAGAACAAGACATTAGGGGTGAGTGGACCTCAATTTTTATTGTAACTATGGCAGCGACTAACTCTTCAACAGTTATCAGACATTGAACGCGAGGATCTTGGATTTGGAGACGCGGGTGAGCGGAGTTATAATGGTGAGTTAAGCGGGGTTGCTTTTTGCTTGTAAAGGCACGTTTTCTGCCAGATATATCTTTAAGTCGGACAAAAATATTTTCAGAGGCCATAGCAGCGGCGGTGTTTATGAATAGATCGAAGCGAGTTCTCCAGGTAAGTCCAAAATTAAGTGTATAAGGCAGATATTAATGTTATGAAACATTCAGATGCTACTGAGCGTAATAGGAAATACTGGTCAAATTAGTAATGGATGAATTAAAGAATTATGAGAATGACTATTACCGGGAAAAATGAAACCGGTTGGGCGTCGTGTAAATGTAAGTGTGGCCAATATGTTAAAGTGAAGTGGAATATTTTGCGGTAAAAGGCGGCAAGGGACCGACCGATCCAGACCCGATATATAAATATGTGTGGCGAGTTGCGTCATTTTGTGGGCCAACATTTCCGGGACATGCAGAATGGGGTGGGTTGTTATGGCTAAAAGCCTGGATTAATGATAAATATTGGGGAAAAGAAAGAGTGATATGTCTTAGTGGGTTCTGGTGCGCAATTCTTTATTGTGGTAAAGTTGTTTGCAGAGTGGAAAAATTAGAGCCACTAGTCTGCTGGTTACCGGTCTAGGCCGGGAAAAGTTAAAGTGTTAGGGGTATCTACTGCTGGATTAGTATAAGCTCCAGGATGTTCAGAGCAACTGTTCAGGCGGTTAGTTATTTGATCAGAGCTTACAGTAGGATATAGGATTACATTTTCTATAGAAATATGGTGCAGTAGTAGACGTGCGAAACGTACAGTTGTTAATAGGACCACGCGAGTGGACACTTTCGGCTGACGTTCTAAGACTTCTCACGTGTTCAGGATGAGGGGCAGACGTGTTCCCACCGCTATACGAATACCCATAAGTCAATCGTACGTGCTAACATTGCATAGTATATTCTGAAATCATATTCAAGTACCTCTAACGGAAATTTTTGCAAAAGTATTCAGTTGTGTAAGTGAAGACGCTCAATGACACAGGATGGTTAGAATCAAGTAGAGTGTATATAAAACGGAAGTATTTGTCATAGCAAATTAAAACATAATACATGAGATGGATGAACTAAAAATAAATATATATCGACGTATCTGCTACATCAAATTTAACATTTATCGGAATGCACGGATAAAATCCTAAATTATTATGGTAACTAGAATAGAATTGGAACTCATCATTTTGAGGAATAATAATAATTTGAAATTATTACGAACATTGTACAACTCTGGTGTTTCAGTTAAGGAAAATATAGCCTCAGTGGCTTGTCTTTCATGTGTCCACAGTAATAATACGTACTCACTTAATGTAAGGAGTCAAACTGTGTGCCACATGTTAGAAATATCTGGAGCACCAAGAATATTAAAAAATGGGTAATGTTAAAAAAAATCCGGACAGCGTTGGAAATTGGCGAACTCTGACTGTCTGGGCAACATCACGGTGTACACTCGTCAATCGAGTTAAAAAGGCAAAATACGAGTGCAGTCCTTGGGAAGAGGAGTCATGAACCTTTTCTTACAACACAATACGTACTCAAAAGCCTACCGTCAACTCCATACGTTTATGGATAAAAACTTACATTCATCCCATACCAACAGATCCAAGTTACAGACATAACCATTATGTGAACCTCATTAGTCATCAATCCAATCAGTTTACACACCTAATCATTCAGCCAAACCCACATCCATGTTGTATGTCTTTTAAAATCTGTACATTCAAAATAGTTTGGTGAATCAGTTCATATTCGATGTGTATTCGCAGATAAGATTGTAGTATTGGGAAGTCATCACTGGAGTTTGGTTAGTTAAGAATTAGAAAGTTGAGAACTACATATAACGAACAGAAAGAAAATGAAATTTCAATCTGAGCGAGACTGGTGAGTTAGAAGCCAGTAATACGATGTGCAATTCCAAATTAATAATTCATCGGAAGCGGAGAACGTAATCTATAACAAGATATCGGTAAATCAAACAATGCTTATCTAACATACAACAACAAAAAAGGGGTCTGGAGCAAAAAACACTCTTTGTTTGGTTTTAAGTAGATAAGTTTTCGTAAATAACATTTCTTGAAGTATGTCACTGAATAGAAAAGCTAATCACTTTCTATATAAAAACTACGTACGTGTGCTAACTCCACAAATAATTCTTGGAGCATGTTTTCCTCATTTAAATACCTTTTGTACTTGTGAGGAGTTTCACCAAAATGAGATGCCATAAGTGAATCATAAATCAAAATATGCAAAATATATCAACTTCTTGTCTCTATAACAGCTGTTATATGCAGTGCAAATGTTTCAGAATTAAGTTTTGTTTAATATAAAAGCGCGTAATAGTAACATAACTGTAACGTAAGTAAATCGAACAGCTAATAAAAATAAGTCTATGAATAGGAGATAGTGTTGATTAGTTGTTAGATAATAAGCAGATTGCACTAGTAAGGAGAATCCATCTATTTGTTTCAGACATAAATTATAATACCGTTATTTACCTTGCATGAGCATCTTAAATTTGAAAATTTGTTGCTAACTATTGGAAATTATTTGTACATTATCAAGTTTTGCAGTGATAAATACTGTCAAACCTAGACTATTGAAAGTTAGTTCACCAATCTAAGGAAAAAATCGTGTAAATTCTGTATTATCAATAGCAGTTGCATGACATTAGTAACGGACAGACTCACGAAAATGGTAACCAAGATTTTTCAAGCTTTACTGGTGAATCAAAAAATTGCTGTTTCCAGTTAAAGAAATTATTATACGCAACAATCAAGAAGAGGGTAAACTCAGTAAATTAGAACTTAAAGAGAATTCAAACGTCAAAAGAAGTAAAAATACGTAACTCACATTATAATCTCCGCGGCCCAGCAACGGCTTAAACCGTTAATAAATTCATTTATATCATATGCGAGAAAGTATGTGTGCTTATGAATTGTATACAGAGACATGGATATTAATTCAATCATAAAATTAAATAATTCGCTGTCGTAGATCTCCTATTGAGGCCACCTATCCCCTTTGTCAAAATTATGTACAGTTTAGTTTTAAGACAAGGTACTGTCGGAAGTATAATTTTGCAGATAGCTGTTACGGCGAGCGGCCAGTGACGCGCAGCGTAACCTGATATGCCGACTCAACTGGTGAAACTGCAAGATTGGCACAACGCTTCGAACACATAAGTATCGCAAACCGAACAGTTAATAATTTTAGTGTAGAACCAATTTAGTAATAAGAACGGGAATCAGTTTGTCATTAAAATATATCCGCAGTATATGACAAATAGTAATTTACATGTAATGTATTTCTTTTGCACAAAACATATTTCTGTTCATGAGACTTAGAACTACCATACAATCACAGTCACGGCAACTAAGCAGTTTAATAATGGAGTTATCTTTACTAAGAAGTGTATATTATCGTAGTAGAATCATTATAAAATTATGATTTCCCGAAATTAAAAAAAGAAGAAATACCAAATTAGTAAATCATGACAATTTCGACCCTTGTAACGTATTGTCAGCTTAAATTCACTTCTTGATGATTAGCTAATGCATTTACTAATAAAACAAATGAGATTCAAGCCTTAATATAAGGTTGGAACAATAGTGACTAGTAAAAATAATTAACTGATGTTTTACAAAGTCCTAGAGTATATTTATTGTATTACGACTAATTATAAGCAGGCGGATTTGAGAACTATCTGTTAATTTAACGTTCACACGAGACCTATCAAAGTTTTATCATACTTTTGGCGTAAGCGTTGTCTGGTAGTCTAAATCTTTAAAATTGTTAACGTAATTCGGGGTAGAGCAATATATCAATTGTGGATTACTTTGAATCATGCTACTCAATAGGAAACAAGGATCTTAAGTGTTAAATTAAATTTAGTAATTTAAGCCACTGTGAACAATCTGCGGTAATCACTTGTTCTTTTCATCTAGTTGTATAACAATCATGTTTTACAGAAAACTTGCTGGAAACTTGTCAAGAGAAATAGTAAGCATATATGTAGGAGAATCCGTATAATTATCTTATTATTTTGTTGTATCCCACCATAGTGACAATTACCTGCATTACGATTCATGAAAGACTTCATTCATACTAGAAACATAATTCATTCAAATTAAGGCACCCTGAAGAATGCGATAATGTGTAAAATAGTAAACAAAGATTTTATCGATCGTTCCTAAGCTGAATAATTAATTTAATCTATCAGAAGCAGTATACCATAGTTCATAATTAGAATACCTTAGAAACCAGAACAAAATATTTGCAAACTGAGCAAGATGTGATTAAATCTAACCAATAATCGAATCATTATGACGATCTTAGTTTAAGTATTACTTATTGTAATCAGTTTGTACCGGAAATAATAAGCCAGACTTGCACAAAGCACTGCTAATATCACGATACCAAATAGTTACGCAGATAGTAATAGCTATGCAGAACTCAAATTAAATGGCACATGTTGAGAATGACCATACCTCATCTACTCCATAAATTATAATTTTTTAATGTCATTTATATGACTGTTTCATTGTTCTTATGTTACAAAATTCTAATTAACTTTGTTTATCTTCAGGCTTGGCCGACCACCTACACCAAAATTGAAAAATACATATTTAAAATTGTTGCGAATATTTTTGTGAGCTTCAAAGTGGAAATCCAACTATGTCGCATATTTCACTTTTCGGCATTGTGGAAAATGCCTTTTTTCTAAAGGGGGAGGTATATGTAAGAGGTCATTTTGAAGACCATTACTATTTGAGGAATTATAGGAATATTCAATCGTCGAGCTATTGGCAATCGGCGATCATTGACAATGCTGAGCGCGGTCGAGCATTGACCAGACAGGAATCTGCATGCTTGCAGTCAGCACCTTAGAGTGCAGTCCCCTTCGTAATTGTAGGTCAACCGAGGCGGCTTTGGCAGTACAAGCGATGAAGTAGTGTCTTTACTGTCGGGCAGTCGGCGAGAGTAGTCGAGCATACTTTGATAGCCACCTGTTAGGAGGCCTGCCACCCTCCCATGCATCTCGTATCAGCGCGACCATCTGCCTAACAATTAACTATTACAGTTCAGGGCTTAGATAAGTTGGTGATAGTTGGAATCCACTTTGCGGCACGCTATAAACTGTACTACTCCGTGTTAGAAGCCAATAAACTGTTCAATTGCAAGTGTTGCATTCTTCATGTAGTAAGAACTTATATCAATTTCTAAACTACGGTCTGTGGCCGTCAATCCACAGTGGTGTCAAACATTAGCCCAAGCAGTCCAATGGTAAGATTCTAGTGGTGCTGCCAGAAGAACAGAAGAGACGCTTCGAGCAGAACTGTAATTCCCTAAGGTTAGTTCGTCAGCACACCTATCCACACACACGCCCACTAGCCTTGGCCAATCAGCCCCTGACAGGGATTAAAAAAAAACGAGATTCCACTTTGCAGCGATATTTAATCCTCGGAAACTCATTTCAGTAAGCGGAGCGGCGGCTCGATTACGCTCTGCAATTTAAGGAGGACAAATTCTGTATTTCCTTGCCGAAACGTTTTACGCCATCTTTTATTTCATCGAATGTTGAGTCTTTCTGATAGTTATTAGAGAATATTTTGCCGATTAACTAATGGTAACAATACTGTCACTATTTAATCCACGTACCAAAGTATACCAGTCGTATAATATGGAGTAATCGAGTGTCGACTTACAACTAGCTAATAAAGCTATGAACGACCTGTTTGCAGACTGCACTAACCTCACTGTAAAAAAAACGCACCAAACAGTAATCTGGAACCAATTACAAGTACTCAGTGAAGTAGCCGATTGGTTTAAGGCAAACTCACTTAAATTAAATTTTGACTAAGCACATTACATTAGGCTTAGAATACAGAACTACGCTCAAGAAGATTCACATATAAATCATAAAAATAACACCATGTTGGGTGGGGGGAAGTGTATAAAACTCTTTAGCATTCAAACAGATGAGAAACTCAGTTGGACAAGAACATATCACATTACTATTGAAGGAGATAAGTAGTGTCAGCTTTGCAATAAGACTTTTCTCTAATAGCAGGTCCGGAATAGACGATACAGGTGTACTCCCCTTTTGGGGAGACTATCTATACAGTATAAAAGTTTTCATAACGCAGAAGAGGGCTAAGTTGCATAATACGTCCTGAACATTTTTACGGCAGTGGGCTTTACTCTTTTCGAGGCGACCGTGGCTGGTACAGGGGCTACGATCTGCACATAATTAATGGTTTATCATGGTCAACTAGAGTACAATCTGATGCCGAAAAAATCGTCAGGACCTATTGTGCAACTTGGTCCAGAAAAGAATTATTAGGATGCTGTACAGGGTAAAACCGAGAACTTCTTGCAGAGAATTCGTAAAAAAACTCAATATTCTTACAAAGACTTCAGTATATATATAATCTGTCATTTGCTTTGTCATAGAACGTTTTAAGTTGTTTACATCAAATTCACAGGTACACAATTTAAATGCAAAACAACTTCTAGAAAACAAACACATCACTGTCATTAGAACAAAGAGGAGTTAATTATTATGGAACACATGTGTTTACCATTCTTCCCAAAAGTTTAAGACAGTTTGTAAATAATAATATGTATTTAAATAAAAACTGAGGGTTCATCTTATTTGCAACTCCTCCTACTCTATCCACGAATTTATACACTCCTAGCACTCTCTTCACTCTCCTCCTGTCTTCCAATGACTCTCAATCCAGCTCCTTTATCATATCAGTTACCGATTGTGTTCTGCAGTAATTTACAGAGACAAATGTACCTGTAGCAGTTCTTCTTTGCATCCCTTCCAATTCCTGTGTTTAATATCCAAATTTGAGTCCCATACTACGCTACCATATTCACATATTAAAGCAAAGGTCTGACCAAAGTTTGGCAATCCAATTCTCCACTTCTGTTTTGCATCCTCTCATCACCCTCTCCAGCAAATGAAGAATTTTGTAACTTTTTCCTACAACCTGTGCAGCTAACATTGCGCAGTTGAGTTTTTACACTTCAAGCCGTCAACAATCAATTCTGTCTCCACCAAATATTCATATACAATCTTTAGTTTTTTATCTGAATACCTAGTAAGATGTCTCTTATTGGCATTTACCTTCAGTAAATGTTGACGTATCCAATTAGATATTCTATTCAGATCATCCTGCAGTTGTTTGCAGTCTTCTCAGATTTTAGTCAAATTATATACTGTAACGGAATGACAGAAGTCGGTCATCCCGTACAATTTTTATTTTTAATATTAAATAAAATCAGTGATAGGAAGAATTTTGTGAGGGTCGAATTTTCATAGCTGCAACGGCCGAGCAAGGGAACGAAAATTCCAAGCAACACAGCACCCGCCATTCCGACGCCGGCTTTGAGGGACGAACAATGGACAGACACCTTGCTTGTCAGTAAGGGGGCGTCCATTATTTACGTGAAGTGAAATAGGGGGGGGGGGGGGGTCCTCTAAAAAAAAAAAGTAAAAAAAAGTAAAAAAAAACTACGAGGTCGATTAGCTCTCCTTCAAAATCTCACGCCATTTTAGGGGGAGGGGAGGCCGACCATATCTCACCAGAGGGGGGGGGGGGGGTCCAGAATCCCGGAAAAACACCTCACGTAATTAATGGACGCCTCTAACGGTGCTGTTGGTCCCTGTGGGACCTCTGTGTCCGGGAAATATCCGAGGGAAGGTGGTGACCTGCCACTGGCATTTTGCCGGACCGGGATTTTCGGGAGGCGCACGTCACGAATGTCGACGGAGTTAAACGGTTTCTCACGAGACACCAGAAAACGCTTCTGGCCAATAGAAAGCTATATGAGGACGAGGACACCATAGCAGAACTAATTACCGACGTAAGCATTTCTGTGAGATAGTAATTTCTGGGTTTTTCGTCATGTTGAAAACACGTCGTTGAGAGCCGTGGCCATCCGAAGAAGACGCCAGACCCACGGTGGAGGAGTTTTTGAAGACACTCCGTACCAGGCCTCCAGTGGTAGAGGTCGAACGCTTTGGAGTCGCTCTTTACCAGACACAATAGTGTGTACAGGCTAGAGTAACTTGACATGCTCCATACTTTGTGTTCTGAGCAGGGCCGGCACTAGGATTCTCGGGCCCCGGGTAAGCGTTCTTAGGCCACCCTTCGACCTTTCCACACTCCATCCTCCACCTCCCACAGAAATTTTTTACTATATATTGGTTTTTCTATTTTTTTATAAAGTCAGAAAGTTTTAATGCATAAACGTTCAAAAATCGTAGGTGGAGATTTTAAAATTTGCATTTGATTTCTATTTAGCTAGGCACCCTGGCCGGCGGGCCCGGGGTACTTTTGTCCCGCTTACCCCTCCCTAACGCCGGCCCTGCATCTGAGGGAGAAGGCTTACGTCGATTCTGCAGTAGGCGGAAGTGCTCAGGTCAATAGTGTCTTGAGTGTTGTACCTAGCATATATCGAAATATTTTCGCCGTCGACGGAGCAGTCTCCACTGTTACGGTAAATGCACAACGAACCTAACAATGTGTACTTCAAATCATTGATACTTCCCGTGTAGCAGCCCTGTAAAAAAGAAATTTTAAACGATTAAGAGTTTTCGCCTCCGGTAAATTGAGCTAGTGTTTATTTAAAGCCGCGAACTATTGTAAACTAATTTACATTTGAAAGATCGACTAACTTTGGGAACTTTCAATCACCACGTTTGGTGGGTAGTGTAAAGATGCCCTGGTGCCCGACAAATTCATACTAATTGTAAGCTGTCACTGCTATCTTCACTTATCCTGGCAGTGATAAGCCAGACATAACAACCTTACTCTCAGTTCTAACAGGTGGTCCAAATCTGTTTAGAGCAGGGGTCCCCAAACTTTATATCCCGTCGACCCCTTGATAGAATATTTGTCTTCTAATCGACCCCCAGATTAAGTATTGAATAAAAATATTAAATAATGTTTGGCATTTACAACTTTAAGCAATAAGGAGACCTGCATAAAACCAAAAAAAGGATTTATTGTGCCCATGTCTTATAAAATCTACCCAATATATTAGAAGAAAAGGAAATATTTTGCACTGTTATTATAATCTGAAAAAATAATACAAAATTATGGATAGATTGAATCAATTTCGATTAAAGGGCTGCCAAATAGAGCAGATGGTTCTTGCTCTGTTTTAACTCGTCACTGAGCAATGGATGCACATTCCTTAAAAAAAAAACTTCAAATGAGTTGTACGCGTCATCAAGCCTTTGAATACTATCACCTCTAACAACCACCTTAGCTCAGTGTGCAAAAGTAATTGGTTCGTTTTCTTCACATAACAGTCAGGAATTGAGAGGACGAGCATTAATTTTATTTATCGGCCGGATTTTTCTTGTAATGTTCCCATTGTTCCCTATACAGTTTCATTAATCCTCTTTATCATTAATCGACCCCATTCGACCCCAGAGTATTTAAACGACCACTGGAGAACTCTTATCGACCCCTTGAGGTCGATGTTGACCACTTTGGGGACCCCTGGTTTAGAGCGTACAAGCAGGTTGTCTTCTCCTCCGACTTCTCTCAAAGCAAAACTCACTTACTTTCTTTATCTTTTTATCATTACCGTTACTTCTACTCTAACTTTAATTAAGGGTATTATTATTGTGATAAATAATAATACAATATGCACTCAATTCAATTTATTATGTTCTTGTTGCCGAACAAATCAAAACAACACAAATCTCCTCAAATTTCCACTTTACTACTAATATTTTCCAACTCATATACGCATCTTTCATTCCACTCAAATATACAATTGCAGGCCTCTGCCTCAGCACTCTATAACCTTGCGCCATGTCCTGACTGCAACCTACTGCGGGCTGCACTGAATATCACATAGCTATGTGACGAGTGTATTGTACCGGTACCGCACGGCAAGCTGGCTGGCGAGCCTTTCTTGGGCGCAACAACAATGGATTCTATAAGTTCCGAAACTAGGCTTCATTACTACTGTTTGAATCACTATTGCAAGAAAACAGAAAATTTATTATTTTGCTTTGAAATAACAACTGTAATTATCAAACACTATGGATCGGGGTGGGTAGGTTACATGTGGCATATATGTCACATAATGTAATTCATTTTTGTATTGCATACGATCATTAGAATCGTGAAGATAACTTCGTTTTTTTAAGGGAAAATCAGTGAAGTCAAATGTGCAATGTTTGTCATTCATTGTAAAGTTTCACAATTTTGAATTTGTTTCATTAATATTTATTATTTTCTTAGTGGTCAGTGTTAGTTTATTGGCAAATGTAAGATGAGGCAATGCTTTGTTTTTGATTTGAGCCTTCTTGTATTCATATTAAAATTAAATACGCCTCCGTCCGTGGGCCGTAATTAGTATCCAATAAATAGCAACAATGTTTTAATGATAAAGAGAACTTTAACGTTTTTACCATGTCGCAACCAACCATCCACTACAATACTATTGTGTCATCTGAAAACACACTAACTTTTAATTTCAACCCATAATTTTGTGAATTGCAAAAATATATATGTAGATGTATAGATATACGGAAAATGCCTTAAACCTTGTACAGGTCTGACCAGGAATGAAAGGAAAACCATGCAACCGCAGATAGCTCACATCATTTCCTACTTAATGAAAAAAATTATTTTAGTAAAAGTCTCACCATTTTCGAGATTTTTTTGTCCAGTTTATTCCACGTCATTTCTACAAATTAAGACTTCTTGAACTTTAAAATTTATTTAAAGATATTTGAGTCACCTAAAAACAATGTTCCTTTTTCTTAAAACGTATAAAAAACCTTATAAAAGAATCTCAAATTTTATAATTATTTTATTCTTCCTTTAAAATTATTGTTTTATGGTAGAAGTAGTAGAGACCATTGTGCATTTTAAACATGTAGTAAAAAAATGATATTGATTTTTTAAAGATTTTTTAAAGTTTTTTTTATCGTTTTAAAAGGTAAAGAATATTGTTTTAGATGACTCAAACATCCTTGAATAAATTAAAAAGAGGATTCAAAAAGGCCCTAGTTTCTAGAAATGGCACGAAATAAACTGAACAAAGTCAAATGTTAAAAAAAAAAAAAAAAAATCTCGAAAATGGTGAGATTTACTAAAATTAAAATTTTGTCATATAGTACGTCATTAAATGACCTATTTGCGGTTGCAGGATTATTCTTCATTTCTGGACACCCTGTATATTACATCCTGAAATCTTCAAAATTGTAACGGAGATATTCGCATAGTGTTTACCTGGCGTCTGAGTTACCCCGGCGCGCTGCAGGTCGGGTTGTTCCCCAGACACGTGCTGTGCTGGCGTCGGCAATTTATACGGGTTGCCGGGCTCCAGGGGCAGGCGGCGCTCTGCGATTTACGCTTTCAATCTGCGGATTGGAACGAGGGCAGCAAGGGCCTCTCAGGCGAGGCGACGGTGCTGCTATCTGGAGAGGCCGTCGAGGGGATTCCTCCGGCAGCGACGGCTCCCGTTTCACCCTCCACAGCGAGCTCTACGGCCACACTCTGCGGAGCGCCAGAACTGTGATACTAAAGGGCCAACGTCCCGTCTCTTATCCCTGTGCTCCCAGAGGGAACGAGGGGATTAAGTATCTCTGAGGGACGGAATTTCCTTTTATTCCTAGCGCTTAAGCCGGACGAGCAGGATTTTCGCTCTCCTAAAACTGAAACGTAACTGCTGGAACATGCATAAACGATTTTCTTAATCCGGCTATCTAGTTTCCGTCCGCTCTAATAAACTCGACCCTCAGGTCACGTTGTACTGCTTCGAATTTCGAAAGCTTTTAAGAGCAGGTAATTCAGTGGAAATACGGTTTAATCACCTCTTTATTTTCTTCGGCAATATATATATATGAACTTGCAAGGATCCTACCCGTAAAAAGACAAAAAGAAACCATTTTTTTAACTGATTAACGTCTCTTAACAGCAAGGTCTTTAGAGACGGGAAAGGATGGGGAGCAAGGAATGGGAAGGAATTCGGCCATGGCCTTTTTAAGGAAGCATCCCGGCATTTCCCTGGAGTGATTTGGGTAACCATGGAAAACCCAAATCTTGAAACCATTTATAACTTTACTGAAAGGATTTTTTAACGAGCCATCTTTTTCTCTTAATACATAACCAATATCTATAAATGAGGTATCATTTAAAAGATTAAATTATCCGCTTTGCCAACATGATTAACTAAGAAAGGAATTTTTGGAAATTCAACCCGCAAATGGCAAAACTATGAACAATTAAGGTCACTGTAACAGCCCTCAAACCTAAAATTAAATGTAATGGTATTTTATGAAGCACTTATAGTAAGCTAGAGTTTGGCTGAATCTGATATGGTATGTTTGTTTTGCAATTTCCCGTAAATCAGTGTATAGATACTTTGTTTTATGAAAAGAAATTATTTAAAGGCCATTTAATATGTTTAAGAACAGAATTGTGCAAGAGAAATGTATAAATGTTCGTAATTCCAAGTGTTAATGCAAGTTACGATGTCTAAAAGACAATTTGCTACAGTTTAAAATGATTTTTGTGAATAATTTTGTGTTTAAGTATCTTTAATTTCCATTTCTGACCATTTTGTATTGATTGTAAATGATTTGGTATTAATTCTTATTGTTTTTAATATGTTTCAATTGTTTAAGTATTGTTAATGTTCGAGAAATATCTGCTGGAAGCCTTTGAAGTGTTCTAGAAATTTCGATAGAGTTTATATAAAGCGGCCATCCGAGACAGAGTAGTAGTTTATAATACAGACACAGTATACGATGGCCAAGAACTGTATTATCTGTGGAAAAAGTGTAGTATGCAATCTCTGGATTGTATGAATGAATGTAATCAGTATCTTTGACGTCGTGCTTAAGAAAATAAACAAGTTTTAAATTGAAAGGTATCGTGGACTACTTAATTATCATATTAATTAAACCACGAAGCACCTATCATCACGGGTATGCGATAGTTCATAGTCAAGCTGCTAGAGTTCGCTGATGTAGATAAAAAGCGATCTCATTAGATAGCAGCACTCCATTTCACAGAGATATTCATAAACCATGTGTGTGTTTTCTAGAGTAAGGATCTTTTCAGATATTTTTTATTTCTTTTAAGCAAATGTCTCATCAATTCTAATTGTTTCGTAATTAATTGTATTTTGCTACGTACCTATTTCAGTTGAAAAATAAACAGTTGCTAGAAATGAGTTTGTTCTTCTGTCATCCTACTAGAAACAACCAAATTCGTTATTCATCGTAGATCATTCGAATAACTTTTTCAGGGGCCACCTAGTTTTTATGTAACCGCATATGTGGTTCCCGAAAATGATAAAGTACAGCTAGCTAATGTATAACTATTCTGAAGGAATAATATCAACATGCAAGGAACCTAGAATTTTAAATATCGACCCATCGTCAAAGAGTAAAAAGAGATGACAAGAAAGAAAGTGAAGAAGACGCAGGGAGTGCGGGAAAAGCTCATGTCTGAGGATGTGAAATAAAACTATGTGCACAGAAAATATCCATGTTCGTAGAGGGTGATGTTAATCAGAATTCTCGAGAGCGGTTAATTTCCGGGTATAGCCTACAACGGCCAGAAATATTACTACAATACCGAGGATATAGACGTCATTTAGTAACAACTATTTTCAGTTATAAGCAACTGCGAAGAAAGTGGTAGAGCAATGAAGGAATATTATTTCCTTTAAATGCAGATATTAATTACTAGTTGCTTTTAATTTATTTTTATTCGTTCGATGTATATGTTTTATTTACTCTCTGTCCAGAGATTCCATTCCTACAGTAAGCTAAGAAATACCTATAACATTACGTCATTGTTAAGGTTATGAGCGTTGTTTAATAACACTTGTATTTAGCTAATCAATTGTAAAGAAATTATTTGTCAAAATACTGCGATCAACACGCCATTTGTAACGGGTTTAGTTTCTAGTATTGAATAGTTGTTTGCCGTAATGGATGTTAAAATGGAAACTTATCCCATCTCCCCTATTGACAAATGATAATTTCAATGCTCATAACAACTCTTAAATGGAAATTAATACATGAACCCATATTTAAAAAACAAACAAACAAACAAAAACAAACAAACAAAAACAAACAAACAAACAAAAAACAACAACAACAGTGAAGCTGTGTTGAAGTTTGCTAGGCTGGGCTAAATATCCACAAGGTTGTTGAATTGTACGTAACAAAAGCTTCACAAGGAACTGTGAACGTTACAGCATCATTACAGAATACGATTCGTGTAAGCCTTCAGTTAACCGTTGAACCGCCAAACTCATAAAGCAATGAGTAACGGAGGCCGAACTTGTGCGCTGCCAAGCAAAGTTGATAAACTTCTTCCTCCTTCACTCAAAAAGTAACTGAGCCGTTTGCAAACTGCTCCAACACCACTTTCAGAGCTTACAGGACAAATCGCTGATGAATAATTCAAAAATGCCCCACGACTACTTTGTGTTACAGTTCTTAGTAAGTCCCTCGGGATTCCAAGAAGTCCTCCAAAGTCATTTGCTTACAAAATACGGCCTGAGCCTCCGTGGTACAAAAGCAGAACGCCTGGACCAGGTAGTCGGGAGAACGCGGCTTCGAATCCGGCTACGCCGATTTAGGATTTTGCACGGTTTTCCCAAATTACTTCAGGCGATTGCCAAGATTGTTCCCTTAAAAACGCTGTAAGGGTACCGCGTTTAATATCGTGAACTTTCCTCCTACAGTTGTATTTATTTTCCCTTTCTCGGTATCGATTTCATCGATAGGTCCACATCTAACACCGTGAACTTCCACGTCACGATTTTGTTGTATTCATTTGCCTTTTCCCGGCATCGGATTCTTCAATAGTCCACATAAATCACCTATACGTCCGATTGCAGGCTTGCCAACAATGCTGTAAATTAAATACTAATCTCAATATTTCAGTTTAATGAAGTAACCACTTCCCTGATTTCTCAATAAACCCCAATGCTTTTATAAACTTCTAATCAAATGGTTTATTCAAGTTTTACAATTCGGCAACTAATATCGACTACTTATCTTTTGTTTGATCTCAATGCATATGCCTTTGTTAAAACATTAATAACAATTTATTAATTAAATCGTACTTCTCCGGGCCTTCAGACTAGTACTTTCCTACACTACAAACACCTACTCCAGCCCACTAAAATCAATTTTCAGTCATCCTTCCAAGATTCGAATGTCTTCTTTTTCTCTAATTACCTATCTGATGAGACACCAAACCAAATACTCCCTTAGTTAAACGATCTTTGCCTCTTTGACCTGAAATAGCATAATCAGTTCGTAAAATCACAACTACTTCACTTATTCGTAATTATGATTTTAACATAAATTTCTAAAATACTGAGGTCATGAAGTCCACAAGCACATGGCCGTATTCTTTCCAGTTCCTTATACACCCTCCTCTCCCATTACCGATGACTTCGATGTCGGCGAAGAATAAAAGAAAAAATTGGTTCCCCAAATTGCGGACGATTAGATGGAGCGATACAGCTGGATGATGAATATTTAGTTTCTAAGTCTGTTGCATTTTGTATTATAACAAACAGAAGATAGCTACAATCCAGCGAGACATGAAGAGATCTTTTGAGCTGTCTGTACTAGGGATTTAACGGATATCCGCATTCGCATCTGCGGAACTTTCGCGTGAAATCCTACATCCGCTTTCACATCCGAAGTTTCTAATGCGGATATATAGCGGGTGTCTTGTTTACATTGCCATATAATATTATTGTTTTCTCTTTATGTAAGATTCTGCCTATCGTCGCTTAACTAACAACAAAGTGGTTGTTTTTATCTGACGATCTTGCAATAAAAGTAACAAGGAACTGAACAGTGTTATTATCCAAGCAACGAATTCACAAGTTTGAACTTCCACGTAAAGTCAAGCGGCCTATTCACGTTTCGACTTATAGGCTCGTAGAACTACCGTAGGATACGCTCACCAATTCACGCTATAGAAGTGGTCCAACAAAATGTTCCAAGGAATCCTTTCCACTCATAATTTCTCGCGGGATACGATCTGTCCTCATCGCACACTCCTCCGATAGCTTCCTCCCATGTAGCTTGTTGGACAGCAAGGACCTTTTTTGTTTGCCTGGGAGTCCAACAACATCCAACACATCCTACATGTAGTTCTGTAATCCCTTTCACGGTCCATCAAGCATTCTTTATCGATAATCGGATCATCGTAGGTCCTACAAGTTGTACTGTGAATGGGTCACTAGAGCGGTGAGAAGGCGGGTGGTGAGCACGGAACCGAGCGTGGAAGGTATGCTTTAACGCTCTGGCCTCACATTCGGGAGGACGCGGGCTCGAACCCCCGTCCCGGCATCCAGATTTGGATTTTCTATGGTTTAGCCAAATCACTCCAGGCGAATTCTTCCTTTAAAAGGCCATGGCCGAATTCCTTCTCATTCGTAGCCCCGATCCTTTTACGCCTCTTATCACCTCGACGTTAATGAGGCGTATAGTCATAAACAAAAACAAAAAAGGGGAGCACACAAAATTGCTGAGGCGTGGCCTTGTGCTTGACGCTTGAAATTAGTCGAGCCACGAACTCCGCAAAATTTATATATGACAAAGACTGGTTTTTAGAAGCGTGCGTAGTTACATAAATAATTTAATGGAATGTTGTTGCAGGCCATGTTTCCACAGTTGCTTAGTTAATTTCTAGTTGAAAATATAACGCCGATGCAACTGTTTCATTTATTTATTTTGTGTCATACGCGTTTCACCTCTCATCGAGGCATCATCAGCGACGAATTATTTACATTTGTTAATATGGTATGCAGCTGCGCATCTCCGTTTTCATATACAACGCTTGTTACAGGCAAAACATGGGTTGTATATGAAAACGGAGATGCGCAGCTGCATACCATAGTAACAAATGTAAATAATTCGTCGCTGATGATGCCTCGATGAGAGGTGAAACGCGTACGACGCAAAATAAATAAATGAAACAGTTGCATCGGCGTTATACTTTCAACTAGAAAAATAAATAATTTAATTAACATGTGAAATCATCGCAGGTTTGTAGTTATTGTAAGATGAGGCAAAAATAAATCAATATGGCAGTATTATAAGGAAATAGACTTTAATTATAAAAAAAATATATAATTTGCATAAAATATATACTTATTTTGATTTTAAATTTATTTTTGATGAAATATTAAAATCTAAATAATTATAGATCTGTTTTTACACCTCCGCATCCGCTTCCGCAAACACGTAAAGCACTGAAAATCCGCATCAGCTTCAGCTTTCGCAGCCCTAGTCTTTACCTCTTCATCCTGCGCGCCCTTCCAGGTATGAGCAGAAGGCTGATGGCTGTTCCCCGCTATGGCCTGATAGCTTCAGTCCCTGGAGATGCTATCAGGCATAATGGATGGCCAGGGCGTGGTAATTATCCACCTCCACTGCTTCTCAGGTTTTCCAGGCGAGTCTAATCGTTTTTCGCTCTAGTTAACATCACTGCAAGCATAATTTAACGACGCATTTCCTTTCTTTCAGTAAGGAGACGTCTTCAGTTCCGGAGACATCACAATGCCTTCGAATAATTGGTAATAATTTATGAGAAGTAACTGCGATGATCGAGGGCTGGATTTGAAATTTCTGATGTTGGCTCTAGTAAACCAAAAGTAAATAGTTTTTTTGTTTTTTTGTTTTAAAGTATACGTGTGTAAACTTTCATCAAGCTCTGATAAAAATTGTCGGTTTGTATGTCACCACAACAGCTATAGTACAATTTTTGAATTTCAAATTCGACTTTATCAGTCCCCGACTAGCGCGAATAAACAGAAAATTGTATGAGTTTTCAGAATATCATCTTGCCTTTGGTCGATTTCGCTACCGTTTTTCGAAATATTTTGCAAATAACTGAACAACTGCTCGTATAAATTTTCCTTGAGGTTTGATGGGGATAGGGATTTTTTTCCTTGTAAACTAAATCTAGACAGTATTTTCCCCCTTGTTTTAAAGTGTACATGTGCAAAGTTTCATCGAAATTGGAAAATTAGGGGACGGGTCATATTTGTGCTGGTTTAAACCTCACCTAGAGCAATAATTTTACTTGCGTGCTTTCTACTTCGCTGTTACTTGCTGTTTGTAGCATCACAAATCTGTTTCTACAAAAATTAACCTGGATACTAGGTGGTCCATGCGATGAATAGCGAAGTTGGTGGTTTATAGTGGGATAAAAGAAGAACCGGTTGATTTGCAGCAATTGTTTGTTTGTCAACTGAAGAAGGTAGTAGCAAAATATTACGTCTTAAGAAACAGTTAGAAGTGATGAAATGTTTCCCCAACAGAAACAAAAATATCCGTGAAGCTCCTCTCTCTAGAAGACACACGCAGTTTATCACTACCTCTGTGACATGTGGTGCCACTATCTAGCGGTAGCGCGTTCACTCCTTAAGCCTGGCAGCTTGACTCTGAACTACCGCACACTCGTCACCTTTATTGTTCATAATTTTGCCATTTGCGGGTTGACTTCCAAAAAATTTCTTTCTTTATTAATAGTGTAACCAAAGCGGAGAAATTAATCTTTAAAACGATACATCATTTATAGATTTTAGTTAAGTATGAAGAACGAACGATGGGTATCACAAAAAATTCCTTTTAGAAATAATATATACATATGACTGATATATCTGTTACATCATGAAAATTTGTTGAAATAATATTTCATTAGTGTAACTACATAGCTTTTTTTCTTTCTTTTTTTTTACTTTTTTACATTCCGATTTTTTATCCAGTAATTTTGAACTATACCAGACACATTTCAAGTTCATCCATACATCTTGATCAAGGTGGGGGAAACTGCAGGCAAATTTTAGTAAATAAAATAAACACAGCAATTTTAAAGATTTCAACAACAAGTCTGGTGGTCGAGTGATAACGTTGCGCCTCGCATCCGGTCCTCTATATATCTCTTTTCTACAGTTTTCCGAAATCACTCTGGTCGGATGCTAATATGGCTCCTTCAAAAAGCAAAGGCCGAATGCCTTCCCATTCCTTCTACGCAGCGCTAATAATCTGCACGTCGACAATGGATAAAGTCATAAAAAAGGGCAAGAACATGCATGTCACGAAAATACAACAAATAAACATACTGCAGTTTTAAATTCGGCAACACCAAACGTGTTTGATGAACAATAACGCTCGATCCTTGCATTCGGGAGGACACGGCTTCGAATCCCCACCCAGCCAACTAGAGTTCGCTTTGTGAATGGTTTCCGCAAATTGCTCTATTCGCAAGCCGAAATGACTCTTTCAAAAGGCTATGGTCAAATTCCTTCCGATTCCTTGCACTCGCCAGTTCCTCGTATCTAAAGGGGCGTCCATTAATTACGTAAGTTAAACATAGGGGAAGGGGGGATAAAGGGTACGGCAAAATCTCACCAAATCTCATTTAAGGCGACAGGGGGTGGGGCGATATAAGTCTGACGTTAATTTTTTATTTCAGACTGCCGCTCTTCAAAACGCAGTAGAGCGTTTTTTTTAAGTCCTCAAAATCGCGAGATCAATTTTACGTTAGAGTGAAAGGTCCTAGTAGATCTCACCAAATCTAACCAAGGGGGAGATAGGGTCCAAACTTAAGGCAAAACTCCTCACGTAATTAATGGACTTCTCCTAATGATCCCCACGTGGACAAAGCATAAATCTATACAAAAGACAACAGGATTCATGTCACTAGATAAAAATACTCTAATATTAAATACGGCAACACCGAGCCTGGTTGTTTGACCGGAAATATTTGGGGATGGCATTCGGGGGAACAGGGATTCGCATCCCCGTCCGGCCATCCAGATTTCGCTTTTCCACAGTTTCTCGAATGCTAATATGATTCCTGCAAAAAGGCATGTCCGAATTCCGTCCGTTCCTTGCCTCCAGTCCTTTATCGTCTCTAATGAACCCGACGTTGACGAGCCGGAAGATAGTAAGCAAGGAGAGAGAGACTTCAGATCATTCTGATGCAGGGAATAGCGAAGCAAACCAAGTAGGGGTATTGCTTATAATTTACGGCCCGACTCACATCGGCTGTGTTGGTGCGCCGACCCAGTGGTGGATTTCCCAACAAGTGTTTGGCGTGGGGGCGTGGCCATCAGGTGTCGAGGTCAGCGACTACGCCCGCCACTGCACAAAGGCTGTGACTCTGTGGCATACTAGCCGCTCCACCCAGCTCGGGGCTGAAGATACCTTCCACTACGCAGTACATCTACGTGTTACCGACACAGATACACTTACAGATACAGGACAGTAATTGATTGAATTACTAGGTGGTTTCTAGTGGGAAGGAAGAAGAACAGGGTCATTTGCAGCAATTATTTATTTTTCAACTGATCTGGGTGTTTTCCCAGATCGCTCCAGGCGAATGCCAGGTTGGCCACTCAAAATATCCCACGAGTGCCTCCTGCCATATCCCGTATATCCCTTCCTATGCACAAGCGATTACACATGAGGATACGTGCAATGCACTCTCCGCCACCCACATTTAGTGAATCATGGAGTAATAATAATAGTAAATAAGTAGGAACGTAGCAAAACACTTACAACATTTTACAAAACAATCACAAATGATGAAATGTTTTAACAGAAAAATATCCAAAAAGCTCCTTACTTGCTCTTTAGTCCAGAGTTTATCTATATCTCTGTAATATGTGGGCTGCTATCTAGTGGTAATGTGATCACTCCTTACCGACCCCAGCGAAGCCTAGCAGCTTGATTCTGAACTATCGCATAACCGTGACCATGTTCATGATTTTACTTTTATTTTCGAAAAAAAATCATTTCTTAATTAATATCGTTACGAAAGCTGAGAAATGAATCTTTTAAATGATCCCTCTTTTATCGATTTTGGCTATGTATGAATTTTAGAAATAATATACATATATGATTATAGACCAAAAATTTGGGTCGACTGGTGCTTCTTCACTCCACAAAGACGGACTCATCTGAGAGAGAAACATGTACTTCTCGATTTCCCACTCTTCTTCCACTATTGTTAATCCCCGTTCTTCTTCCCACGTAATGATCAGTACACTCTTTCAAATAATTTCTACAAATAATGCGTGACTCAACACCTGCGGGAATTCCAGTAGGCAGATGACATAGTTTTCGCATGAATTTATTGACTAACAAGCGAACAAGTTCTGTTATTTACGATCTAGGTGCAAGTCCTTGATAGCGTTTGTTTTAGGTATGGCAACAAGTCTAGATTGGTTCCCAGTTGGCAGTCAGGTCAGGGTCTGCCCTTGGCACTAATTAATTGTCATGGCAAATGCCATTATGATAGGTAATTGCTTCCTTCCCATTTGAAAAGGACGATCACCCTCCTCTTTCGGGTGTTCGGACAGCTATACGTAGAATAAACGTAACTTCATTCTTGGCAGACCCACTCAATAATGAAGTTGGGGAGTATTTACGGATGAAAACTAATGTTTTAGATTCACAGGTCGTACGTGATCTAATCCATTTCTTGTGTTTCATCATTTTTGAACCTCTGCAAGTAGATTTATGTAAAAATAAAAGACAAAAATATAAGTTTTTAGGATCAAAAAGAGAGTTTTTATGATCAAAGACATGATCGCGTAACCTGATCTGGCTGAAATACAGAGATGGTCTGTATTTTACTCTAAGAGTACCCTCCGAAAAGTTTTGATAATTTCTGTTGAGTTTGAGGGGTTATAAAAGTGTTAAAAGATGCATTAATCACAGATAGACATAACTCTTCTACGTAGTTAACAGGCGCAGTGAAGTAATTCTCCTATCAATGTATCTTAATTCCAAAGATAGGGTAGATAATCTAATAAATAGTCATACTGATGACTATATGAATTCTTTTTTCCCTCCTGCCATTAGGCAATAGAATACACGGAATGGAGGTTAGTTATTGTTCAGTCTGCCAGTAAAGGCCCCTGCCAGTCAGACCTCACACACAACGCGCCTGCACGCCGGGATACATATACGACTCCAAACAGGCGCAGAGGCATCAAAACAAACCAGGAAAACAAATAGAATCATCTAGAAGCTAAGTGGGACTATTTCTTACAGAGGTCGCCGTACTACCACACAACGGAATTCCTGCGCCAGGCCGCCTATATAAGCGTAGCCGGCCGCTCCACCGCCACTTCCAGCCTGACCGCTGAACCAGCGTCAACTACAGAAGACCACCGGAAGTTCGCGAGAAGTAGAAGCCGTCACTCTACCCCGGATCAGGACCAGGCTGAAATTCTCGACGGTCTTCTGATTACTGTACCCACATTTGTTTATGGTTTACCTGTTGTATTGTGTACCGAGTAATAAACTTCAAGGAACCGTTAAGTGTAGTTCACTTCAGTGGCGACAAGGTTGGGATAAGAACTCTCGACCATCATGGCTACGCCAGCAGCACCTACGGAATGGCAACAGTTCCTCCAAGGACTTCTACATCAGTTCTTCGAATCTCAGAGACAACTGATTGCGGAAGTCAGGAATCTCCGCCAACCCACGGCCCCGCCTCCGTTCCCAGCATTCAATGACGACGTCGAGGAATGGGAGACCTACGAGAAACGCATAAGACAACACTTCGCAATTCACCACATAACCAAAGAAGAAGACCAACGTGCATATTTCCTTTCCTGGAACCAATCGAAGATGTATGTCTTGCTCACCAAACTTCAGCCACAAGACCCCGACACCCTCACCTTCACGATCATCTGTACGACACTGAATGCATACTACAGACGCCGGTACCATGTCGTCGCGGCCCGCGTCGAATTCTATCAATGCCGGAAGAAGCCCGATCAGACGTATCGCCAGTGGGCGGCCGAACTCCAAGGCCTTAGCAGAAAATGTAAGTTTCAAACTCGTTGTTCCCACGAATCCTACGCCGACGACATGGTGCGTGATCACATCATACAGGCTGCACCAGATGCCGCACTCCGGCATGACGCCCTCAAGTTAGAGGACCCATCCCTGGAGCAGGTCATCGAACTTGCCTACAAATTCGAAATATCTACGGCCGCAGATCGCCGCCTGGAGTCCTGGGCGGATGTGGCCGCAATCCGAACCGACGTAGAGGACACACAGGACGTCGCCGCCATCCAGAGCTCCCAGTCGCGCTCCTCCCGACACCACAACCGGGGACCGCTTCCTCAGAAGGACATCGAACCGGCCCGTTCCGGCAGGGGCACCAAGTCTCGGCAGCAGCAGCGGATCCCGCAGCGCCGACGCCGCAGCCCGCTCCGCCTACCCTCCTGCCCCGCCTGTTATTCAGCACATGAGAGGGAAAATTGTCCGGATCGTTGGGCTGAATGCTCACGTTGCGGCAAGGAAGGACACCTGGCGTCCGTCTGCCGCACCAACACCACCAATGCCTAATCCCGGCTCTCGCCGCCCAGGGATCTTACCAAGACAGGTTGAGCCGGCGCACCTATGGATATCAATCAGGTAGACACTTCCACAGCATCCAAACTTTTTATTGACGTTACGGTCAATGGCAAGCCTCTGCGCCTACAAGTCGACACAGGAGCAGCAGTCTCATTGCTTAATTATACTACTTATGTGCAAATTGGCTCGCCCCCCCTCTCGCCGGCCCCCAAGCGCCTCCTGACATACAACAAACAGGAAATAGCACTCCTGGGACAATTCACAGCAAACGTCATGTATAAGTCTGTACATCGTTCAGTCCCCTTTTTAGTAGTTAACAGTTCTCTCACAGCAGACTTATTTGGACTGGACGCTTTCCGCTTATTCGGATTTTCAATTGAGGATAACATACACCTCGTATCTCAGCATGTTCCTTTTCCTGAAGTGGACGCCCGTTTGCACCGAGTTTCAGGACCTGTTCTCACCAGGCGTCGGCTGTGCAAAGGACTTCGAAGCATCACTCCAACTCCGGCCGGACGTACGGCCTCGATACTTCCGGGCACGCCAGGTACCCGTAGCGCTTCAACAACCACTTCAGGAAGAACTTCAACGTCTCCAAGACGAAGGGATCCTCCAGCCGGTGCGGTTCAGCCCCTGGGCCACGCCGTTGGTCATAGTTCAGAAGCCAGGACGCCGCTTACGTCTCTGTGGTGACTTTAAATGACCACCGTCAACCCGCATCTGCTGGTAGACGATTATCCACTTCCGAGACCGGACGACCTCTTCCGTAAACTAGCAGGGTACCTACTTTACAAAAATTGACCTGGCAGAAGCATACCTTCAAATCCCTTTGGATATCCAGTCCCGACAATACACAGTCATCAACACTCCCTCTGGCCTCTTCCAACTCAACCGGCTCATGTTCGGCTTGGCCAGTGCTCCAGCGATTTTTCAACGGTATCTCGAACAACTTCTCCAGGATATTCCGGGATGCATCAACTATCTCGACGACATAGTCGTCACGGGACCCTCCGCTGCCGAACACATGACCAACCTCCGCCTACTCTTCCTCCGCCTCCGTGCAGCAGGATTGAAATGCAACCTTTCCAAGTGTCAATTTTTTCAACAATCCATATTCCTACCTGGGTCACATCATCGCTCAGGCAAGGCATTTCCCCAGCATTTTCCTATGTGGACGCTATTTCCAACTTACCTCGGCCTCAGGATCTACATCAGTTGAAATCTTTTTTAGGCAAGATTTCATACTACAGAAAATTTATACCCTCAGCAGCACAAGTGGCAGCACCCCTGTACCACCTCTGTCGCAAGAATGTCCCGTTCCGTTGGACCCCAGCTTGCGAGACCGCATTCCACACCCTTAAACAGCAGCTCAAGTCCGCAGCATGCCTCATGCCATACACTCCAAACCTCCCCTTGATACTTGCCACAGATGCATCCGATTACGGTGTGGGGGCAGTTCTGTCTCATAAATTACCAGATGGCACGGAACGCCCCGTAGCTTACATATCCAAAGCCCTATCGGATGCTCAGCTTAAATATTCTCAAATCGAGAAAGAGGCGCTAGCTATTGTTTTTGCCTGCTCCAAATTCTATTCCCTTTTATATGGGATTTCTTTTCATCTCATTACCGACCACAAGCCACTCCTATCACTATTTGATCCGTCCACACGTCTGCCTACCAAAACATCCCACCGCATCCAGCGTTGGGCACTATTCCTGTCCCAGTTCAGATATACCATGCATTTCCGTACCACCTCCAGGCATGCCAATGCAGACGCCTTATCCAGACTACCGCAGGGACCAGACCTTGCCTTCGACAAGTCAGAACTTCTGGTGTTCCAGATCGACGATGACATACAAGAAGCACTGAAGACATTTCCAGTCACGGCCTCAAAAGTCGCGGCAGCCACAGGGGAGGACCCCCTCCTCCGTGTCATCCGACACCACATCCAACACGGGTGGCAAACACGTTCCCCTCCACGCCATCATCAAGACCTCAAGTTCTACTACTCCATCCGCCACCAGCTCTCAGTAGTAGAGGGAGTGCTTCTCCGCACAGAACCAAATTCCACCCCGGGGTCGTCGTTCCGAGATCCCTACAACCGACAATCCTCCAAACTCTCCACCAAGGACACTGGGGAATTGCCCGCACCAAATCCCTTGCCAGACGCCATGTATTCTGGATCGGCCTTACCACGGATGTCACGGAGATGGTGCGGTGCTGTACCATCTGTGCCCAACAACTGCCCCGCCCCCCTCAAAAGTTCCTTTCCTGGCCGGCACCGTCCGGACCCTGGGAACGCATTCACCTCGACTTCGCTGGCCCATTCCTAGGCCACCAGTGGCTCCTAGTGACGGATGCCTTTTCCCACTTCCCATATGTCGTCCGTTGCTCCACAATCACCACAGAGGTCACCATTTCAGCCCTCACGAAGATCTTTTCCATCGAAGGATTACCATACGCTATCGTCACAGATAACGGACCGCAATTTCGAAGTCGGGAATTCCTATCCTTCTGTACCGCCAACAATATCCAACACCTCCTCACCCCGCCCTTCCACCCCCAATCTAACGGGGAGGCGGAACGGCTAGTCAGAACATTCAAAACCCAAATGACCAAATACACCACAAGTCACAAACTCGAAGAGGCATTGACACTCTTCCTCAGTTCCTATCGAACCACTCCAGTGGGGGCCAAAAGCCCGGCGGAATTGCTGCATGGCCGCCAACCTCGCACTCTCCTCCATCTCCTCTTACCCCCGCCCAAAGTACAGGTACCTTCGGGCCCATTCCGTTTCACCCCGGGCTCCCTAGTCTGGACCCGCGGGTTTGGCTCCCGGGCCGGTTGGCTTCCGGGGGTCATCCAGCGGCCCCGGGGCCGCCAACTGTTCGACGTCAGCCTGGATGGCCGGATAGTGCGACGCCATCGAAACCAACTACGTCCCCGCTACCCCACGGCACCGTCCTCTTCCACCACGGCACGGCCATCCACTTCTTCCTCTCCTTCCCTGCCACCTCCACCACTCCTGCCGTCTAACCATTGCTCAGGGACAGTTACAGCGCCACCAACGACGCCACAACCTGTCGGTCGCTCCGACACCCTTCAGCCGCAGCCTCTCGACCACCTGCGGGGACCATCTTCAGCGCCCCCCGTACAGCCCCCGGCCATCGACGCCGACGAACCGATGCCGTTAGCTCCACAAGTACCTCCACCACAACCTGCACCACGACGCAGGTCGGCACGCATCGCCAGGGGAACAGCTCCGTACTCCCCTGGAGGTAGCCTTCATAGTCTGCTCCAGGGCGCCGCGGCAGACGACCTCGCAGACGTCGCAGACATCGCTTCCCCCCCCCCCCCGGGAGGGAGGTATGTTCAGTCTGCCAGTAAAGGCCCCTGCCAGGCAGACCTCACACACAACGCGCCTGCACGCCGGGATACATATACGACTCCAAACAGGCGCAGAGGCATCAAAACAAACCAGGAAAACAAATAGAATCATCTAGAAGCTAAGTGGGACTATTTCTTACAGAGGTCGCCGTACTACCACACAACGGAATTCCTGCGCCAGGCCGCCTATATAAGCGTAGCCGGCCGCTCCACCGCCACTTCCAGCCTGACCGCTGAACCAGCGTCAACTACAGAAGACCACCGGAAGTTCGCGAGAAGTAGAAGCCGTCACTCTACCCCGGATCAGGACCAGGCTGAAATTCTCGACGGTCTTCTGATAACTGTACCCACATTTGTTTATGGTTTACCTGTTGTATTGTGTACCGAGTAATAAACTTCAAGGAACCGTTAAGTGTAGTTCACTTCAGTTATGATGCAAATCTCCTTCTGCCATCTACAGTATTCTGTGAATTTCAGAGTATACATGTAGATGCAGTTGAGTTACGATGGTAGCTATTCCCCAATACTTTTGTATAACCAAATCAAATGAAATCAACGTGTGGCATGGTTTGTCGGGAGAGTCAGAAGGATACCAAGAGAGTCAGTTTTCGTATTGCTGCACTGGGCACCTCCTTTCGAGGTTAAATAACCTAACAAGATAATGTAACTGTCCTCAAACCCAGGGGAAATTGTATTTTATGATTTATTTGTAGCAAGCTTAGGGTTGAATAAATATGATTTTGTATGTCTGTCTTGCAATTTATTGTGAATTCATGTAACTGAACATTGCTTTATGAAAATAAATTAGGTAAATGCTATTTAATATGTTCAAGGACAGAACTATGCAAGAAAAATTGATTAAATGTTTGTAGTCCCAAGTATTAAGTTGAGCTACGATGTTTCGAGGACGATCTGCGACAGTTTAAACTGATCTATGTGGATAATTCTGTGTCTCAATATCTCTAATTTTCGTTTCTGTGATTTTGTTATGATTGTAATTTATTTTGACTGTTTTTAATATGTTTTTAATTGTTTAAGTATTGTTAGAGTTCGAGAAACATTCTGGAACGTTCTATGGAACTTCAGATCGACAGAGACGGAAACAGTTTGAACAGTTTTTACGAATGCATGGAGTCTTGTAGTTCAGTACTGTGAAAGTAGTATTGAGTGTAATCGCTGGAGCTTGTGTTTACATGTGCAAACAGTATCTTTGGAGTCTGATGTTTTACGAGGAATAAAAAGAGTTAAAATCTGATAGGTATCTGGTTATAATAAACCGCGAGAAACCTACCAGTAATCCTACCTGGTATAGCGGACCTTCTGCTTAACGTAGAACGCAAACAACGGAAGCATTTTGGCGTACTTCACATTACACAACAAGCATTGCCAGAGGTGAAGATCGTTTTAAGGATCTTTGAAAGCCCCAACCAAGGCCGGTATTGGAACCTGGGATCTTTCGATCTCCATTCAGACGCCTTAACCAGCAGAGCACTCCTGTTTAATTGAATGCGAAGGTATATTCGAAGCCTGCAGTAGCTATAAACTGGATTGTCTTTCCTCGCGGTTTCACCTTTATGGGAGAGCCAAATTAGTTTCGGTGAACATATACGCAAATAACAGAGACTATGGGAGGCGGATCATTTTTATATTTTCGAATAAATCATTTATTTCCATAACTGAAGGAGCGTAAGCAATAAACTTGGTCATGGAAACGGTACATATGACGCTGTGCATACAAATTACTTCATTGTAGAAACACATGATTTATCTGTTGGTTGAGAGGAAATAAAATAATAGTTATAACATAACGGGCGTCATAAATCACTCGTCACAAACTGGAAACAATGAACACTTTGTACCACTGAAGGGAGTACGTTTTATCACCAAGTTTTTACTTCCGTACTCCACAAAAATACGACACTGTCTTCATTATTTATTTTTTTGGATGCTCACTATCAAAATTTGGGCTATCGTAACTGTTGGCGTTTTATCAAGAAAACTAAAATCTAAAGTGAAACGGTGTTTTCGTAGATGGCAGTCATAACAATCCTAATTATTCATGGTACTGATTGGTCAGTCATTTCACTTCAGATCTGTGAGATTTTCTGTACACTAATCCCTGACCACGACTTTTCAATGTGCTTTGATATCTGCATAATTATTTAAGACGATTTCCTACAGTGCAAAATTACCAAACTTTTCATCTATAGTTGTTAAAAGTAAGAGAAATTCCGCGGGGAATGAAACCATTGCTTTCTCTCTTATAGGTGACAGAAACTTTATACTTAACATATACCTAACAAATACATTAACAATTATTTGTCATTCAAGAAATTTTATATTTTACCGTTGCATTACCATATAAGTACATACTGGAATATACGACTTCATACAAAATCTGGTACAAAGATGGTAATATTACTGGTGATCATAATGCATCAGTTCCACATCATCTTCATTAATAAACTTCAGCATTATAATTTCCTGTTTACGGATTAATAGTGTTATTTACAGTGTTTCAGTGAGTATTTTTTGAACATATATTAAATATATTACACCTAAATTTAATTCAGTTAATATTATTAACTAACTGGAGGGATAACACAGCCTCTTATTGATTATTTTTTTGTATTATTCTAAATAAATTAAGGGGTATAAAAGAATCGTCATTCAGGGTCGTAGTTATTGCAATATCTCTGACGTTATCTGACGTTACTATAAAATAGATATTAGGTTTAAATTAAAATAGCATAGTATTTCTACAACAGAGCAAAGCGTAACTAAAGACAACAGCGTGTTGAAACTTACCACGAGCCAAATCTTAGCATTCAGCGTACTCACCTGAAACAAAACAAAGAATGTATATTAGGAAAACGAAAGAGAAAAAGTCCTTTAAAAATGTATTCACAACGTAGCTATATGTCACCTGGAGATATAACAAGAAACTGGTGTCTTTCTCACGTGATCCCTCTACTTATAGTAGTAACGAATATTAGTAATAATAAAAAAACCATAATAAGTGATTGCCCTTAAAGAGCTTTAATTCAATTTACATGGATTAAAAATTATGTTTAAAATTTTTATTATTAACGAGCCATTTGTAATTTTTTTTACATTACTTCCAGCGCTCTCCATTATACTCCTGTAGGCAACAACACTAATCGTCTGAAATTATTCCTACCATTTTGTTTGATAGTGAATCGTGAACTGAGAACCAAAACATGACCACGGATTTAACCTAGTTTTGATCACTATAATCAGCGAATGCGTTTTCGATTTTCTTACTATCTCTGGTCTTTACAGAGTCATTATATTTTTGACTGGCTGCTGATCAAGGTAAAGTTGTAAAGAATAGACTGAAAGTCTGTGAACTGCAAAAAAATATCAATCACATTTCATCAGAAAGTATTCGGCTAAAAAGGTAAATCCGAGCGTGGTGGGTGAGCGGTAACGCTCCGGCCTCGCATTCTGGAGGACGCAGGTTCGAATCGCCGTCCGGGCATCCAGATTTGGGTTTTCCATGGTTTCCAGCCGAATGCCAGGATGCTTCATCCAAAAGACCATGGCCGAATTCCTTCCCGTTTTTTCTCCCCTGTCCCTTACCGCCTCTAAAGACCTAGACATCGTAAAGCCAAGAGCAAAAATAAATAAATAAAAATCATAACTAGTGGATCTGACAACAGTCGGCAGTTTGTTCAAGTTTTTTGTACCCTGAGACCCTTTCACTGCTGAACGTGTGATGTATGTGAGAGTGTGGTAATTTCAGTAAACATCAGTATTAACTGTTAATGTTAAAAATGAGAGAATATTCCGCTAACACTGTTCTATAGAACCTCACGATCACTTGTCAGGTCATGAGATATCAGCTGTGAAGAGAAGAAAATTTGATTTTTTTGAGGAAAGGAATCGGCGGTCTTTTCGAGTTGGTCCGAAAGAAATCGGGAAGCCCGATCTCTCGAACCTATAATCGATTCTAAAAAATTGCGGGATGAACTGTGTTCTACTGACTGTCGATAGGGGATATAAATATTTAAACTTACAGAATGTTGAATTGAGATGTACCCGACGGATATCCCGGCAAGAGAAGAGGTTGAAATGGTGATATTTGAAGGAAGTGGGGGAAGAGAGAGAGAGACGAAGAAGCAATATCTTGCACGAGGCAACGGAACAGAAAACAGCGATCCCACTCTGACAAATTGTTTGGGAGACATTCGCGGCGACAAGCAATGTCTACTGACGTTCATATTAAACTTGAGGATTTCTATTAACCGACGGATAGTTTCCGAGTCTACAACACGACTCAAGTTATCAATTAGGGGGAGTAATTATATAGTGGTTCGATAATCGACAGACTACAGTGAAATCTTCACGGCCATGTGGACAGTCTGGTAAGCGCCACAATTCAGTTACTTGTTTCCAGTAAATTTAATACACACCCGAAATCGACCCGCATGAATCTGAAAACAAAATATTTTTTTTAGCTAGCAGAGCATTAATTGGGTTAGACAATTTGCGTATTCTATGGTTTCCATATGATTGATCTTCTGCAAATGTACATGTACTATTTTCATACGGTTATGATTGTATATGAAATAATAAATTGCAAATATTTCACTTTGTAACTTGTGAACCTTCCATAGACAGTTGAGAGAGTTAATCATTTTTATGTAGCATGCTAAACTGTAACAATATTATAAATCCAAAATTAACTCCGTCTGTTTGTTACAATTTCGCGACGAAAAGCTAAATCGATCTTGATGAAATTTGACATGGAAATACTATGTATCAGTAGGAAGGACACAGTACTTTTATGGGATTTTTTTTCTTATGGCTTTACGGCTCATCGACATCGAGATCATTAGAGGCCGGAAAGGATTGGTGACAAGGAATTGGAAGGAATTCGGTCATGGTCTTTTGAAGGAAGCATTCTGACTCGGAATAAATAACATATCCTGAAGACAAATGTGAAAACTATCCGAACGGTGAATATCAGACGGATAGCGTGTGTGAGTCTCTGTAATGTTATATCGGTTGCTCAGGCTTTGTTTCTCTCGTAGACAGTTTGTGTATGATCTGTTAGTAAACACATCACATAGTATAGACGTGGAATTGTGCTGCATGCGATGACTAACAATAAAAACCAGGGACAGACACTGAAAGTAGTGGGAGAATACATAAAATAGAAATATTTTTCCATGGGCAGTTATATGTAGTTAGCTCACTGTTTTACAACCCTCATAGGCTATATTCCTTAACAGAGAACAGCAAAACCGAAAACGTTGTGTGCGAAACGTTATTTACATAAGACGTCAGTAGAAAGTGACATAACTTTAAACCACAAACAAAATCTGCCGGAGGAACTGCGGTAAGTAGTCTCACACAGTTCACCATCCTCCTCCCCCCACCCCCCCTCTTCTTAGTTTGTTGCTATTTTTAAACTCGTTGCAAATTGGTTCTCTTCATGAGACAGGTTCAGTGGTGATGGCTTCCCTGTCATACAGCTTTCTATACCCAATTCTAACAATAAAATTCTAAGTCCATGCGGGTAACAGCTAGTTAATTATAAAAGGTGCCTAAAATTTATTTTTATTTATTTCACGTGCCCAGGACATATAATTACAATTTGAAACTAATTAAAACAAATAAAATTAATTAATTAATGTCAAGGTTATAGACTACAGTACACAGTTAAATGGGATGTGCAGACCAGAATTCTGCAATCCTGATAGCCTTTTATTTGCCCTAAAAAAAAGTTCATAGATAATGGAGGTTTCTTAGGTTTCTGCATACCAGGAGATGATGTGGGTCCTGTAGCTCACCACATTCACATTCACTTCAGTCCTCAGTCTGTATAGTGTCTTTCATGTAGTATATGGCTGATTACACACCGCGGCAGGTACCTCCAATGTCCTTCAGATAACGAATTTCGCCATAGTTCTACACGGCGAGTTCAAAGTGAAGGTGTTATGGCTGAACTCTTTCTTGACTTTAGCCTTGTGTGTTGAGGTTGGTGTCCGAACAAAGGGTCTTTAGTGTCAGTTTCCTGTTTCCCCATCTCCATCTCAGCAGATTTTAATCAACGGTGACAAAAGGCCGTGGCCGAATTCCTACCAGTTCCTTGTCCCCAGTCCTATCCCGACTCTAATGACGTCGACGTCGACGAGGTATAATGCCATAAGTAAAAGAAAAAGACACAACCCCCATTTACCCAAACAGCTACTTTCTATCACACGCTTTGTAGAGAATAAACCAGAAGTGGAACTTTTACGGAGAATCAGAAGAACCAGAGAAAGAATTCAAGGTAACGAACGACGCAAAGAGAGAACCAAAAATAATAATAAACTATTAAATATAACCCGTAAAAGCTGCAGGGTGATACAGATAGGATAACTATCGGGGTGAGTAAACCTGGGATGAAGACACAGATGAAAAGCTAAAGGTTGATTATGATTATAAAGTGCGGAAGGAGCTACTTATTAAAGGCTCGAAATGTAAATACGTTGCCATAACATTTGTTACGAAACTTAACTGGGCAGGACACATTGGATAAGTAGTGGGGAAAGGATTCAAAATCCTTCACCTCTTGGAAAGAGTGATGAGAGGATGCACTAGAGAAGCAAGGGAATTGGGGTACAAATCTTTGATCAGACCAATGTTGGAATATGGTGGTGTAGTTTGGGACCCACATTTTGGGTATCAAATACAGGAGTTGGAGGGGGTGCAGAGGAGGGCGACCAGGTCTTTGGAAATTACCGCAGAACATAATCGGTAACTAATATGGAGTGGGATTCATTGGAGAATAGAAGAAGGTTAAGAGAATCATGGGAGTGTTCAAAGCCTATACTGGTAATGAAGTATGGAAAGATATTGCTGGGAAAATAAAGAGAGGTGCTTGGAAGGGTAAGGTTGACCACGACCACAAGCTGGCACTTGATTTCAGGGATAAGGGTGTGGGAAAATTTTCTTTTTTAGGAAAGGGTGTGAGGGACTGGAATAAATTGCCAAGAGAAGTAATGAATAATTTACCGGAAACACTGAAGGAATTTAAAGTAAAAATTAGTAGAGGGCAAAAGTAGGTTGGAAGAGGAAAGGAGAAAGGGAGGTGTGTAGGGAGATTGCTACCGGAGCGGACGCTCCACCGCAGTTTTATCAATTATTGTTATTATTAGCTACATCATTAAAAAGTTACAGTAAATTCTAGATGCATGATTCACCAGTTTCCAAAAAGTTCAGGCATAGCGTTTTAACCACAACTTTTCACTCGCGTCACTTTACGGCCACTTCATCGCCAGCTCTGTGAAAGCTGATCGTGTTGCAGCGAGAGTAAACACGGGCCTGAGTGTTAGGTTCTTAACAGCAACAGCGAGGCCCCGCATCACGTTTACTTGAATCAAAGTTTACTCCGTCGAAGAGAACGAACGCTTATCGGCTCACAGCAAGCAGCGTGGCAGACGTCGTATCCGAAAGAATGAATAAACAAGGACACTACAGCTAAAATCATCAGAAACAATATTTCTGTACCGCAACCCAATACCCGACAGTGGTTGCAATACATAAAAACAAAGATGTTTATAAAAATAATCAATAAAGAAGAATGAGGTTTTTTTAAATGTTTTACGGAGCCACTGTACAATTCCCAAGGTTCTGTGGAATTCCCAGCAGCTTTGTGAAAGTTTTAGAAACTGTACAAAGTGAAGAGAGCCGAAGAAAGTAGTCAACGCTGGGGAAAGAGCTCAGCCCTGAGAAAGGGCTCACCATAGCCCCTGGATAAATTGCTCAACCCTGGAGAAAGCTATTAGTCCTCGAAAAGTGCTCAAAAGTGAGAAAGTGCTCAGCCATGGAGTAAGTGCTAAGCCATGAGGTAAGTGCTCAGCCATGAAGATAGTGCTTAGCCTTAGGAAAGTGCTTAGCCCTGGAGAAAGTGCTCATCCCTCTAAAACTGCTTATCCCTCGAGAAAGTGCTCAGTTCTGGAAAAATACTCAGCTCTGAAGAAAGTGCTCAGCCCTGGAGAAAGTGGATAGACCCAACGTAAGAGCTCCACCCCTAAAGAAAGTACTCAGCCTCAAAGAAAGTGCTCAGCCTCAAAGAAAATGCTCAGCCCCACAGAAAGTGCTTAGCTACGAAGAAAGTGCTCAGCCGCGAAGAAAGTGCTCAGCCGCGAAGAAACTACTGTGCCCTGGAGAATTTTACCAGCCATAGAGAAAGTGCTCAGCCCTGAAGAAACAGCTTAGCCCGAAAGCCCTGTCTTGGAGAAAGTGCTCAACCTTCGGAAAGAGCTCAGACCTGAAGAAAGTGCCCACCCGTGAAGATGAATGATCCCGAAGAAGAGTTTAATCAGTGGCTGAAAAGTCGCCAGCAGAATCAGAGAAGGTAGTCATCTTTTTTTCAGCCTATTATAGTCCCTTTTTTTTATTCCCCTTCCCGTACAGGCCAGATTAACTCGCAGTTATATGTTAGACCGCTAACGCTTTCATTGTCAAGGTTCTCAAACAAGGAACATTAGGGATAAAGTCACTGACAGACACAAGAACAGGAAGTTAGAAACTCGAAACACTTGCTTTTCACTTCCTTATAGTACATCTTTCGCGGAAATTTGTCGCCAGTTTCGTCCGCTTGGGCCTAGACGTGTGTATTTTTTTTATTATTATTATTTGTTTATATGGCTTTTGGTCTAACGACCACACAGCCAGATTACAATTGTTGTATTACAATATTATTTTTGCGTAATAGTTCTATACAAGTGTTGTATTATAATATTAATTTTTACATAATTGTTCTATACAATGTTATTTTGACACAATAGTTCTAAACAATTTTTATCAGTAACAATAGTACAAATGTTGACATGACTATTGATGATTATGTTACGTTATTATTCGGCATACTAGTTCTACACAATTTTGTAATAATACTGATAGTGCAGGTGGTGTAATAACTCTATTTTGCTACTATATTTGGACATATTGTCTGTGTACAAGTTCTCTGATACCAATAGTGCAGATGGTGTGGTGTCAGTTGTTAGTTATGTTAACGTATTATTTGACATAATAGACATTTCAATACCAGTGGAGCGAATAGTTTACTAACCGCTGGTGCTTTAATAATATTAATTTAGATAATAAACCTCATCTATGTGGTGAAATCCGTATTGTATGTTTGCCAATTGTGGATTTTAGCATAAAGCTTTGTATCCTTGAAGAAGTTCTATTCTTAGGGTGTTTTAGTTATAATGGGTCTCTTGAATGGCCTGGGTTATATAGTGATATCTGCTTCCCTTAAGAAGTGAGCTATCGCTTGATGCACGTCCTGTCGTTCCGTTCTCATAAGGGAGATGATTGATGTAGACAGTGGGATTTTTAGTTTGGTCAGTCTATTATATAGGTTATTTTGTGAAATTCGGTAAAGGGTGCATGCCAGTATTATATGATTTAGGTCTGCTATTTCGTCGTTGTCAACCGGGCAGAATGGGGATAGACGTGTGTATGGATGCACTTGCGGTAGAAGTTTCGATTTTGGCCAGCAGTAGTAGTGGATGGTTCCTTAAAACGGTCATGGCCGAATTCCTTGCTTTTCCTCAGTTCTTTAGATGCACTGATGACCATAGTGTGGACTAGAGAGAAAACTGAATTTAGGAGACCGCTCCTGATGGGTGAGTTGTAACGCTTTGGTCTCGCATTCAGGTGGACGCGGGTTCTAATTCTGAACCCTGTCCGGTCGTACAGACTTCGGTCTTCCGCGGTCTCTCGAAATCACTCCATATGAATGCTGGAATGCTTCCTTCGGAAGGACCATGGCCCCATTCCTTGTTCCGCAATCCTTTCCCGACTCTTATCACGTCGATGCCGACGAGGCACAAAGCTATAAAGAAAACGAATTAATAAAACCATTATAATTGTTGCATCCTTGCAATAACGTTCAGAAAACTGCTCTCTTTTCTAGGCATAATATGATTTTATTTCTTGTACTGTACACAACCGTTGCATGCATCATACAAATTACTGTACTAACAATGCCATCTGGTCCCAAGCAAAGAATAAAAACTAACGGCGCCAGTATAATTCCTTTTTACTGTGTCCATTCATCCATTTTTTATGGAAATGAATTCAAAAATTACGCGCTCGCTTTATCAGCAGCTTTCCTCCACTGCAGTTCAATGTTTTTTATTCCTCCGTGTAATAATTCAAACAAAGCAAACATGTATGTTTAAAAAAAAAAAACTAATAAAGCTAGGCAGCAAACAGGGAATCAAGTAATTTTCACGCCAATTACTCACCGTGAACGCGCGGCTCCCAGCTGAGCAAGCAGACTGTTAGTTACTTCCAGGTCGGCACCCGGACGCGATACAAAGCAGGCCGCGGCTGCTGCGGCGGGGACGCACTTAATCTCACCACAAATCCAAAGATATGACGGATGACCTATCCGCTGATGTAGGCCGTGTTTGCAATTTTTGGCACCGAATCAAGGAATGCATCTGCTGCTTGCTACTTCTGGCTGATCTGAGATTAATTACTTAAGGTTCATTTTCACGGTCGCCATCTGTATTTACAGCATAAGGAGATGGCGACACATTACTAGAGTATCATACACCACTGAAAACAGTCACGTAATAATAGAAAAACAGTAGTTAGAAGACTATTTACTATTTAGTACAATGGACTATAAAGAAAGAGAAATGTGACCTCGTCCGGCGTGAAAAGGAACGAAATTGGATGACCTCTGTTTGCGTAACTTCTATTTCTCAATGCACTTTCTTTTTGTTATTGTTTTACAAAACGATAAAGTCAACCAACTGAAATTTGTTTCAATACAAAACAACAAAGAAGTCATTGAAGTTTTTTTATTATTTCATGCACAATTCATTTGAATAAGAGACAATAGTAAGGGTTTCTTCCAGGAAAATTAGGGTAATTGGGATAATTTTTTTTTTCCTATGGTTTTACACCTCGTCGACGTCGATCCGGCATTCCCCTGGGGTGATTTGAGGGAACCATGGAAAACCAAAATCTGGGTTTCCAGTCGGTGATTCGAACCGGAGTCCTCCCGAATGCGAGGCCAGAGCGTTAACCAGTCACCCACAACGCTCGATAATTGGGATAAGAAGTTTCTCCAGACCATTTCTTGAGTGTGGTGTTGAATGGATCCACATTATGGATATCAGATACAGGAATTGACGGGGCTGAAAGGACGGGAGCTTAATTTGCGTGTGAAAATTACTGCAGAACACAATTAGTAACTGATGTGATAAAGCAGCTGGTATGAGAGTAACTGGAAGACAGGAGAAGGATGAAGAGACTGCTGGGTGTGTATAGGGCGTATGAGGGCTGCACGCATAGTCATTTCACAGTACAACGAGAAAAGAAATAGACGACCAATGATGTAAAATAGTACTAGATTTGAGGCAGAAGGGAATGCGAAAATTTTGGTTTGAAGCCAAGAGAATCGGATATTGCAATAAATAATTATTGAGCGATTTGTTACCTAAAACTTAGAAAGAAATTAGACGAAAATTTTAAAATCATAAAAGTAGGTGAGTATGAAATTCATCAGCGATAACTTGAACGACGGATGTTTGGAAACAAAAGTAAGTCAAGGTAGTATAAACATTTTCTTTCGGATTATGAGAGAAAGGAACGAGGATATTCGGACTTATAACGAGGGAGATGTAATCATACGTCATCTATGTCAAAAAGATGAAATGAATGATGTTCTCATTGTGGCTGGAAGCGCCTAAGAAAGTAAAAGAAAAATAATCACTTTGTTTGCGACTCTTTCATTGAACGAAACCCCGTGATACTTGTATATAAAAGTAAGGAAGAGGGGTCGTTTCTTTCTGGAAGATTTGATAAATTGTATCGCGTATTGACAGGCTAGGGTAAAGGTTATACCAGGAATGTAATTCTCGAACGTGAAGTAGTATCCACTCTCTTACCAGAGTACGACACGGAACCGGTTATCAGAAATCAACAGGTATCTGTCGCTTTACGAGTTGCCGGTGCTGAATTACAAAACTAGAATGGACCGGCAATTTAAAGATTATTATTACTATTATTATTTTCCTTAGAGCCTTGTAGACGTTGAAGTTAATAGATTTTTTTTTATTTTTGCCTCGTAGACGTTGAATTCGAAGTCATCAGAAGCAGGAAGAGACTGAGGTCAAGGAACGGGAAGGCATTCGGCCATGTGCTTTTGAAGGAACCATCCCGGAATTCTTCTGGACTTATTCGGGTAAACCGTGGAATATCCAAATATGGATGGCCGGACGGGGATTCAAACTCGCGTTCTCCCGAATGCGAGGCCAGAACGTTACCGCTTACTCGCCACGCCCAGTAGCCAGTTAAAGCATATTACCGTCCATCTAGGAGTTCAATTGGGTTAAAACGTGTTGCATGGCCAAGTTACGAAACAAATCACCGTTGTTATATAACTCGTCTTATACGTTACATATTACGTTTTGCTTACCCAGCCTTATGTATCTAGCCCGTTCTCCTCAGTCATCTGACAACATCAAGTAACAGATATGTGTTCTTATCTACGTAAGCACAAAATTAAGTAATGTGCTATTCATCAAGTAATTGTACTTACTTCAATTTTTCGGAAAGGCATTGCAGTAACTTTTAACTCCTCCAACGCAGTTACGGATAACATTAATTCAGAGATGTCCAAGTTTACGGTACGGTCGCAAATGAATTGTACTTCAAAATTGACACCAATAATAAAATATTCCTGTTGAAAGTGTTTTTATAGGCAGAAGTAAACAAAAACGCTGATGAGAGAACGCTTTGTTTATGTAAATTAGGATCTCCTGCAGTGGAAACATCACACTTAATTTCATCTACCGGGTGGTTATAATATAATTAAACTTTCCTTATTTAACACGTTACTACACGGGAACTAATTACCGTACGAGTACCAAACTTGGTAGCATTAATGTCAACGGCATGGGGAAGAGAAATAATGCAGAATAAATTCAATTGAAACACTTTTAATGTGCTGCTACGGTACATCATACCATTACATACCGGTACCATTACTGCTACACAAGGGGCTCAATATGGCGCCTATCAGTGTCCAGAAGAGTCTGAAAGCGCAGGATTGCATTCTGCACAGCAGAACGAAGCATGTCCGTAGGTATGCTGGCTACCTCTCTTGTCTCTCCTGTCTTTTTTTTTTTTAACTGCTTAACGTCTCTTAACAGCGGGGTCTTTAGAGACGAGAATGGATTGGGGGGGGGGCAGAGGAATGGGAAGGAATTCTGCCATGGCCTTTTGAAGGAAGCATCCCGGCATTCACCTGGAGTGATTTGGGGAAACCATGGAAAACCCAAATCTGTATGCCCGGACGGGGATTCAACCCTGTCCTTCAGGTAGCCCCACAACCAGAAATCACAGGGAGTGACGTCAGGTGATAGTGCCGGCCAAGCATTTAGAAACGATCTGCTGATAATTCGACCGTGTTTGAGACTAAGGATCACGATGACTGATCACGGCACCTGGTGTCCATAGTTGGTACTAGACGTTGGCGCTGTGACGCATGGAAACTAAGCACCCCATACTCTGGTCATTAATGCTACCAAGTTTGGTACTCGTGTGGTAATTAGGTTCCGTGTTATTACGTGTTAAATAGGGATCCCGGTATATGTATATAATTATTCACTCCTGTAAAAAACAAAACCAATCGTCACTGTATTGGTCAGAATTCATCAGACAAGAATTAAGGTTATACATTACTGTCACTCTCTAAACATTAGTATTCCCCCCATCTTTTATCTCGACAATGTAGCAGTCGTTAAAAGCGTGGAAACCGAGATAGGTTAAGCAGGTTTGCTAATGAACAAAGTTAATAAAGTATTGAGTGGGAATACAGGATTTATTTTTTACACTAACATGAAAATGATTTTAGAAATTTTTTTATTTCCCAATGGTGCTGTGAGTACAGAGAAGAAAATTATGCTGTTTATAAGAAATAAGATAAAATAAATAATGTATAATTGATCATGTTTTAAGATATAGTAAATTAAAATGTTTGGTCAGATTTTGTCATATCAAAGTAATATGTGCATGTAAATTTCTCTGTTTTTTTGGGTTTTTTTGGTAATAAAGTTCCGAACCCCAGTGATTAGGGAGCGTCCATAAACTACGTGACTAGGTCTAAGAGTGGTAGGAGTTCGCTAGAAAGTTACGTTGGGCTGCGTGGGAAAAGGGAGGGGGCGAGGTATTTGGAGTCAATCCACGTAGTTTTTCATTCATATTATTTGTCACAGTTAAAATAAGGTGCAGAACGCAAAACAGCATGTGAATATTTATTTCCGTCATTTAATTATCTCCGTATGTAATTTACGATAATCTGACAATAGAAAACAGTACAAAATGTCCTCTGGAATCAATAGGCAAAAAAAAGGTTACGTACCATGTGGGGGGGGGGGGAGAGGCTACGTGGGAGAGGGGGGTTCCAAAATGGAACCATATAGTTTATGGACGCTCCACAAGGCGAAAATAGTCCACCTTCTTAAAGAAGAACCATCGTCGCTTTATACAGAACTAATTTCGGGAAGCCACACAGTACCGAAATTTGGACGCCCCTCCTGGAATCAAACACGTTATTTGCTTAAAGCTTTGCGCCTCATCGACGTTGAGGTCATTAGATGGGGAAAAGGAAGGGGAAGGAATTGGGCTATGGCTTTTCGAAGGAACCATCCCAGCATTCATTTGAAGTGATTTCGGGATATCATGAAAAACCTAAATCTGGATGGCCGGACGGGGGTTCGAATTGGTGTCCTCCTGAATGCGAGTAGTACTCACCACCCTCGGTATCAAACGCGTGTTTTCTGTCGCCAGACTCACGTCGCTACATCACAAGTAATCTGACGCTCACAGACCTGCCACGAGATGCGTCTGAAGCGAAGCACTCGCAATCATAAAACCTTGAAAGCATATTAAACTGCACGCACGTTGAGAATTCCTTATAACGTTTGAAAGCATATTAAACTGCGCGCACGTCGAGAATGCCTTATAAAAGTAACGTTATGGACGCATACGCTGAAAGCGTCGTAAATGCAAACACTTGTCCGGCGGAGGGATTAAGCAAGCGCTGGGAATGTACAGTACATACCAGAGCGACACAGCGCATAGGGTGTCAAGTGATACACAGAGGAAAATTTTTATCTTCTGTTTCGGGGTAAGCGAAGTTTCCACTCTATTGTGGCCGCGTTGGATGAGCTGCTACATAGTTTATTTCAGCAGAAGCTATGAATACACGACGAGCAGCATTTACAATACGATCCCCCAACCCAGCTTATCCAGTTGTCAGAATGGAGTTAGTGAGATACGTAGTTGTTAAATTTTCAATTCTATATTTTCAGTGATCAGATGAAGTAAATGGCAAACATAAAAAAATCTCTCTGACAGGATTTTTTTTTTTTTTTTTTTTTTTTTTTTTTTTTTTTTTTTTTTTTTTTTTTTTTTTTGATGGTGAGGTTGGGAGAGAACGGTGGCTACAGAGTGCTAGAAATTAGTTTATAAATCCAGGCGCATTTGTTACTCCTAACTTTCAGACTCACACGTAAAATGAAAATGCTCAGGCGTAATTATATTTATTTATTTATTTATTTATTATTGCAGCTATATCAATCCTTTTTTCAGGATGTAGCCTCTTTAAGCCTAATGAGCTATATATTAGAATTTAATTCTACATAGTGTTGCTGTAGTTCTTTCCAGGCCGATCGATCCTGAGCCACCCTCTTCCAGTTCACGCCTGTAACTCGACGTATATCCTTATCCCAGCGATCCGGGGGTCTTCCTCTTGCTCTTTTCAGGTTTCTCGGTATCCAGTCCAGCACTACCGTAGTCCATCTTTCATCTCTTTTGCGAGCAACATGACCGGCCCATTGCCATTTTTGGGTCATGACTCTTTTTAAGATGTCTGTTACTTTAGTTATTGAACGGATGTGCACAGCCCTTTTCCTGTCTCTTCTTGTAAACCCTAGCATTGCTCTTTCCATACTTCGCTGGACAGTTCTCAGTTTTTGCTTCGTGTGACTATTTAGGGTCCAAGTCTGGCAGGCATATGTGAGGACCGGTAATACACATTGTTCAAATACCTGTTTTTTAAGATGTATTGGCATGTTCGATTTAAAAACTATGGAATTTCTTCCATATGCTCTCCAGCCCAGCTTTATCCGTCTGTAGATCTCAGGCTTTGAGTCACCATTCATATTGATCAGTTGGCCAAGATAGATGTACTGATCTACGAACTCAATACCAGAATCTTTCATGTCCGCCTTGCCTTTATCTTTTTCGGCCCATTTGTTTTGCATGATTTTGCTTTTTGATATATTTATTATATTATAATTATGAAAATACAGATTTTATAGCTTACATACAATCTACTCAAACACAATTTAAAAATATAGATCTAAACGTGCCAATATATTATATACCAAAATTGTGAAATACAGGTAGGTTGGTATAATTATTTTTGTATTTATTACAGTAGCTTTTGAATTTTACACGATGATCTTCATCGTCAGTACTTTTACGATACATCTTCACTTCCTTTGTTAAACGAAAAACGTATGAACTAGAATTGTCTTTTGCTTCGCGGTATTTCCCCTACATTGATGTTCCATCTTCTGAACTTCAAAAACGTATTATTTGAAACTCTGAAATAGATCAACAATGCGTCAGGAATTGTAATTGAAATTAATTGTTAGAATTAAACCTTGCACATGCAAATGAAAACGAAGTACTGAAATGTAAATTTAAAGCAAAACAAAAATTGATGCTTAGGCGTATTCTCTACACCTTTGACGGAGATTGCAGGCGTAAAATGAAAAATTTAGGCGTAATTACGCCTAACCTCCAGTCAGTTTCGAGCATTGGTGGTAGGGTTCTGGGGGGGGGGGGGTGAGGAGGCGTACACACAGTACAGTCCTATAGCCGGTCGTGATCTTGAGATTTCGCCTGATAGCTGGACGCTCCTTCCATATTAACAATCACTAATGCCTCAACTTTCATCAAAATTTTTGACCAATATGCGCAAACTCAATTTTTGAAAAATATTTCACTTCTACAGACATTCTTCTGTTCCTTGGCGCCAGTCCTTCCCCGCCTCTAATGACCTCAACGTTGACGAGGCCTAAGACGAGAAAGGAAGAAGCAGTTGGCAGTCACTGGGAACTGCAGACAGAAGTGAAAACTTGAAACATCATACGCGCAACACGTCACACTTACAGCTACAGTTATACTGATATTATAGCATGTTGGTGACGAGAACTCATAAGATGTCACCCGTACAAAAAGCTTTCAACGCGGATATCATACACGCAACACGTAATATCGTGTCGGTGACGGGAAGTTACGAACCCATTCCTTTGCCCCCCCCCCCCTTTCAAACATTACCTAACGCGCCTGTAGAAGCTTACACCTCAAAAAAAAACTTTTAATTCTTCTCATGTACCACATGGACGATGCCATCTCGCAGTCCCTCGATTGCATTCTGCCTGAGTTGTGTCCACCCACTGGACTCGCGAGGTGTTTGCGCGCTGTCCTCAGAGGAGAGACTTGCGGCGCAGTGGACGGTGCGGATTGGTCCCTGGGGCCCGTCTTCTGAGTGAGCGGAGACGAGGAGCCAGAACAAACACTGTGCCCGCCGCGTCTGCCCCTCGAGCGGCTCTCCGAAAGCAAGCACCACCCGTCATTAACGTCTCACACAATTTCCTGCCTTTGTGGTGCTTCTGGAGCGTTTTAAAAACGTTCGCTTCCTCATTTAAAAAAGAACAACTTACCACACTCAGATAATACTGTTTACGGGATTTTTTTTTTTTTTTTTTTTTACAATTTCATTCTTCTCAGCTGAAGACTGGGAGGCGGGCTGCTGGAGGATCACGGAGATCCTTTTCAGCCTAGTACTCTACGGGGAGGGAAGGGGGATGGAAGGTCGGCCGTGGCCTTGTAGGAAACTATCCCAGCATTCGCCTAGAGTGACTGAGTAAAACCACGGAAACCCTCAGACAGAATGGCCGAACCGGGTTTGACCCCGGTCCTCCCGAATGGCAAATAGCAGTGCGAAATCGCACTGCCCAAGCCTCGGTCTACGAGAAATAAATTAAATTACTGCATAATATCACTGAGCTTGCTGTAGACAAAGCCTGTGAGAATTCGTGGATGATCAAATACGAGTTTTGAATAATCTACTATATAATTTACTAAGCTCACTCTCCCACTCACCTCGATAGCTATTGGCTGGAGAACGGTGTCACGCGTCAACCATCGCTCGCTAATCAACAGCGACCAGAGATATCATTAGAAGAAATTCGAGGTTATGTCCACAATTTAATTGCTAAGCATCTGCTACAAAATTAATTGCCATAACACTTTCATTAATTTTGCCCTTCGTAACATTTCATTGATTTAAAAAAAACTTTTCGGCTGAAAAATTGTACTATTGCTTTTCAGTAACATGTTGCTACCGAGCATGGTGGGTGAACGGTTAACGGTCTGGACTCTGGCCTCGCATTTGGGAGGACGTCGGTTCGAATCCCCGTCCGGGTATCCAGATTTTCGTTTCCCATGGTTTCCTTAAATCACTCCAGGCGAATGCCGGGATGCTTCCTTCAAAAGACCATGGTCGAATTCCTTCCCGTTACTTGTCCCCACTCCCGTCCCGCCTCTAATGACCTCGACGTCCACGAGACGTAAAGCCATAACTAAAAAAAAATGTTGCTAATGAAAGCATCATTTAAAAAAAAAAGGTTTAAAATCTAAAATTACCCATGGTCTTTGCTGCAAGCACGAATGCCAATTGTCATTCAGGTCTAGGCTAAATTTCAATTTAAATAAAACTTTCGCTTATGTTGTTGCTTGATCAAAGTTTATAAATTACGATTTATTTGCATTTTACGTATTTTAGCAACGACTTTCGTTAATGATCTTTGTTCATGTTCGTTGTAAGTGAGTTATTAGTTCACTTAAATATGCTACGGTATCGAGTATTCTGGCAATTCATTTCTTCAGCGATGCTCAACTGTTTAATAATTTTGAATCTGTATTAAGTTCTCTGGCTATTACAGATACTATGATCAAATGATTACATTATGTAGGGTTGCCTCAACAAAAAAAAAACAAAAAAAAAAAAAAAACGTTATGCTTTTGAATAAAACAGGAATTCTTCAAGTTTTGCAGAGTTAACTTAAAAGTCAACTTTGTATTTCAGAAAGTTTGAGTCTACGACCTTTGAAACAATTATACGATAGCGCTATCGTCCCTGACTTTGTTTTATACCTACGTCTATTAATACTTTTGAGTTTTTGAAGCTCAAGAGATTTTACTCATCCTAAGGGTGAAACAGAGTCAAGGTGGTATTTGGTCAGATAAGATCAACCAGTAATAACGTTTGACCATAAAAATTGAAACTGCTGTAGAACCGTGACGATACTTAAAAAACTGTCACAATCTTACTCTAGTGTTCTATACAGCCTAGACTGCGAAGGATATGTGGAATTTTCTTGTTCCTCTGCAACTGATATAATTTATTATAAATACCTGTTTTACAGGAATCTAACTCGGCTACTAGGTTCAGTTTGTTATTAAAATACTAGCTGTTGCTCGCAACTTTGTTTACGTAAACTGTTAATGGATGGTATAGCCGATCATGTAACAGTTAATGATGACAGCTATTTCAACTGCAAGAATTAACTAAATCCAACGAGTAAATCGTGTTCAATGAAACATTGATACTAATTTGTGGACACTTTTATCTTAGATTTCCGAGCTTTCCGAGATCACGAAAAAATGAAACAGACTAAATTTTACCCCCACGAATTGGGGCCGTACGCATCTGAAAGACCCATAAAAACCAGACCGGTGATTTTTGTGCGAATTCCATTCATCAAAACAGACAGAGAGAGAGAAAACTTTTAAAAGGTAATTGATTCCTATTCTGCAGATCATTAACAGAGCTCCAGACACACAAAAAAAAATTAAAAAATCGAATGTACAAATTTTATTCCGATTACAGTTTAGTTATATGTATGGATGTGCTGTGACAATTTTAAAGATGTTTTCACATCAAAAGTCTTAAAACTAGCAAATATTCTTACAATTCTATGCTTCATCAAGTGAATCGTGCACTAGTTACGTGTACATAGTATAGGCGCGATCACGGCGCTCGTCATCACGATTTGCGAAAACCTCCCTGAAAGCTGTGATGGGCGTGATTTGCGTAGTCCCCACGTTGTATCTCCCTAAAGCCGTCTTCTCACGACCCGCGCATTTGCCGGTCGGGCGGATCCAGGTACCAAGGACCGGGCCGTGGGAAGGGTCCCGCCTTTACTTCGGACAGCGCGCCTCTATCCGTCGCCCAGTCGGTAAACATCAAACGCCCGGATAGCTGAAGCCTCACTAGAGAAGGTGGTGGGGAGCCTGTGGCGAGTGCTGATCCGTACACTTCGGCTGATATGGCGCGACCTGTAAAACCACGCGCCGTGGGAAACCACGTTGAGGACGATGTATCTGAGACTGAAAGCGCCTAGCGAACTGTTGTATCAAGAAAGGAAAGGTGAAACCTACGTCAATAAAAACACCAAAAAGAGAAAGAATGTGTGCGACGAAATAAGGCAAAATGACGTAACGACAGACCAAATAAACAACAATTTCACTTGCGAGCAAACCGAAGGCCACGTGTCTTGTTAGAGGCTAAACGACTGCGATGCCTGGTAGTGCGCTTGGTAGGCGAGCGATTAAATCGGAGAGCTAAATTTAAACGACTAAAAAATGGCAAAGAATGTTTCTCATTCTGGCAGGAAGTTATTAAAAACGTAACAGTAGCGGCAGCAAACAGTACTAGTCAGGTAAAACGATAATCGCATTGTAATAACTTCCGAGGAAAAGTCTTTAAAAAAATAAAAAAAATAAAAAAACAAAAAAAAATCCACTGCTTTATTTTTTTTTTTTAATTCTAGCCTGATTTACATAACAATCCTTCGATAGCTAAGAACCGGCGTTATTACTTTACTCTCTCTTAATTTAGTTTAAAAAAACGGCAGTCTCATTTCATTGTGTTATTCAACGTAAACTTATGTTTTTGAAACAGGTAGTATGGACAAAGTTAAAGCGTGAGGAAAATCCGGCTGGAGAGGAATGTAATTTAATTTGCTACGGGACGCCGCGTGTTCTTTTATCACAGACTAGGTGGTGCAAACAACTTAGTTTGTGTTTGTGAAGATTTTTGAATTATTTTTTTTTTAATTATATTTTTCCTTTTGCACAGAACCTTAAATATTTCCAGGGCAAAATTAGCGTATGTTACTCCCTGCCAAACGAGAAAACCGCGAGTGATGCTAATAAATTTGAGGAGATACCAATCATTTTCAGAAAACTTTGGTCGAAACATAAAAATTCCCCAGGTCGACTATTTACTCCGCGGTTCACTAAAACTGTGTGGCGGAGGGTGCATTGCACCTATCCGGAAAGGTAATGGTTTGGAAGGGATATACGGGATATGGCAGGAGGCACCCATGGGATTTTGTGAGGAACCATCCCAGCATTCACCTGGAGCGATCTAGGGAAACCATGGAAAACCCAGATCAGGATGGCCGGATTGCTTTATCGGAAGCTACTCCTGTCAGATTTTAAGTTTACTCGCCCGGTAAATCCTTTCTATTCCACTCACTAATCGCTCGTGGAAAAAATGAGTAAAGAAATGAATCGGTTCTGGCCCTGATTTCTCTTATCTTATTCTCGCGGTCATTCCGAGATATGAATGTTGCTGGTAGCAAAATTTGTTTACTGTCATTCCGAAATACGTCAGCCGAGAATTTTTCAATTAGCTTCTGTCGAGAGCAACGCCTTCGGTGCTCCAGGTCTTCCCAACCTAACTCCTTCAACATCGCACTTACGCTTTCCCTCCAACTATATATAATTGTCACGAATCTGGTGGCTCTTCTTTGGACCTTCTCTAATGCCTCCATTAACCCCTTTTGAAGAACAACAATATTCTAAGTGAGGACGCACTAGCGACTTATAAGCAATCGATTTAACTTCCGGAGTGCATTGTTTTAAATTACGACCTAGAAATCGGAGCATACGACTTTCTTTCCCAATTACATTCTCGATATGCTCATTCCATGACAAATTATTACGAATTGTTACCCCTAGGTATTTAGCGGAATCTATCGTTCTAAGGACAGTACCATTAATTGTATATTCAGTGCTAGATGGTGTCACCTTTTTACTTATACGCATGACTTGGCACTTTTTGGCGTTTAACTCCAACTGCCAATCTTTACACCACGCAATTATTTTCATAATATCGTCTTGTAACAAAGCGCAGTCGTCCTGTGTTGTGATTTCACGATAAATAATAGCATAATCGGAAAATAATCTTTTCATCCCCCTTATTATGTCGCACAAATCATTAATGTATATGAGAAACAACAGAGGCCCTATCACGCTTCCCTGAGGAACCCCGGACCTCTCTTCAGTAAGTGATGAACGCTCACCGTCGAGAACTACACACTGTGTTCTGTTCTTCAGAAAGTCTACAACCCAGTCGCATATTTGTCAAGATATGCCCTAACCGCGAATTTTCCTAAGTAACCTAGTGTGAGGCACAGTGTCGTAAGCTTTTTTAAAGTCTAATAGAACTAAATTAACCTGGGATTGCTCATCTATAATACGGCTCAAGTCGTGAATTAAAAGGGCAAGTTGCGTTTCGCAGCATTGACCTTTTCTGAATCCATGTTGATTTGGGTTTAAAAGCTCACATTCATCCAAAAACCGCATGACATTTGAATAGATGATGTGTTCTAAAATCCTGCAAAATATTGAGGTTAACGAGATGGGCCTATAATTTTGAGGATCATTAACATTCCCATTTTTGAACACTGGACTTACGATGGCGGTATTTTTCCTTGATCCAAGACCAACCAACCAAGGGCGGTGTTGCTCACTGTTATATAAGTGGGGTGTGAGATCCTCACCCACCTGTTCGACTGCCTGGGATATGTCACTGCACAGTCCATTTCGCCTTCATAACCTTGACTTAGTAACGATGAATATATTTCACTCCACTGCACAATAGTCTTTATTACTAACATGCAGCTTAAAACGAAATGTATACCTATGGTAGTTTCCAATTTTAATTTAGAGTGAACAAGTATTGAAGCACTACGAAAACATTAATAGGTAACCTCATGTTCTTAGCTTGCTACAATAGCCACATCTACAGACAGAGAGTGTAACGAAAACATTTACATCGATTGAATATAAATAAACAAAAAGCAACCTTACAACTGGCATGTGTATTTGAATGAAATTTATACCTTCCATTAGTATCGATGAGAAGTAATGGTATAATTTAGTTTTTTCCAAACTTAATTTATTTAAAAAATTTTCGTCGGTCTGTTATCTGTTAGAGCAGTTTGCTTGGTGGCACCCATACAAAATTACTAAGTTTTGTTTAACATTAGGCGGCAATCAAAGTAAGACAAAAGTGATGAAATGTAGCAGAAATGATACCAATAGTAGCAGATTAAATATAAAAATAGGATCGGATGCTATAGGAGAAGTGAGTGAGTTCTGTTACTTGGGAAGCAAAATTACAACCGATGGCCGAAGCAGGAATGATGTTAAAAGCAGAATAGCGCTAGCAAAAAGAGCCTTCATGAAAAAGAGAAACCTTTTAATTTCAAATATTGATCTAGGAATTAGAAAGAACTTTTTAAAACTCTATGTGTGGAGCACAGCACTTTACGGTAGCGAAACATGGACTTTAGGAATACCGGAAAGAAAGAAACTTGAAGCATTTGAAATGTGGTGCTACAGAAGAATGCTAAAAATTAGGTGGACAGACAAAGTAAGAAATGAACAAGTTTTGGAAATGATGGGTGAGAAAAGAAGTTTATGGAAGAAGCTTACAGGAAGAAGAGACAGGCTTTTAGGTCATATTTTGAGACATGCTGGATTGGTTAATTTGTTAGTAGAGGGAACAGTCGAAGGTAAGAACTGTAGAGGTAGACAGAGATTAGAATATATGAAGCAGATAATTGAGGACGTGGGTTGTAAGGGGTATGTAGAAACGAAAAGATTAGCACAAGATAGGAAGGGATGGAGGATTGCATCAAACCAGTCTAAAGACTGACGACAGCAAAAAAAAAAAAAAAAAGGCGGCAAGAGCATTACTTAATCAACATTATTCCTGGAGAAGGTTTTGGTGTCATGTACTTTATTTTCTAATGTCAATTTCTGTGTGTACACTCGTACTCTATTCCCTTTTGCTAGGGCATGAACGGTTTCCCACAGGGCGTTTTTTCATCGTGTCGAGTACACAGTCAGTCATCGTTAAAGGCCCGAGTAAGAAGCGAGAAATTAGACGAATGAAGGACGAGGCTTCAACGATTAAGACTGACAGCTTATCGTCGATGTTAGGTCGTTGTACATTTCACGACTGTTAGGACGGGTACTCAGTAAATATTATGGCTCCGAAGAGAAGTAGCTTAATGTATGTTAAAGTCCTGGCTCCATCAATTCTAGTCAGCATGTTGATCAGAAGTGGCGACGAAGTAATCGATCGCCGAAACATCGAGTGTAAACTAATCGTTAACTCGGCTAGTCACCCGCGAACATTCTATTAATTAAGCCTGTTTAATGTCATAACTTACCTGCTTGACGACAGAAATGCTTAGTAATGGTGAATGACAGTTAGGTGAAGTTCATTATTACGTGATGTAAAATAGGGGGAAATCTCATTTAAAGGGAGGCGCGGTTAATAAAAATGTCACGTCAACTTTTTATATAATTTTTCTCATCTTATTTCATATATAAAATATGATTCATAGAAGACATCAGTATTAACGCTTAGGTATTTAGTGGCATGAAGCAAAATACACGAAAATATCAAATAAAAATAAATTTAATTACTTTAAAATTAAAACACCTCTCGTAATTAATGGTTGGCACCTTACAGAACTGTAAGGTACAAGTAAAGCGTAAGGTCTGGAGGTTAAGAAAGAATATTTTGCCAGGTAACAAAAGATTAATCCACAAAACTTTCGTTGTTCATCTGAACTAGTTGTGTCTTTGCTAGTAATGCTACCCAGGTTTTCCGTGTAGTATCTCTGTTTATTTCGCTGACTGAACTTCCGGATGACGAACAGCAGCCTTCATCAGAGATATGTTTACGTGTTTCTCAACAAAGAGTGCCAAACAGTATGGACTGCAAGTCCACTGTCATCGTTGAGATTTTTTTGTTCTCTAAAATTTCCAAAGCCACATTCGCTCGACGAGGCCACCTCATCTCTCCACAACAGCAACATGCTTTAGCGTAATTTAATTTAGAAAAATTAAAAAAGTAAATAATCACATGCTTATAGAACTAAATGAAAATTAGGTGTTTTAATTCCAAATGCCATCACGTTTTAGATCAATATCAAGCAGAATCTTTGGTCATTATTCTATTTGAGCGATCACGTTTTAGATCAATATCAAGCAGAAACTTTGGTCATTATTCTATCAGAGTTTTTAATACAGTAATTTTTAAACTTTATCGTGAAATAAATATCACGATTTAATGACGTGTTAGTATTTGATATAGTGGTTTGATTTACCTTATCCGTGTACAGTTTGCTTATGGCTTTACGCCTTGTCGACGTCGAGGTCATTAGAGGCGGGGAAGGATTGGTGAGAAAGAACGGGAAGCAATTCGACCATGGCCTTTTTTAAAGGAAGCAACCCAGCATTCACCTGGATTGATTTGGGGATACCATGAAAAACCCAAATCTGGATGCTCGAACGAGGATTCGAATCCACGTCCTCCGGAATGCGAGGCCAGAACGTTATCCGTTCACCCACCACGCTCGGTCCCGAGTACAGTATGTACCATACTGAGAAAACTGAAGTCATAAATAACCGAAGTTATGCAGTCAAAAATCATATTAACAGAACCCAACGAGTGTATATCTATGATGGAATGTGATCTTGGGTGGGTACATTTTGAAGTTAAGAAAGGAAGTTTATGTAAGGTGCAGCGTATTCTATGATGCCTACAAACAGATTATCAATTTTTGCCTCGTCTCCTAGTCACGCCTAGTCATAAAATACACCGCAGTTTTTAAGCTAGACCATAAACTTTTAACCGTGACAACCCAACCCAGAAGGGTTGCGTAGCTTTTGGATGTGAGGCAACTAAGGCAAATAAGGCCCAACTGACGAAGTACACTTGTATGATTATGTATATAGAGAATAAATCTGTTTAAGCTTGTCAGTTTTTAAGTTATTTGTATTCAAATTGCGTATTTTTCGACACCTGATATAAGTGTTAAACAAAATATCAGTTTATTCAGGAACGCGGAATGGTTGCTAAGTTATTTTGAAATGGTTGGTAACCAATAAACTGCATATTAAGCTAACAATTATTTAGTACGTATATTAATTTTCATCGTATATTAATTTTCATCAGTATTTTCAAACAGTGACCGTTACGGCTCTAGAAGTAATTGAAATCTGCTGCATGTTGAACAGACACTCTGCATTTCACTTTCCTGTTTTGCGTTTTTTCCCCCTTCCGGGGATTTGTAAACATGTAAATGGAATTAATGCCGTCTGACAAAGAGAATATCATACAGGTTTGAAATAGAGGAATATAAACGTACTTCGTGTTAATTAATAATAATAATATAATGTAGCGTGCTGCGACGCTGCCTGATGCTAAAGGAAACCATCGTTGATAAAAAATTAGGATAAAAAGTCATCGCCAACGTTGTATAAACACCAGTTCTGTTTATTGACAGCATTGCGTAACAGGATATTAAATATTGAATCATGCATTAAATAGCTATATCGGTGTACCTTTGATGTACAGAGTGACCAGAATCTTTGCAAACATGCTCTATTTTCAAAACGAACAGTAAAAAGTGAATTGCAACAACAAGGATTTTAAAAATAACAGTAAAAAGTGACGAACAACATCTAGGTCAACTATTGATTCATAGATAATCGTCAGTCGATTAATTGCAAAAAGAATGACGATACTGTAAAAGTGTATAAATGTGTTTTATAAATTTGACTAAAGCTTTAGATAGAATTAGGCTGTAAGGTGTTTTAAATAATTTTTGACTATGTAATAATTCTTTTTCTCTTCGATTTTGGCTATCTAAGGATCACGAAAAGTATTCCTGTGGATTCACCTCAATGATTCTTTTATTTAATTCCAATATTTCCTCATCCTTTCATTTAGCTGTTTCCTCTTTACTTGGGTTTAGATGTTTTTACCTTTCCTCTTCTCCTTCTCCAAGGAAACCTTGACATTTTCTGAAAGTTGCTCTTTCCTGTATTATATCTTCTGTTATTCCGATCTCTAGGATATCTTTCTTTACTTCTTGCACCCACTGGTTGCCGTTCTCACTCTAGTAAACATGGTTGAAAATTATTTGTGAATCGACTAAAAAACTGATTCTCCTCTTTCTAATAATGTCTGACATCCTTTTATTTTCTTCTTCCTTGTAAAGATCTTTATTCCTCCGGAGACTAAGTTTACCGTTTTCAACGATTCCCTGATTTTGCTTTCCCTTTTCCTTTTCCTTCATCTCTTCTTTTAGTAACTTTAGTCTAAATACTAATTAATTAGCTTAACATTAGTAAAATTAAGAATTAAGGTTAAAAACAATTGAAAACATCAGGTTTTATTATAAGCAAAGTAATAAAACGCCTGCGAGGCAAATTAGGGAGTGAGAATGGGAAATACATACTACATGTTTCGCTGATGCAGTAGCGGGTGTCGATTTGTAGGTTGGTGGTGTAAAGATGCTACTTTGGCTATCGAAGGGTTCTTTCGGGTAAAACGAAAAGCACGCCATCTGGGGAGAGGAGCGGCAAACCGCCCACACCACGACGGACGCTGCAGGTGGATTTATGGAACATCCACGGGACAATGGCGACGCGACGGAGCATTGTATGAGTGCAGACGACAAAGGCAACGGAATTCTGCTAGCAAACGTTCCATTCCCAGCCGATGTTCATTCCTCTTTACGTTTCACCAGAGATAAGTGATGAAAAGATAAATATCACAATTATTGGATTCGAATAAATATGGAGAGTAAAACAAGTCTTCGTATAAAATTTTATGCTGATTTCAGAGCGCTAAGTGAGTTTCAGTAACAAAAATCAGGTTCAAAAACGTCAACAATTATATTTTGTATTCGTACTGATCCACATCATCCAGATAGTTTGTTCGGTTTACATAAAATTACACATCAATCATTTGAAACCCAAAGGAAAACCGCACGAAAAAGGTAGAAATGGCACATTTAATTTAATTGCGTGTAGCACACGTTTCAGTGGCAATCTCCCTACACACCAATTTTTCCCCTTTTCTGTACCCACCTACTTTTTCCCTCTACTCATCATCATCATCTTCTTCCGTCTCCAGTTTCCCGGGTGCGGTGTTTTTCCCTCTGCTATTTTAGACTATTTTCAGCGTTTTTCGTAATGTATTCATCATTTCCCTTGGTAACTTATTCCAATTTGCAACCCCCTTACCTACGAAAGGAAATCTTCCCACCCTCTTGAACGTGAAATCGAGTACCAGCTTGTGGTCATGGTCATCTTTTTCCTTCCATGCATCTCTCTTAATTTTTACACCCATTTATTTCCACGCTTCATCACCAATATATGCCTTGAACACTCTCCAGACTCTCTTCACCCTCTTCTGCCTTCCAATGAACACCATTGCAGCTCCTTTACCATATCCTTGTGTTCTGCGATAACTTAAAGAGACAAATATAGCAGCCCTTCTTTTAACCCCTTCCAACTCCTGTATTTGATACCCAAAATGTGGGTGCCATACTACACCACCATATTCAAGCAATGGTCTGAGCAAATTTCTGTAACCCAATTCCCTTACTTCTATGGTACATCCATCACTCTCTCCAATAAGTAAAGGATTTTGAAACTTTTTCCCACTACCCGCCCCATGTGTCCTGCCCAGTTGAGTTTGTTATCAAATGTGATACCAAATAATTTACATACACAAATAGAGACCAGAGCTAAAACTTAAATAAACCAAAGAGTACACCAATCGGCATCATTACTCGGTTAAGTGAAATGTAGTGTTCACTCACAAAATGATTTCCCTTCCCCCCCCCCCCTCTAAGGAGGTCGGAGAAACGTGATATTGAGCCCAATTGAACATTACGTGTAAACAAAGAAAGAAATAGTTTATATCATACTTACAATTTTAACGTCATACCGAAATGCAAAAAAAATTTATATATATTATATGTTCCTAAAAAACGTTTAAAATTGATCATGAGTAGATCTCCAAATGGTTAGGTTCTTTTATTCCACGCATAATCCTCCTAACAGTTGAAATATATAAAATACGAATATGTAACCAAAAAAAAGAACTTCTTTTTCTTCTTGACTTACTAGCTGTTACCCCCGAATTCGTAAGCGTGAACTTAGAATCTTATTGGATACAGAAAGCTGTAAGTTACGTAGACGGTGTCCCATAAACTTACTGCGAGAGAATCAAAGCCCGAGTGACCGATATAAAACTACAGAGAACTACACGCGCTATTCATTCGTTTAGTTTTCAAAATTTCAAGACAAAATATGATATATAGTCTTTCTAATGATTCCTTATGGAATTTCATCAAGATCGGTTTCGTCGCTTAGAAGTGAAAACGTAACAAACAGACAGAGACACAGAGTTACTTTCGCTTTTATAATATTAGTGGAGACGTTTTGTCGACGTCGAGATCATTAGAGGTGGGAAAGAATGAATAAGAAACGGGAAGGAATTCGGCCATGGTCTTCAAAAGAAACCACCCCGACATTCGTGTGGAGTGATTTCGGGGAAACAAGAAAAACCTAATTCTGGATGGCTGGACGGGGATTTGAAGCTGCGTCCTCCCAAATGCGAGGTCAAAGCTTTACCGTTCACCCTCCCCGTTCGGTAAGCAAAAGAGAAGAATCATATAAAAAAACAGGGGGGGAGTGTTACTACGACGCCTTACAATATATCAATGTACAAAATAATTAATATTTCTTGCTATTAAAAACGTGACGTTCTACCACAGTTTCTGAAGTGCGAATTACTGATTATTATAAGCACGTAGTTACTACCGAATTCGCATTGCCAAACTTGAAATGTAATGCACGACACTGCTATGTGTGTGACCTCTATGCCGTCGCGAAACTGCCCGCCTCAAGGTGAGGAAGGTATGCCACAAAACTTTACAGCGCGTAAATTGTAATGGCCCACAAAAGCGAATAGAGAACCTCTCTTCCAAAGTAGCTCCCATGTATCGGTGGTAGCCACTGCCCACGGAAATGTGAGTGCCACTCAAACTGGAAATTGTACTTCAGCGTTGTTTATTTATTTATCTTATGGCCACAGCACATAATCAATAATACAATTACATACAATTGTTTCATACTAATAGAAATGTAACATTAAATTATAATTAAAATTCAAAGTCGACATAGCGCAGCCAATGTAGAACTCCATTAGAAATATCTATAAAGTCTATTGGTGATCCCCTGATGGTTCGAAGTGGGCAATCAAAGGTCACGTGACGAATGATTTGTCCTTCCTCACCACAGTCGCAATTCGGTGAATCTCTCATTCCCCATGTGTAAAGAGGTAAAGCAGATCTGCCATGACCAGACCTGACTCTGTTAAGGCTGCCCAGGTCTTGCGAGGAAGGTCAAGTACCGTTAGTGCCTGTTGATTGTCACCTTCACCTTCTGCCGTCAGTCTCCCGACCGGTTTCTACATCTATATCTAGTCTCCGCAATTCACAAACTTGTGGCTGGCACAGGATGCTTTAAATTAAAACTAACTTGAATTTTAAACCCGAATAACACGAGGGAAGAAATAATTCATATGTCGGATCTGGAATATGGGGCTAGTTACTAGAGGGCGCCACAGACGCAGCGAGCAGCGCCACAGTGACTGCAGTGACATGTACGAGGGGCTACTTAAGGGCATCGCAGAGCACACGGAGCTCCCTTCCTGCCTGACCGCCGAGGCGACATCACTCCGTTATCTGTCATTGTGTATTGCGAGACTGAGTCTGATAAACCAGATCCTTGTATCAGCTGTGTTCTCGTAGTTACTCTCCACTGTCCGAGGGATATCCACAGCCTACCTTCGCTGACGAGCCATCTGCCTTTAACCGGGAACTCCATTCAACCCGCCCGATTCCTGATCTTTCCCGGATGGATCCGACACGTATAAGCATTAGTACGGTACCAACAAAGCGATTTATAATTCAATTTGCCAATGGAGCCGTGAGTGCACGGAAGCGACACTGCTAGATAAAATAAATGATGTATTACTAAGCATGTTTTGATGTATGAAAAATTTAAATGTTTTGTTATTTTTAGGTCATATTAACTCTTTTTTAAAGTAATATTTGCAAATATTTCTCTATATATTTTTTATTATTATAAAGATCGAAACCCTAGTAACCACTAAAATATTCTTTTTTTAAAAAAAAAAAAAAAAAAAAGTAATCTACGCTAACACTGCTATCTTTAAAATATATTTTAAGGGTAACTACGTGTACTTCTCGGCAAAAATTAATTCTATACCATTGCTCCACACGTTTTACCATTAACTGTCACCGACACTAAGGGATTAAGTAATTCGTTAAGTCTTAAAATGTGACGAGCCAACCAGTCACTTCATCCTGTAGGACTCCTCCACAAACGTACTTTCTTACCCCCCCCCCCCCGTTTACAAAACCGGTTCATTTCTCAGATCATCTGACGACCTGATATTCAGTATCCTTCTCTGACACCACATTTCAAATGATTGTTCTCCTTTTTTCGGATCATCAAGATGATTTGATCCATCAAAAATTCCTCTGAACACAGAGAAATGTTTTAACTGACAAAGGACACATCAAGTGCCAATATACTACGTAAGTCGTCTGCATAACGTACGGTATGAGAAACGTTAAACGTAAGAAAAAACAACCGGTAATTAAAATGTGCGGAGCCCCTGGCAAGCAGACTACCCGGCGGCCCCCTTTGTCAGTGTGGCGGTGTCGCAGGGGTCGGACCCAAAGTGGCGCTCTGCTCCGCTTTAATCCCGTTTTAATTTAGACCTGGGCTTTATTAGTCGCCGGGAGATGAGTTCGTGGTGACGGAGGAGAGAAAAAAATCTCGCGCGGTTAGCGGAAATAAGCCGCTACCCTCTGGCGCGTTTAAAACGCCGAGCGTCAAAAGGCCCCAGCTTGTCCCCCCAGCCTCCCTACCTGCCGCTGTTTGCTCAGCGCTGGCCTGTAATCTCGGTGGCTTGTGCACAATACGATATCCGTTTAAACAACGTGCTCTTCAGCAAACTATCAGAAAAAGTACATACTTATTGATAACTGTTTTTGACGTATATACTGTAAATAACATACATCACTTCAACTTGGAAGTGTGTATGTATGGTAAATGTAAGCGTATTTAATTATGTGTATTAATAGCAAGAAATTGCAATGATATTAGTAATATTTTGGAGCATCCTTGACAGCAGGTAATAAAGTGAGCCACGGGTAGGCTTGGGCAAAATATATCGATGTATCGAAACATCGATATTTTCTCGTGAAATACTCGTAATATATATATACTGTCGATATTTTTATTCTCGATATATCAAAAATCGATATTTTATTTGGATTATCAATTTTAGGTACGAATTCGATATTTTTTACGAACGCATTCAGTATCCAATATGCTGAAATCTTTTTTTTTAATTAATTTATCGTAATTTAACCGCTTTTCATCAATGGTTAGCAGGTTACAAAAAAACCTTGTTAAATTTTAACCAGTTTAGGTTAACGTCGTTTTTTTCGTCAACATATTTGAATGTTAACGGTTAGGTTACTTTAACAGTTGAAGGATACTGACTAAGGATCCATGTTTCGAAGTTGAGGGTTGAAGTAAATTAACAGCTTCTGTTTTCAATTAATTTTTTTATTGATGAATAACAGTTAATGCGTTGACGAAGTATCTGATGTGTCAAGTCTCTTCTGTGTCGTCCGAAATAGTGGCTTCTGCAGTTAACTGGCGGCACCGGAAAACAGGAGTAGATTGACGGGAGGAACATATAAAACAGAGAGTTCTACATCAGTCGAATACTGGTTTGATAGATTGTACAAATAGATAAATTAACAAAAAATTTCGTAACTTTCATGTGTCTTTAATTTTCTGAAACAGTTTGATTTTTTTTTTTTTTTTATTTTTTTTTTTAGATAATTACTGCCTTTGGGGGAAAAAAACGATATATCTAAATATCGATGTATCTACATATCGATACTTTTCTCTCGATATACGTCGATGCCGTTTGAAAATATAGATAAGATATTTATCGGTATATTTTTTCGTTTGCTTATCCCTAGCTACAGGAAGTTTGGATAAATGAAAACAGAAGAGATAAACAAGAGAAAGAGAGAAATGTAATGGATTTGGCTAGAGATGAGCTGCAAAAGATAATATGTGGAATAGTTAAACTTTAAGTGTCGAAAGACGAACTGTGTGAAGATTGTTACGGTTGCTGCTAAGAACAGAGATATACTAGGCGCGTCCAGAAAGTAAGTTCCGTTTCAATTTACCTCCGCTGCAGCGCTGCGATTGCAGTTCCGCACATGTGCTGAAGACGATGTTTATCACGGGGAAGAACGTCCGCCATTTGGAGATCGCTGTCAGTTACGTACGCTTTGTTGTGCTTGTTTGAAATGTCGGCGTTGATTGAAAATCCCGCCGCCTGTGAAATCAGGTCTGTGATTCGGTTTCTGAATGCGAGGAAAGTGAAACCAAGTGAAATTTATCGGCAAATTTGCGATGTTTACGGACCAAATACGATGAGTGATTCGATGGTGAGAAGATGGGTCCGACAGTTCAATGGCGGGCGTAGTGATGTGCACGATGAAGAACGAAGTGGGCGTCCACCTTTGGTTACAGAAGAACTGGCAAGACTTTCATCTGTTCTTACATCTCAAGTCTTTCCTTGGCGGTCATCACTTAACCAATGACGACGAGCTGAAAGAAACTGTTTCCAACTGGTTGAAGACACAGGCGGCAGATTTCTATGAAGAAGGTATACAAAACCTGGTGCCACGCTATGACAAATGCCTGCAAAATTTCGGCAGTTATGTGGAAAAGTAGTTTAAGAGTTGTAGAATTTTGTGCAATAAAAATTTCTTCTGTATCTGTGTACAATTTCATTTTATTACCAAACGGAACTTACTTTCTGGACGCGCCTCGTAGTTGCATAAATAGATGAGCTGAGTGTAGTACAATGTATGTTATGCTGCAGAACACGCGTGTATTCAGGCGAAACTAGAAGTCATTAATATTGATCAAAAAGTTGATGGTCTCTTTACGCAGGCCAGAGAAGGAAAGGGGGAGTATAATTTTCTCCTTCAGGTAAAATACGACCTGAATGACCGCATTAGTCGTCGTCTCATGCATAACTGAAGACGCAATTTGCACCATCATTTCTCGGAGGACCCAGAGAAGTCGATAAGAGTTAAATTATCGTATGTGTAACGACAGACGGTGTGGAGTAGTAATTTATGTGTGAAATAGCAAGTTAGTAAGAGCTGAGAAAAGTAAGAAGACTTCTATCAGAGGTAAACCGTCACAATACGATGAACCTGTTTATGTTTTGTTGGCTGGAAAAGTTAAATGTTAAAAAAAAACAGTAATCAAATGGAATAGATAATGTGTCCAAAAGAAACAGATAAAATTTTCTTAAATAAGAGTATATTTCAAAGTAAAGTGACTTATTACTCACTAGTTGTACATGCATCTTCGAACTCGTTGATTTTTAGACTTGTGTTATTAAGTCAAAGATAATCTATCAAGGAGATATTCGCTATGTTGTTACAATGAAAAATCAGACGGGCGGCCCTGTATTTTTTCTTTCTTTCGTGGATTTGTTCCTTTCATTCTAAATTTAGAAATTAAATGGGACAGATAATTCGCCTAAAAGAAATCGATATATTTTTTTAAAAAAAAATGAGTATATTTTAAAGTAAAGTGACTTATTACCCGCTTGTTGTACACGCATGTTCGTGCTCGTCGATTCTTAAACTTGTGTTGTTAAGACAGAGATAATCGATCAAACAGATGTTGTTATCATAAAAAAATCAGACGGCGGCTCTCTTTTTTTCTCTTTCTTTGATTTGTTTCTTTCCTTCTGATCTTAGATTGTGTATAAATGTTATAAACACATTTTCACAAAGTTTTTCAAAAATACTTTTACAAACTTTTGGGATGAGTCGCTCAAACCAAGACATTGATAAAAGTTCGTACAAAAGTATGTCCGAAAGTCCTCGTTTTTTTTGTTACTGATCAAAGAACAGTTTAAGATGAAATTATCTCTTTGTCACTGTCAGCTCATTAGTAAGTTGTTTAAAATGTCCGAAACGCAGAAACTCGTAGCAAATTTTCAAAATGTCCGCCGCCTGCTTCTGCACATGCTTGCACTTGTCGGATAATGGATTTCCGGTACCGTCGGACGGTGTAGCAGGCGTTCATGACCCGCTGATGCAGCGGCTCAGCATTAGCAATGTCTGTCGGATACACCAATTGTTTTACGTGGCCCCACAGATTAAGATCCAAAGGATCGAGGCCAGATCAACGTGTTGGCCATGGATCTGATCCGCCTCCCCCCCTCCTCCCCCCTGCCTATCATGGTACATACCAGGCAGCACATTTTGAGAATTGTGACTAAAATGTGCTGTGGCCCTAGCATGAGTAAACCACATGTTTTTTCTTATTTTCGGGGGCACATCTTGTAACACGTCTGGTAGTGTGTTCTGATGAAGTCCCTGTAAAAGTATTTTTGAGACACGCTGTATATACCGCCACTTATAATTGATAATTTTGGAAACTCCTATGGCTGTGGGTAATACACAGATACCTTTCAGTATTGTCGAGAAAGATCTCTATAAACAAGCGTAAATACCTGTTACTACGCATTTAAACAGTCATAAAAAAAATCCTTAATTATACTAAAGAGACAATTCTATTATAGTTCGTACGATATGAACACATATTCATCGCGTACAAAAAGACTATGTTGCAATCAATTACCTAACAGGTAAACCACTGCCATACGTAACAGAATAAGAGAACTGTACGTACCTATATATACAAAGGTAAAAGCAATCACTCCATTTATTTTGTTGTTTGAATAGATTTTACTGTGATTATTATAGGAACTTTTTACATTTCATTAATATTCATACACTGTTTTAAGGTATAATAATTTTTTAATTACCTTTCTTACGCAAAGTGTCTCCTGAGTGTTAACGTATGACATGAGCTATCATTATGCATTAGTTTCGTCGAAATACGTTCTTTAGTTTTTGTGTTATACGTGCAGTGGCATACAGAATGACAGACAAAATTCCCAAATTGTTTGGTTTCAGCATCTATAAATTACTCTTTCTGAAAAACATAATAACTTAGCAAGTAGCCTTCAATACAGTTTTGTTACATATATCTATAAAAAAATAATACGTCAGAAAATCGACTTTATATTATTATTATTAGTGGTGAATTCTCCCAAAAAATGGAAGACGCTAAACAAACGACTCAATTAAGTTTGGTTTGGGTTCTTCTTGTTTTCCCAATAGGCTTTCATTCTTCAAGCTTGTTTGCATCCTTCCGACCAGTTTGGTTGCTCAGTTGTAACTTCCATTTGTCTACTTTGTGTCTCAATATGTCTCTTTCTAAAATGTCTGTTGATCTTATATTTGAGTTTTTGAGATTCTTTCGAATTTCAGCCGAAGTGTTGAATTCTTAAGTGAGGTTTCATAATTTATTATCTTTTTTGTCATAAGTTTTTCTGGTAATCTGTTAAGAATTCACTCGCCAATTTCGATATTTGAAAACTTTTCTGTTGTTTTGATTAATTGTAATCTGTAAACATCTTTTGTGTGTATTGCTTGACATCGGTTTTTTTTTATTATTTGAGCGGAGTGCGATTTGCTGCAATATTTTCTTAAGGCCTGCCAGTTCGTTGAAATCTCCGAGGTATATAAACTATCGTACCCTGTTGATTTTGCCGTATTTTGTTTTCAAACCTGAAATTTCTGTCTTTGAACACAGGAATTAAGTTTTTTCGAATGAGATTTGTAGCCCTACTTTTTCTGCACATACTTTGAGTGTTTCGAGCTGTTTGATGGCAGTCTCTTCATCTTCTGCTAGTATCGCCAAACAATCCTCAAAAGCGAGGTATGGTATGCAGATGTTGTTTTTGGAAAAGCCAAGTGAGATTTGCTTCCAACATAGACATTTCTTGAGTTCTTTCTTCCATTCCCACATATCCTTGTCTAGAATGACGCTGAACAGAAGAGTAGAGAACCCATCGCCTTGTCTCACACCTGTTTGAATGTTGAAGGGTTCCGTGATTTCTCCAGTGAATTTTACTTTATATTTAGTACCAGTTAGTGTTTGTTTTGTGTGTTCTCGTGTTTTTGGATCTAATCCTCTTTCTTCTAAAATTTGGAATAATGAGGGCCTGCCTATTGAATCGTATGTCTTATTAAAATCCACAAATGTGCATATTAAGGTCCGTTCCTACCGCGCGTGGTAGGCAGGACGCGCCTTTCATCTTTTACCGTCTCGCGTTGGGTCGCGACGCGCCGTACCTGCTAGCTTATGCGGCAAAGATGAGATGCGTCCCCTAACAGGTGCCGAAGGACGCGCCGTGGGAACTCAGCTTTAGGGGTTTTAGTCTGAGGGCTCGCATTTTGATTATAGTTTTGAGGTTAAACATTTGTTCTTGAGACGACCTGTTTGTTATTATCATTTACTTTCCGCCCAGGTGTGGCACAGGAGGCGTACCGGTGGGGTCTCAGAAATCCTTTCGATACTCTTTTCAGCAAACTATTCTATCCTATCCCTCTCTCTCCGCCACCCCCACATACAGGTAATTCGGTATTTTTTTATTGATTTTTTTGCTTTTTTTTCACGTAAATTAACAGCACGAATCTCATCTCCCGCGTGATGAAGTTGCGGCTACAACTAGTCTGTATAGGCAGATAATATGTAAGAAATAAAAAAAAGTAGTCAAGCCATCAAAAGTTGGTAACTCGTAATTACCTATGTGTGACAACTCTGTTTGTACTTCCGAGTAGAAACGCTGAATTAATCCCGCCCCTGGTCATCTCGTGTCGTGTTTGATCTGCTGTATACACGACGCGTACCCGGCCAAACAATCCTCAAAAGCGAGGTATGGTATGCAGATGTTGTTTTTGGAAAAGCCAAGTGAGATTTGCTTCCAACATAGACATTTCTTGAGTTCTTTCTTCCATTCCCACATATCCTTGTCTAGAATGACGCTGAACAGAAGAGTAGAGAACCCATCGCCTTGTCTCACACCTGTTTGAATGTTGAAGGGTTCCGTGATTTCTCCAGTGAATTTTACTTTATATTTAGTACCAGTTAGTGTTTGTTTTGTGTGTTCTCGTGTTTTTGGATCTAATCCTCTTTCTTCTAAAATTTGGAATAATGAGGGCCTGCCTATTGAATCGTATGTCTTATTAAAATCCACAAATGTGCATATTAAGGTCCGTTCCTACCGCGCGTGGTAGGCAGGACGCGCCTTTCATCTTTTACCGTCTCGCGTGGGTCGCGACGCGCCGTACCTGCTAGCTTATGCGGCAAAGATGAGATGCGTCCCCTAACAGGTGCCGAAGGACGCGCCGTGGGAACTCAGCTTTAGGGGTTTTAGTCTGAGGGCTCGCATTTTGATTATAGTTTTGAGGTTAAACATTTGTTCTTGAGACGACCTGTTTGTTATTATCATTTACTTTCCGCCCAGGTGTGGCACAGGAGGCGTACCGGTGGGGTCTCAGAAATCCTTTTCGATACTCTTTTCAGCAAACTATTCTATCCTATCCCTCTCTCTCCGCCACCCCCACATACAGGTAATTCGGTATTTTTTTATTGATTTTTTTGCTTTTTTTTCACGTAAATTAACAGCACGAATCTCATCTCCCGCGTGATGAAGTTGCGGCTACAACTAGTCTGTATAGGCAGATAATATGTAAGAAATAAAAAAAAGTAGTCAAGCCATCAAAAGTTGGTAACTCGTAATTACCTATGTGTGACAACTCTGTTTGTACTTCCGAGTAGAAACGCTGAATTAATCCCGCCCCTGGTCATCTCGTGTCGTGTTTGATCTGCTGTATACACGACGCGTACCCGGCAAGCAGTATAAGGTATGTCCAGGATAGCGCGGGACTTTGCTTGCAGGGGCAGCTGTACACGGCCTCGCAAACACTTGCCTCGCCGTGCTTAATCCGGCCGCGAACGAGTTGGAGAGAGGCTGGCAGGAGGGAGGTGGCGCGGCCAATTGTGACCGGCGAGATAACAGGGCTGCACGGGACTCATTAGCCGACACACACGAGCCAGATAACAGAATTACAGCGCCGTGTGTTAATTCTGTTTCCGGAACAACAAAACGGCGCGACTTTCAACCGGAGTTGCAATTAGCTCCACAAACGCCACCGTAATTTGCTTCCGAGAGGAGCGATTCTACCATTCTTCACAATTACGCCAAACATGTTGTAAGGATACGCGATTTTTGAAAACAGATACGTGAGATCATAAAACGCGTCGCAGTATGTCGGCGCCATGAGTCTGTTGGCGAGATGAGTTTACGCATTACGTTCTGGAGAATTTGATGGAAATATTTTCAATTTCCCAACAAGTAACAGTCCTTAGACCCAGCTTCCTATTAATTTTAGTCTTATGAATTAAGTGCATTTGAGTCGGTGAGATTTACACGTTGATTAATGGTAAATTTGTTTTTTTTTCGTATGAATGACTACTGTTTTAATACACTACAACGGTTTATATGTAAAGCAATGTAATGTTTGAAATGTTAATTGAAAACCGTAGTTATAAATGTCGTGTAAGATTATAGGGAGCGTGCATAAACCACGTAGCTCCATTTTGGCCTCCTGTGAACCCCCCCCCTCCCTCCCCTCCCACGTAGCCCTATGTGACTTTTGCCTCTAACCCCCCCCCCCCCCCCCCACGTAGCACTTAGCTTTTTTTCCCTTTTGATTCCAGAAGACATTTTGTACTGTTTTCTCTTGTCAGACGATTGTAAATTACATACGCAGACAATTAACTGAGGGAAATAAATATTCTCATGCTATTGTGAGTTCTGTTCCTCATTTTAACTGTGAAAAATGTTATGAAAGGAAAGCTACGTGGCCTGGCTCGGAACCCCTCCTCCCCCGACGTAGCCTAGCGTAGCCTTCCAGCCAACCCCTCCCCCCCCCCCCCTTGGACCGAGCCACGTAGTTTGTGCACACTCACATATGGCGTTGAAAATGTGATTTCCGGCTATTTGGAATGTTTAATTTTGTCAGTTTTATATTTAAATACCTGTAAATATTTTTTCATGATTCTAATAATTTTTTGTATGTTCTAATAGCATTTAAACGAAATCTTAATTGTTAGAGCCAGTGTTAGCATTCGAGAATGTACAGACTGCTCTTTTAATGTTGTCTCTACAATTCTGTACTGTTTATTTAAACTCACGAGATTGCGTGCAATACTGCCAAATATAGGTTTAGAAATTCCCAAAAATATGCTAAAGTTTTCGGAAAACACTGAAAAAATTCTAACAAAATTAAAGGAAACGATCGTCAACTTCCATGCACCCACCAATGTGTCTAACAGAAAAGGTATTGAAAGTGTACAACATTTTTGGAGAGAATTAGGGGAGACGATGGACAAGATCCCTAAACATCACACAACAATACTAGACAGGGATTATGACGCACAGATCGGAAAAGAACTAAGATTTAAGTCCATAGTTGGATAATATCCGGCACACAAAAGAACTAACAGAAATGGGGAGCGTACCGAAACTATCACTTAGTTCTCAAATCCACACCTCCCTTGGAAAGCCAAAACAAGGAGATGTCCTAACTCTATACTATCATAGTTCAAGCTTGACCATGTGGTTATTAGTAAAAGAAATAGTAAGGATATACAAAATGTAAGGGTGCTGTGAGGTGCCAACATCAACTCTGACCATTACCTTTCATTAATCTAAACGAATTTTATCCCACTGACAACGAACAGAGGTAACACTAGCAACAAGCCCAAAGGTCCGAGGTTCAACCTGATCAGGCTGAGTGCAGACAAAACGTTCACCAAGACCAAGCGACAGGGACAAAAAGAATTGGCGACAACTAAAGAAGGCAATTATTGATGCAGTGACAGAAGCTATCCCTGCTACCAAGAGGAACAAACATCCATGGTGGACAGCAGCGTGTGACAAGGCTATTGAAGAGGGAAGACGAGCATGGCTCAAATTGAACTGTAACCAGAGCACATAAAACCTCGAGTTCTTCCCAACAACAAGGAAAAACACTGCCAGAATTATTAGAAACAGCAACAGGCAATATCATAAGGACATCATTGACTAAGCTGAGAAAGATTTCCAGAAGAACAACACCAGATATTTCTACCGGACTTTCAAATTCCAAATAACCTCCTACTCAGCTCCGACACTTCATCTACAGGGCCTGGATGGGGAGTCGAAACTAAACAATAAGGACTGCACCACAGCTCTGGCAGACTTTAAAAAAAAAACTCAACGCCGAGAAATCAAAGAATGAACTTTGAATCAAAATAGTCAATAAACCGAACTACCTCCCACCAACCAAGGAGGAGATCCAAAAGATCATTTATGAACTCAAATCCAATAGAGCATCAGGCGAAGTTGGGATGTTTGCAGAATTTTGGAAACACACCGATGACGATTCAATCAGAAGTATACATTAAGATCTTATCTGACGTCTAGGTGACAGAAACACTACCTAACTGATTGGACCTCTGCTATCATCCACCCGCTTCACAAGAAGGGAGATAAGTCAGACCTAAACAACTACAGACTGATCTCCCTTCTATTTGTGTCATATAAGATCCTTTTTAAGGCGTTACTCACCAGAGTAGAGGCTCAACTAGATTCTTGCATAGTAGAATACCAAGCTGGGTTCCCGAACACAAAGCCACGTGCTGAACAGATCCTAAATCTCAAAATATTTCTCACCTACAAGAACCTGAGTGCTTCACCCTACGTGGCAACTTTCGTTGACTTTCAGCTACATCTACGCCGATATTATAAATGTGAAAGTAACTCTATCTCTTTGTTATGTTTTCATGACTCAACTACAAACCGATTTTGATGAAATTTGACAAAGAATTATTATGTATCATTAGGAAGGATAAAGGATAATTTTTTCGGTTCAAATAACATATTTGTCAAGACATTTTGAAACTGCCAGAGCGGTGACAGACAGACGGACAGCGTGTGCAAGTTTCTGTTATATCGGTTGCTCAGGCTTTGTTTCCCTCGCAGTCAGTTTGTGGGACACCTTTTACGTAACTTAAAACTTCCTATGTCAATAAAATTCAAGAGTAACCTCTAGCTACGAATATATGAGGTTTATTCGAGATATCAATGGTCTCGTTAAATGTACTTTTCAAGACTGGTAATAATTTTCCCACTCCGTCTTTCACGGAAAATATTGCTGAAAACTTCTTGGATCTTCCTATTAAACTTGCTTCTAAGGACGTCAGCGATGACGAGTTAACATAGTGTTCTGACAACCTTTCTTTTCAGTTGTTTAACAAAATGCAATTGTTTATCAACGACGCTCATAATCTTAAAAATGATGTATGGTTATACATTTCTTAGCTTACTATAATAGCAGTATCTATGTAGACAAAGTATAACAAAAATATCTACATCAAACCAATACAAATAAAAAGACGCAAATAATAACTGATATGTGATTTTAAACGAAATGCATACATTTATATACGTTTGGTTTGCAATTTAAAACATGTGGAACCATTATAAAAACTTAACTACTCAGCGTGATATAATAGCTATCTCTATGAGCCCAGAGCGAAAACATCTCTGGCCGTTGTTAATTCGCCTAGGTCACAGAATTACAGACACGATGACCAAGATGTCCTTGTGTTAGTACTGGTGATGACTTGTAGGAAAACGTTTGTTGATTTATAGCACAATTGAATGATTACTTGAAAATGTTCGAACGTACCATAACAGCATTTACATTGATGAATATTAAGTTCAAATGGAATTTCTTTTTCCTAAGATCGTAGTTTCCTCGTCATGACAAAGAGGTGAAAACATCAGTTAGCAATGGATACATCAGCCCGAAATAGCCCTGAGCAAGGCTGCAAGTTCGGTGCGGAAACGTTAGTAGTAAGAACAACATTGGCACAGCGCGAAACCCATAAAGGAAGTGGAATTTTGCAATAACGAAATAGTTTCGATGCTATACGGTAAGGATGAGCATATAAAAAATATATCGCTAGATATCCTATCAATATTTACAAACAATATCGATATGTATCGAGAAACAAATCGGTATGTCGATATATCGATACTTTTTTCCAAAAGCCAGAAATAATTCTAAAAATATTTAAGAAAATTCGGAAAATTAAACACTCATGTGGAAATTATAGAAACGTTTATTATTTTATCAATTTTTACAAGTAAACTATTCACCTTAAGTAGACATCAAAAGAAATCTCTGTTTTATATATTCCCAGTCTACTCCTGTTGTCTGGCGCCGCCAAATTAACTGCAGAAGCCACTCTCTCGCACGACACAGAAGAGGCTTGGCATATCAGGTACTTCGTCAACGCATTAACTTCTTTTCATCAATGAAAAAACCTATTGAAAAGGGAAGCTGTAAATTTAAGTCAGCCCTCAACTTAACAACATGGATGCTTAATCACTATTCTTCAACTTGATTAAAAATAATCTAACCGTAAACGTTCAAATATGTTGACAAAAAAATGACGTTGATGTTAATATATACCTGTTAAAATTTAACTCTTTTCTGATCTGTAAACCGTTGATGAAAAACTGTTAAATAATGACGAATTCACTCTTTAAAGACGCGTTCAGATCAGGTAGGTACGTATATTTATCCAAAAGATATGCAAGACCTGAAATTGGATAATCATTTGCGTTCGTACAAAAATATCGAATTGGCACTTAAACTGTTATTCCAAATAAAATATCGATTTTTATATATGTAGAATGAAAACATCGACAATAAATATCCATTATTTTATGAAAAACAACGATATTTCCATACATTGATATATTTTGCCCAAGCCTTACAACACGGGTGGCACCACTTCCTAGTGTTAAATACCGACGTTTCGCCCAATCTGTGTCGACCACCTTCTGTTTTTCAAAACCTACGCTAAAGACAGCTAACCTTCTGGACGGTAAGGACGATCCGGCCAGTCAGGGTATCGCAGTGTATCGCAGACAAATGGTTGGATAACTTACTATGATCGAGGCGCCACCAACCCCGTGACAGCTGCCATTTGCTGACTGGCCGAAACACCGAAAGTCAGCTGTGTTAGTGTCTCGCGTAAAACACATCTCAGCGCCTTTCCACCTGAAGGCGCAGGCAGCAGATTGGTCGAAACGTCCGTATTTAACACTGCGGCGCGGCGCCACCCAGGAAACATGGAAACTATTCAATACAGCAGGAGAAGCCTTCGATTGTAACAGACGAAATATTGTGACACATATATTTTGGGTCTAGGGACGTTATCCTAAAATAAGGAGTATACAAGTGTTAAAAACGTATCAATATTTTAGGAGGCGACAATATGCATCAAAATAAGACTTCAGTATCTAATAAACAATGAACCGCAATGGGGACTGGAGCCTCTAAAATGAGTTAAACTGCTGATAGTAAAAATCGGTTTCATTCCAGAATAATTTTAGTTCGGAGTAATCAGATGCTACTGCACGTACCGCGGATAACATTTCGACCGCGAAAAGTACCTTACAGTTAAATGCATACTAATTCGCGGATTCTTTTATCTTAATTTCTCAGATGTGTGATGTTGCATCCAAACGAAACATACATCATTTTACTCCTAGAACAATGGGATGTACAAAATTCGACGCCGCATCAAAATCTGTAGTTGTTGATCGAATCGCGATTAAGGAAGCCAACAGACATCTTAATTTTTCCAACGTCGCATCAAGACAAGATATACCATACCTCCTAATTGTACTCAACTATACAGAATTTGTTTCTCGTAGGCGAAATGTTTAAAGCCAGTTATATACATAACTTTAATACATTATTTTATTCATTATTCACATTATCAGTTAATCTGGGTCATTGTAACATGCACGTCCACGTATCTCCCATAAATATTACAGGTAATACAGTCATAAAGAGCAATGTGCTTTGATTAATTTTATTGGTGGTCTTGTTTGTTGCGGCCGCTTGAGTCGATTTTTGGAGCATTTTGCTCATGATCAGTCTGAATTCACCATTGTGTGTGTTGCACGCTTGAGAAACACGTAAATCGGGTCGCGAACCCCTTATGATCAATTGGCGAATCCCTAAGGGTTCGCGTACCCAACTTTGAGAAGTCCTGTTCTAAAGTAACTCCAACTTTCGTACTCATTGGGAGCGTCCATAAACTACGTAGCTCCATTTTGTCCTCCTGTGGACCCCACGTAGCCCGGCGTGGCATTTCCATCTACCCCCTCCCCCCACGCATAGCACGTAGCTTTTTTCCCCTATTAATTCCAGAAGACATTTTGTAGCGTTTTCTCTTGTCAGACTATCGTAAATTAGATATGGAGATAATTAAATGACGGAAACAAATATTCACATGCTGTGTCCTGTACCTTATTTTAACCGTAACAAATAATATGAGTGAAAAACTACTTTGCTTGACTCGGAAAACCCACTCCCCTTACGTAGCCCAACGTAGATTTCAAGCCAACAACCTCACATTCCCCCCCCCCCCCCCATGCTCCCATATTAATAACGTTGCTGTGATTTACGTGTGAGAGCAGCCGCACTTCTTCCTTCCGACGCGACTGGGAATTTGACAGAGCATCCCTGAGAAAGCAAAGAAGCCGAGAGAGAGAGCCCACCTATAGTCACAACACATAGCTGTGTCAACGGCTGTTTCCAAAATACGGCGTAAGTACGCGCCGTATTGTCGCCCCCTGGCCTGCTGGCTACCCCTCTCTGTTTTTTACTGAACTTTCCCAACTCCGAACAATATCCGATATCACAGACTGGCTGATGCCACCGAACAGGTTTACACCTCCCCATCCTGTTCCAGCTATACGAGCCGAATTTCGAAAATAATGCACGCTATTTTTTTACTCACATACGCATTTTATTTTAGGCAGTAGCTGTTTATACCGAGCCTGGTGGGTGAGTGGTAACGCTCTGGCTCGTATTTAGCAGGACGCGGGCTCAAATCCCCGTCCGGCCATCCAGATTTCGGGTTTCCATGGATTCACGAAAACACTACAGGCGAATTTCGGTGTTGTTCCTTCAAAAGGCCATGGCCAAATTTCCTTCCGTTCCTTTCCCCCTTCCTCCCCTGCCTCTAAGGGCTAAAAAGTCAACCAGGCACTAAGCCATTAGGAAATATATATATATTACTTATGAACACTCGCCGTGCTTCATCAACTTTTTGGAAGATTCACGAGATGTAAAACTTCATCCAGATTGAAATTTTTCTATCTGTCCGACTATTAAATACGTTTAACAGCATTTTCCCCAGATAACTTGTTACGCAACTTCGAATAATTCTAACAGAGTTTAAGTTAATAAATTGCTCAAAATTACTAGTAAACTCTGGTGTGTGTTTTTTTTCGTTTTTTTTTTTTCTGGTAAAATAAAAGCTAAATTTTAAATTATGTTCAGTTTCGTCATTTAAAAATTAGCCATTATATTTATTGAGATGTTTCTGGTTCAGTGCTGGGGAGTTATATTCACTTGATGACCGAGGCTAACTTGCAATTCTCCAAATATTGTAAGTCTAGTTATTCCAAGCAACGTAACAAACTGTAATAACTCAAATGAAAAATCGATATACCTTTGTGTCATAAGATTTCAAATATATATATTCTTTTTGGATTTTAATCGTAGTTAATATCCGTTATGTTTGGAGATAAAAAAATCTTACACCAGCGCAAACATTTATTCTCCGCCCTCACAATTACACAGTGGGTCCCTGAGCACAGGTGCCGATTTCTCGCGATCCGCTGCGACCACCAATTCGGAAGAAAATGAAAATTATTCCTTTTAAAACAACATGTTATCAGAAAACAACATTAGTTATCAGGAATTTCAAAACCAGGCTCGTTAAATCCCTAACCCACCACGCAAACCACTTCATGAGCATGTGCTTCAACAGAAAAGGGGATGTAGTTTGGTAAATAATGACAAAAGAAAGAATGAAGAAATAAATTAACAACTGAATATTTCCTCCCTGAATGACAGAATTGTCCAGAAACGGAAAAACTGGAATAGCCAAAGATCCGGCTGCATGATTCCTACGTCCATCTGTTATTTGATTGAAATGCAATTTTTATTGTATAATTAATAGTTGCAGAATATGAGTCTGCCGGTTTGCCTATCCAAACATAGTCACAAGTACTTTTAATTAAATTATCAAAAAATATTTTCAAAAAAATTTCGTTCACTTGTTTTTTTTTAAATTATAATTCATTTCAAGGAGAGACATGTAACGAACATTAAAAAAAAAGTTTGTGTGGCCTATGTAAAAGTGGCCATAAGTAGGGATTGCCACTATTAAAATTAGCGCTAGCTCTCATACCCTATTACGTATCTTTAACTGCTGGCAACTCCTACTAATACACCGATTAGCTAAAACGTCATGACCACTTGCTTAACAGCGTCTTGGTCCGCCTTTGGAAGGCAATACAGTAGCGACTCGGCGTGGTATGGATTCGACAAGTCCTTCGTAGGTTTCCGTAGGTATGTTGCACCAGATGTATACGCACAGGTCACGCAATTCCCTTAAACTACGGATCGGTGGTTTGTGGCGGCGGCATCTCAGAATCGGCGAAGTTTGGTCGTCTGTTTGCGTGCTATTATAGTATCTAGGAAAGTGGTTGAAGGACGGTGAAACCACGAGTAGACGAGAAGGTGGCGGACATCCACGATTCATCACAGAACGTGGAGGTCGGAGGTTTGCTCTCTCTGTGAGGCAGGATATGAATAAATCGGTGGCAGATCTAAAGGCAAAGTAGAATACTATTGCAAGCACAAGTGTTTCGGAGAACACGAATTGCTGATGTACTGCGTTCCAAAGGTAGACCACCATGCTATTTAGCAGGAGGTGGTCATAATGTTTCCGTTCTTCAGCGTAAATCATTCTACTGCCAATTTTAAAATTTCCTAGCTAACATTGTTTCATATGGATATAGTCAATTCTCTTGCACCTTCCGAAGTTGTTGGAAAGTCGTTAACGTCTCGTTTGACTGTAACAAAAAGAGAAAAAATCCACTGATGTAAGCCAGTGAATACACGGAAATATCTACACCAGCTCGGAACCAGTGTTGCGAGAATTTTTAGTCGAATATTTTACGGACTATTCGACTTCTGTGTGTCAACGAAACCTTTTCCTGTAAGGCAGGTAGACGGTAACTAAAAAAAATATCTATATTTTTGCCACTTTTTCCATACGGCTCGTGGATATCGAACTCATTAGATCATTGAAAGGATGGAGGAAAAGGCCGTTTGGAGGAACCATCGCAGCATTCGCCTGGAGTGATTTCGGAAATGCATGGAAAGGTGGGCCGGGTATTCGAACCTGCATACTCCAAAATGCGCGTTACAGCTTACCCTCCACGGTCCGTGCCAATCAATAATTATTATAAGCAGCTGACTTTATAACAGATGTGGGCAGGCAGCATAATTGAGTGCAGATCCGGCTGACGGCTCGTGCGTATGCGAGTAAAGGTACGTGCGCATCAGAACGAGGCAACGCACGAACGTGTCCGAGGCGAGCATACTAGTGTGTATCTGTACCCGAGACGCGGCAAACCCGCTCTGGCCGTTCGCCGAACGACCCGAGGCCGGTCGAACGCCATCCACCCTGAGTCGGTACTTCAAAGTGAATTCGGGGTTGCCCCGCATGCTATGTGGACGGGTATCTCCAGTCGTGCGTCTACCTCCTTCGTTAACACTACCACGTCGTCACTCTGTCGCCGTTTAGGCACATTGTGCGATGAAATTAAAGATAAAACCACTATATTTTATTTAAGGAGTTGTTCGTTGCTGTTTTTCCGCTTTGTTCTGACAATTTTTAATAATGAGTTGGGGCAACGGAAAGGTACTCTCTTTTACTAAAGAGTCTAAAGAGTATGAAATGCGTTCCAAATTATAGAAGGACAATAAATCTTAAAATAATGCATTAAAAAATAGGAAGCTTGGCGGGAAATAAGAGCACTTACTGGTGGAGTGAGTGAACAATTTAAAAAAGAAAGAAAGAAGTCTTCGAGGCTCGCACGGGAGAGGGAAAAAAAAAAAAAAAAAAAAAAAAAAATCGAGTTCTTGACAGCGTGGGAACAGGCAAAGGTAAGTTAGTCCATAATAGTCAGTTTTTAGACAATTTAGTTTTACATAAACGAAAAGAAAGACAACATATTAAAGCTTAATTTAGTTTTATTTCAATGAATTCCAGAGTAATTTTACAATAATTGTTAAGTAATAATTTAAGTGTTAAATTTTATATGTTTCCAAAGTAATTTTAAATAATTAACGGAACTTTCTTTCAGGTTTCAATAACATTTATTTTCCTGTGCGATTCGCTTGGAAAAGTCTAAATCTCTTAGATGATGCAGCTGATTTTCGAGGAAGATCAACCCTAAGTGCAATTGAAGCACTAGCCACTGTTAAATTGTCACCGCACTCCATATCTAACTTCACAGCACCGCCAACTCGATAGAACAAACGAATCGACTACAACCTTTCTCATTGGATGCCTCGGCGAACTGCGTTCGTGCAACTAAAGTGTACGTGCGTCTCGCCTCGCCTCGCCTCGGTCCCGTTCGTGCGTTGCCTCGTACTAACATGTTATCCGGCAGTGTGGATTAAGTTCCGCTGACGGAGTGCAGATCTGTGAGCCAAGACGGGATTATTGCGTCGGCGTAGAGGTGCATGCGCAAAGAAGAGCAAACAAGCGGCCGCCGGGGCAGGCAGATAAACGTCATCAGTCGGAGTCACGCGCGCAAATATTGCCCCGCGCAGAAATATCACTCGGAACTACTAGCAGTCCCGAACCTCGCGATCAGGACGGGGCGAAGCAAGATGGCAGGAACTCCTGCAGATGGCGTTACAACCGTTTGGCGGGCGTGTGTAAGTAATATCGATCACTGAAGTAACTTTCCCAAAGGCCCTCCCCTCAATCTAATTATCTAACAGTCAAAGATCTGTCTGAGTGATTTCTCCGTCCATCTGTTATTTGATTGAAATGCAATTTTTACGTATAATAATTAGTAGCAGAAAATGATTCTACCGGGTTGGCTATCAAAATATGGCTACAAATATTTTTAATTAAAATTTTTTTGAAAAAATTCAACAAATTCTGGTCACTTGTGTTTTAAATAAATTGTAATTCATTTCAAAGAGAGAGGTGTAAAGAACTTTAAAAGTTTGTTTTGCCATTAACATATAAAATTTTTGAATGAAAATCAATACAGTAAAAAAATAAGAGTATGGGGATTGGAAGAAAATTAAGAAATATTAAGACATGACCAGCTGTTATCAGCCAAGTAAGATCTTTCAAATATCTTGGAAGTACAATCACTGAAGACTTGAGATGCTACCAAGAGGTAAAAACTTGAGTTGCCGTAGCGAAGGAAGCGTTGAGTAGGAAGAGGTGACTGTTAACGGGAAAAGTAGACAAAGCGTTCAGGAAAAGACTTGACAAATGTTTTGTATGGAGTGTGGTTCTTCTTGGGGCAGAAACGTGGACACTGGGATGATAGGATGAAAAACGGTTAGAAGCGTTTGAGATGGATAAAGTAAGTAATGTTGAAGTGCTGGAATGGGTTGGTGAAAGGACAAAGCTACGGCAAGTAATAAGAGAAAGAAAGAAGTACTGGTTGGAACAATTGCTGAGAGGGAAGTAGTTGTTAAAAGACGCCTTGGAAGGACAAGGAAAGTGAGAGGAAGAATGAGATGCAAGATTGCAGACATCAGAGAAAATGGCAACTACACAGACATGAAGAGACTGGCAGAAGACAGAAGAGCAAGTAGAGCAGCCATGCGGAAACCTGCCTCATGGCAAAAGACTGATGATATTGGTGAATACATAATCTTAACAAATTCTACATTATAATGCATATACTGCCTGGCGTGGCGTACGTTATAACCAACCTCTCTGACCAAATTTGTTACGATTATTTATGTGGTTTTACCTCCATAAACCATGTTTGATAATACCACATCACTGATACACTTCATTAAATCACTTGATGGTATTAGTCAGTAGTACCGACCGTCTCCTAGAACTGTGTAGTGATTTGCCACTAATTAATGGGCTAATTAGTCCTAACTCGACGCTGGTGCGAGTTTACACTTTCCACAGGCGAGAACACCCAATTAGCTGTTGGCTCCACGTACTTCTGCTCGCGATCTCTGGACTTATCGAGTTACGCAAGGTAAGTTCACCAGACACTTCTAAACAATGCAACAGCGGTGCGCGAAATTTAGGCTTCCCGATAACGTGCGTGTAGTTCGGTGAACAGTCGCCAGTGTCTGTCTGACTTTCTGGATTGTGTTTGAGCGTTTCCGCCGGTATTTCTGTTACAATGTTTATCAGGTTTTGTTCCTTTAGAGTCTAGACTTACGCTATGAATTATTCGAGAGGGGAGAAAAATTACTGGACAGAAACGGGTAGAGATCATCACTAAGGTACTATCGGGGCATTTATTTACATCTGTGTCGGGTAAATCAGAAATCAAAACCCAAATAGCAGAACTGAATACGGTAAATGTTTAGGTGACACCCGAATTTGAAAGAAAAGGCAACGGCGTGATAAAATTTAGCAAACATTTATTTCGTAAATCATTTAACAATAATTAAAAACAAGCATATAACTAAAAGAAACTTTTATTTAAGGCTTCATTCCTCCAAGGCGAAGCACAGTCCTTGTGTATTTTGCAGATCTGAAAGTTATTGTGAACGACACACAAAATTGGAATCTACTGCATAATTTAGTAGAAAAATAAGGTATAAATTTCAAATGAATGCTTTTTTTAAGAAACATTTTTCTTTTTGGAAACAGATAAATTTATTTTCAGTGACACCAATAGCAGTGATACATATCTTCGATTCAACTTAGTATTTAATAGTAACGCTCAATAAACAATTAACTGTGTGGTCAGAGCTACAAAGAATCAAATAGTAGTACCTAGCGTGGTGGGTGAGCGGTTAACGTTCTGTCCTCGCATTTGGAAGGACGCCGGTTGGAATCCCCGTTCGGGTATCCAGATTTGGGTTTTCCATGATTTCCCCAGATCACACCAGATGAATGTCGTAATGCTTCCTCCAAAAGGCAATGGTCGAATACCTTCCCGTTCCTTGTCCCCAGTCCCCTCCCGCCTCTAATGACCTCGACATCGACGAGGCGTAAAGCCGTAGCTAAAAAAATACGAATAATAGTAGGATTTACATATATATCTAAGCCCCTAGTGTGACTGCGCACGTTGGTTCTGGGAGGTACAACGAGACCATGTTCGAGTCCTCGACCCAGCGTACCAGCCGTCCTGACTGAGGATTTTAGGCTGTTTTTTACAGTCACGCAGGAAAATGCTGGTTCACTCCACTTTCTTTTCCTCATATCCTACAAGTTCCACAAAAATATCTACACGAATGCAGCTCCTCCTATTGCTCCAGGAACTGACAGTCCGAAGTTTTAACTGCCCAGCGGAAACACTGGACAAATTCTTGATTACAACCAATGATGAGAATCAAGGCTTTGCCTGATCCGATAGTGACTATTCGCAAATAATAATATATCATCTGTGAAATCAAAGTCGTTTAGTGAGAAACATAACATAACAAAGCAAACCCTAACTTCCGTATTGAGAGCACAGAGAGAGCGATTGTACCGTAAAATTCAGTGTGATGTCAGCAATTAGATATGTTCGTAAACAGTCTCTTGCGTTCATGCAACTCGAACAAACGAAAAACCTGTCGTGCTTCCCGATTCAATGCTACTCCTTACAAGACGGCAACCGAGGTTGCTCTTCACTATAACTGCATCAACAGCATTTGCGGCGTCATACAACGTGCAAGTACAGTATTACTCTCGCTAACGTGCTCACGAGTGAAGTTTCAATGTGGTTTCGCAGATCTGGCCTGACATCCAAGAAGACGTGAGCTCGATTCCCCATCCGACAATACAGTTTTCAGATTTCCATGATTTCACCAAATCAGTCGAGACGAATGCCGGGATGGTTGCTTGGAAAGGCCATGGCCGAGTACCTTCCCATTACAAGTCTTTCAGCGCTTCTATTGACCAAAATTTTTTGAAGAGTGGAACAGGCGTTTGTGTATGCGTTTGCAAGTAAATTTACTTTGATGGCGATCACAGTAGTGAAACTTGAAGCACTTTTCAAAGTAAGAAGGCGTTAATTTGTGACTGCACTCATAGGAACACTGTAATCCACGGTTTCTAAAATTTACAGACAGTGGCGAACCCCCTTAAAAAACTGCCTTTACATCTTTTAACAAATAAGGATTTTTATTTAAAAAATGTAATACAATCTGCGAGGTCCTCATTACTAATATTTAATAACTACCAGAAGGCAGAAAACCCGCTAACATCAACACATGGCCCTTACGTGTTGTTTCTGCGGTAGCGCTACCTCCTCGCATTATTATTCTTCAATTAATGAAATTGTTCTCAACTACACTCTCTATCTGCGCAACGGGTATCAATACCGAATTAAATCCACCAATACTTCTCTCTTGCACAATTTATTTAACATTTTAAAACTCATATAAACCAATACAGAATCATCACTGTCCTGCTATTACAATCACTCCTAGTCTCTCTCGCGCCATGTTCTTAACAACTACTTCTCTCATAGTGGGCACAGTAGTGCCAGCTTACAAATAATTATATTACTACAAAGATACTTAAAATTATCCCAAATACCTATACACACTACTATGCAGTGAAAACTTATTATTTACACATTTATTTACAATCTCGTAATAGCAATGATTTGTGAGTGGGACCTCGCAAGTCACAAACAACAGTCTGCTATTAATTAATGTGATGGATGGTCTTGTTTCTTGTAACAAGCTGAGTCGATTTTAGTAGCAATTTTGCAAATTTTCAATCTCCATTCACCGTCGTTCGTGCTGCACGCTCGAGGCAGCTAGTTAGCCGACATAATGTAAATTTTTGTCACATCGGACTCCAGCCAGCACCTGTCACAAATCCTTTCATAGTGGCTTCCCTCGACCCGTGGTTTTGTACGCCGCGGCATGCAGCCCAGTTGTACGGATCAGCGAGTGCCACAGGCTAACCCTCGCCACCACGGTGCCTAGTGTCGTTTCAGCTACCCGGGCTTTTGATGTTTACCGATTGGGCGACGGATAGAAGCGCGCCGTCTCTGCCAGCAGAGGCGGGTCCCTTGCCATAGCTCGCTGTTCATAGTTAGACCAGCGCGGCTGGTAAATGCTCGGGCCGTAGAAAGCCATCTTTACAGTGCAGCAACCAAATGAGCAGAATGGACTGGCATCCGCTCGTTAATTTTTCTTCAAAGAGAATTTTTTCTTTTGCTGATGGCTTTATGTCTCGTCGAAGTCGTGGTCATTAAAGGTGGTAATGAACGTGGGTAGGTAACGGGAATGAATTCAACCACAGCCTTTTGAAGGAACCATCCCGATTCTCGTCTGGTGAGACTCTGTTATAATGTGGTAGTGGTGGTCCGCGGTTGAGTAAGGTCAGCGAGGTAGCGTACGTGGTCCCGGCAGGTCGATACGGCGCTGCAGGATGTGGCGGCTCGCCAGCAGAGCTGCTGGTGGACCTCAGCGAGGGCCTGCGTGAGGACAGCCAACACTTGCTGGGTGCGCGGATACGACATTGCTCGTCTACAAAGTGCCGTACGAGAGACAGTGGATGGCATGAATGCAACAGACAGATAACTTTCCTTCCTTAAGGCCTTGCGTCTCATCGTCATCGAAGTCGTTAGGGACGGGAGAGGATTTGGAACAAGGAAGTGAAGCAATCAACACTAATATTATAAAGGCGAAAGTAATTCAGTATTTTTCGTTTACGCAACTAAAGGGCTAAATTGATCTTGATTAATTTTGACAACGAAATAGTATGTGTCATTAGGAAGGAATAGGACAGTTTTTTCGCGATAGATAATATATTTTGTCATGTAATTTTTAAAACTAATCGAGCAGTTACAGACAGCGAGTGTAAGACTCTAAAATGTTATATCGGTTGATTAGGCTTTGTTTCTCTCGCAGACGGATTGTGTATACAAAATATTGAAGATAGATTAACCAGGTTGTCTGACACATAAATTTTATGGCGCGCTACAATAACCAATAATATTTAGCAAGGTACAAAATCGGTAACATTTCTCCTATGAGATGTATCCCCTTGTCTGAAAAAAATGTCTTGTATTAATTTTTATGACTACCACTTGATGACACTCAACGACGATTTTAATATAGTATCACGGTGCAGAGATTCTGCCAATCAGCTTTATGTCGACATGTACCTTCATACCATCCCGACTCTGTTCTTTTTGGGACATATTTTAAGTTACTTACAAAATTTCGATATTCAATTCTAGCAATAAAATTTTAAGTCCCCTTGTACGAAGTCGCTAGTGACCGCTAGTTCGCTTATAATGTGGATACTTGGTGAACATATTGTAGGATCCCTGCCAGGAACAGCTGTTTGATAATACGTAAACAAGAGTGATGCCTTCATAGCAGGTAAATATAGTAGCAAGCAGGCGCCACAAAAAGACAACATTGCAGGCACCCACATTTAGCTAATATTTTATTCTACAGCGGGATTGACAAAAAAAAGTTCAAAATCCTTCAATTACTGGAGAGTGTGATGAGCGGATGTGTCAATGAAGTGAGGGAACAGAGAAAATTCAGACCATTGCTTAAATATGGTAATGTAGTGCGGGACTCACATTTTGGGTATCAAATAGAGGAGTTTTATGGGGTCTAATGAAGGGCTTCCCGATTTTTCTCAGGAAATTACAACAGAACGCAGTCAGTAAGTGACATGATAAAGAAGCTGGGATGGGACACATTGAAGGACATGAGAAGACTGAGGAGAGCGCTGGGAGTGGACAAGAGATAAATGGTTATGAGGCGTGGAATAATTAAGAATGGTGCATCAAAGGAAAAAAATGACGATGGCCACAAGCTGGCACTCGACTTCAGGCATAAGGGTGTGGGAAGATTTTCATCCATAATTAAGAGAATCATGGATTCGAATAAATTACCAAGGAAGTGATGAATAATTTACCAAAACCACTGAAAGAATTTGAAATTAAAGTTAAAAGCAGGTGCACACATAAAACGGGAATAATGGGTGTGTAGTGAAATAGTAACCGGAGTGTTAGCTCCATCGCAATTAAATTAAATTAATCGATGACGAGATAATGCATCGAGGATTGCAAAAAACTTTATGTTGCTATTGATTTTCTTGTCACGCAACCATTAACGTATCGGAATTAAAGAAGTTAAGCTCGAATTCACATTTATCTCGTCTTTAAGCCTTAGGAGATGAAGGCTCGAAATGGGTATAGTTTATCGAGCGGAAAGTTGTGGAAGCGTTTACCTTTAAGCGGCCGGGGAATCGACTGGATGATGTAAGTTTTGTATTTAGATTAGCCCACCTCGAATGAAGAAAGTTTTAACACAGACTTCTGAAATGAGTAAAGAGAATGGTCCGTAATAAAGTTTAATACAAAGCAAGTCAGTAATTGCGTGCAAGGAATGCGACTTTTATTATTTTAGTGTAACGATATATTTCTGTTTTTAGGCTATAAATTCCATAGGGAAACGACGCCCTATTACTGTCTATCCGTCTGTCACAGTACTTTAGCTCCTAAACAGAGGTCTGGTGGCCAACCTCCCTCAGAACTGGAATATGTGGAGACGACATACGCTCGATCATTTGGCCGTAATTTCATAACAACTGTTTGCTCTGAACGCAAATCAGAGACGCCACGAATTGCGAAAAAATGCGGAAACTTTATTTTCCTGATACTATTTCTGTTGAAGATGATTTGATTAACAGTAAGCCAGAATATATACTTTTGTGTCATTCAACAGTTAACTACTACTATAATATTATTATTCACTAAAAGTCATTCCATATCAAATTATTACATCTAGGTACTAAGCGGAATCTACCGTTCTAGGGACAGTGTCATTAATTGTATATTCAGAGTTACAGGGTGGAGGTAAATAATAGCATCACCGGCAAATAGTCTTTTTTTCCACTTATTACGTCGCACAAATCATTAATGTATATGAGAAACAGCGGAGGATCTATCACACTCCCCATGGGAACCCCGGACCTCACCTCGGTAACTGATGAACATTCGCCGTCGAGAACTACACACTGTGTTCTACCCTTCAGAAAGTCTGCAACCCAGTCGCATATTTGTCTAGATATGCAATAACCACGCAGTTATGTAAGTAATCTAGTGTGCGACGCAGTGTCGAAAGCTTTTTTAAAAAATCTAATAGAACTAAGTCAACCTGGGATTGCTTATCTGTAATACAAGTCGCGAACTAAAAGTATAAATTGTGTTTCGCAACATCGGCCTTTTCTGATTCAATGTTGATTTGGGATTAAAAGCTTTCCTTCATCCAAAAACTGCTTGACATCTGAATAAATGATATGTTCTAAAATCCTGAAGAGTATTGAAGTTGACGAGATCGGTCTATAATTTTCAGGATCATTAATATTCCCACTTTTAAATACTGGACTTACAATTGCGGTCTTCCACTCAGCTGGTATGTTCCCTTGGTCCAAGGAGGCGGTATGAAATTTCATCAAATACTGCGCAATTTCCTTTGCGTATCTAGTATAGAATACAGTAGGAATATCGTATGGACCGGGAGCCTGATTGGTTTTTGCATTCCTAAGAAGTTTTGTTATTCCCTCGATGTCAAGAGAGAGATCTTTCATAATTTTGTCGGTACGATTCTTAAATATCGGGATCTTCTCTACATTTTCTGCTTTAAAGCTTTGTTGAAGATGATTTTCAAACCATGATATAACCGAAGACTTTAGTACCGAAAGATGGGTTAAGTAAAAACTCCATGGATTACCACCAAGTGAAGGTGACATTTATCATGGACTGGACCCCAAATATCCAATCTCAGCCTTGTATGAGCTCTGTTCACGTCTTTCATGGGACACTCCTACATATGGAACTAATTGTGGACCCTCAACATAAATTTATAATGAAGGTAACTGTGAAAAGGATCACTTACTGTATGTCTCTGAAGAAACAACTAGCAAAAAGAGTAGCAGCAGAAATTTGTTTAAGAAGTATTGGATATTTGCGAAGGTTTTTACTGATAATTCATATTTTGTGTTAATACAGTTCGTGGTAATAAATCCAGAAAAATTTCTTATCACAGTAAAAAAAAAATAATAATAATAAAATAAAAAAAGTGTATTGGAAAACTTTTTTTTCACTTTTATCAAGATAAATATATCAGTAAATACTTCGTTACAGTTATTTATTTACATCAGAAAGGGTTAAGTTACTGAAAATCTAAAGTTATTGAAAATGTAATTACACAAATACACTTTTATCTCTAAGGAAGAAAAAAATGGTTAATGTGCGTGAAGGGGGTCCTTGTTCGAATCCCGGTTTCGGCTGGAATTTTTACGGCCTTATAACTGACCTCCGCCGCTGGCAAAGATTTCTTTGTTCATCTGAAGTACGCTAGGACGCTCCGTGGTTCGGATTCCACGTAAATCTGTGCATTCGCGGCAAATTGAATCTCTGTCAGCCGGCGGCGGAACTACCCAACGATGCCATACGGCCACTTTTCTTCCAGCTCCGAAACCAGTGGGTTCCCAGTCAGTTTTAACCGAGTACCACTTCAAGAAAGAGCGCAACTTCGCGTACCGCTTATAACTGAAATGATAAATAAAGAAATGTAACAAGTTTTTCGATAATCATTAAATTTTAATCCAGTAACAAATGTTATAAAAGAATTTACAAAATTTATAAAGATGTTACAACAATAACAAAAATCAGGAATGTTTAACACTTTAACAGGTCAAATGTGCAAGTTTCTCTTTGCACAAATCTGGAAAAAAAATGGCAGATTTGGGTTTTCCATGGTTTCCCCAGATCTCTCCAGGCCAATGCCGGGATGCTTGCTTCAAAAGTCCATCACCGAATTCCTTCCCGTTCCTTGCCCCCCTCCTTCCTCGACGTCGACGAGGCGTAAAGCCATAAGCATTGGCGAAAAATTTGATTGCTGTTTACAGAACTTCAGACATTATATCATCTTCGAAGTTGAAGTCGATGACGATGCTTAGTTTTCAGGACTGTCATGGTAAAAAATCCACTCTCGTAAAAGTACCATATATCGTGCAGAATTGTAGTAAAATGTTATTGCTGCTTTGCTGACGTGATAACCATATTTTAGCTGACAATAGCACTATAGTAATATAATCTCTCTCTCTCTTACACAAACACAGTTTGACTGTCTTAAAATATATTTTGGCGACCGTAACGGTTGCTTTTTTTTTAAAATTGTTTATTTTGATTACCTTTTCCAAAATATTACCTCTCGTACCCCGTGAACCAATGTCACCAGTGGTCTTGAGCCTTCCTATTTTCGGTATTTCTTCCGATATTGAGTTTGTCCCAGTCAGGCCTACCGAAACATCGAAATGTAACCATTATCCCACGATTTCTGAGAATGCAAAGACATTTTCCCTAATTTTTTCCCGATTTTACAATTTTAAGTTGTCAATCAATTTCGTTTATGTTTTACGGGGAATTATTTCGACCAATTATATGATAGTCAGTTAGTTATCTTTTGGAAAATGTTCCTTATATCTTTTTGGGGACTACCCCTGTGCGTTTGTGCCCTGTATTATTGACGTTTTTAGGAGATGCCCTAGCTAGTTCGCTTGTCTGTATTCTATTGGTAAATACAAATTATTAATAAAATGTACATACATGTTATTAAAGACAATGTTACGGGCAATGCAATAAGATGCAACGCGCGGTATATGGTGAATTATTTGCATTGAACGTGTGTCGAGATATTCCCACAGTCAACAACCTTGGTCAGGTCAACCAATCAAAGCTAACGGAATAAGCCTTCTAACAGTTAATATATTTTTGTTAAATAACTTAACAAACAAATTGAAAATTAGTCAGTCTGTTGTTTTTGTTATTTTGAATTCTTTTTATTAGTATTGACATGAAATAGTATTGATATTAAATTTTTTCTAATAAAACTGGTATTAGTTTTAAATTTGTAATATATTCTGTAGTTTCCCTAGTATTTAAAAAGATAAAATGTTTAAAATAAAGTAATGAAGTTTTAAATAAAGTTAAATAACTTATATTTCATATTTTAACCATCTTTTGGCTTAAATTTATACTATACGAAGCTAAAAAGATATTATGAAAATCAAGCCCATTTTTGAATGCAGGTTCAAACCAAAAATTTCTTCCCAACTTTTGATGACTAAGTTGTCGTCCACTTGCGGCAGCAGATTGCCATCAATTTGTTGCACAGTTTGACGTCAAAATGGTAGCAAGTCATGAAGTTCCAAGCCTGGTATTAAAATTATTGGCGTCAAACTGTTAGAAATTCTTCGATAGCACATCTTGCGCGGAAAAATGTGGTTATTTGGTGTTTTTTTTTTCATTTTTTTTGTTTTTTCATATGCCGATTTAGGGTACAAATATATCGATATTAGTAGGCAGATCTACCGATTTCGCATTTTCACGTTAGAGACCACTAAATGTCACGTACCCCTAGGGGTACGCTTACCACCAATTGGGAACCGCTGTCCTAAAGGAAACAAGTTTCAGTATAATCATCTTCTTTTTCTTGTTCTCGTAATTTTTGGATGGTTTATTTATCCCATTCATGACGTCCAAGACCATTTTCATTGTTTTAAGACACAGCATCTTTGACGACGACGTCTGATGTCATATTATGTTATTTATATTGTTTTTGAATATTATTAATCCATAAGTATCAATCATTTCAGATTTGATTTCAAAGTAAATTCCATTTTATTTGCCTTTAGTCAGTGGCTAATTGTACTTCTAGGCGATGCGTTGTTATTTTGTGCAATAATGTAATCATATCAAAGGTTAATTCACCTAGAGATGTAATTGCCATTTGAATTTAAACAAATATCATATTTTGACGTTTTTCCTATACATCCGATAGATTCGAGATTCTTGCCTATTTATTTCCTGAAGTTATTTCATTAAAAATCCGTAATAAAACATTATTAATAATAATGATTAATAAATATGATAGCAATAAATTACCTCACACCCAACGTGTAAGAGATATTACAGGCTATCATTGTGACAATGCAGTCATAACCTGGAAATGCCAGATTTTTGCTGGCCCTTGATGTATCCAAGGCTTTTAGAAAATTTTATTTCCAGTCTACCCTCGCTTATAGTTTTTTGCAGAACGGGTACGGTATCCATCTTATGCGAACAATTTTTACCAATTCATTATAGGTATCTTTAATTTGGTTAGAATTACATTTTTCATATTCTGGCCATGGAGTATTTGCGCTGACACACAGGTGTTCTATGGACCACGCGTTGAGAATCGCTGTTCTAAAGAATATACCGAATTATTCAAGTACCTGCAAACTCCATTGAACACCCTGTGTTTTAATGGGAGCCTATTGTGTGTCTGTGACAGTAGTACAGAAAAAACATCGAGTATTATCCCATAGATACGCACAGTGCTATGACGCTAACAACCTTGTAGCCTGACAGCTACAAGAGGTGGCAGTTGAGCGGTGGAGGCCACCCATGAAGGACACGACCTCTGTCAGCGGGATGGAACGGCCGGATGCTTAGGAGGACCAAAAACAACGGCCACTGGCTCCCATAACAACAGCAGTAAGCGAGGCGCCACAGTGAGGCTGTACTTCTCTGATCAGCGGGCAGAACTGCGTCTTCCAGACGGTGTAAACGCCCACCTGCACTAATAACATGACCGTGTGGCCCAGTTTATCAGTTTTGACCTAGTTTATCAACTATGAAGATGATTTGTTCTGTATACTTTCAGTTTCTAGTTTGTTATTCGTCCTTGAAGTAAGGTGCGGTGCAGCATGCCTTCAGAGCAACCCAACAACGCCGTGTTCCTCAAGACTCCATTCTTAGACCTGTCTTATAAGCCTTTAGCACTGACGAATTCCGAAACAAAAATCTAATAACTATGGTGCTGATCACTGGAACAGGTATCAGGATGCTAAAAGCTAAGGTCACGTTGGGTTTTGGAGTCAAACATCGCGTCTTGTGAAACTTCAATCTCGATTTGTTAACTCGAGCGCTATCAACGGTAAATGTGTTGTGAGGCAGCCGTCGGTAGGCCCACGAAAGGAAATTAGAAACGAGAAAGTAAGAGCACTGTTCTAGATATTCGAGTGACAGCTCTGTGATCGACAGTTCGCGTTGTTTGAGCATATATCAACAGACAGCGCCTGCCGTCATCCTCCAATCTGTTTGGACGTGTTGCAAGCTTCAAGGAAAATCTCAGATCGTGTGTCCATCCTGTAAAAATAACAGAACTTTTTTTTTAAAATCTTACCGATTTCCATCTATAAACAAAATATTGTTTCCTTCTTTCCTTGTGGCATTTCTCCTCGTCGACGTCGAAGTCGCTAGAAGAGGGAGAGGATGCGGGACAAGAAACGGGAAGGAATTCTACCATGGTATTTTGAAGGAAACATCCCGGTAGTTGTATGGAGTGATTTCGGGGAAACAGAAATCTGGATGCCCGGACGGGGATTCGAACTCGCGTTCTCCGGAATGCGCGGCCAGAGCGTTACTGCTCACCCACCAAGCACGGAGGCCCTAACCTGTCTGGCAATCCAAAGTTTCCGGGTTTAAATCATTTTCACATCTGGATTTGTTTTACAGGCACTTAAATAAAACGAACATCACCTTTATGTTACGCTTGATTTGTGGCTGTCAGGAAGATAAATTGTCGCTGTGACTACCGAGTACTTTTCAAACGCCGTGCCGAGCGCGGTGGGCGAGCGGTGACGCTCGGTCCTGGTCTTCAGGAGTTCACGCGTTCAATTCCCAGCCCGGCCATCCAGATTTCGATTTTACATGTTTTCCCGAAACAGCTGCAGGAGAATGTCGGGACGGTTCCTTCGAAAGGTGATAGTCGAATTCCTTCTCGTTAGGGGGCATCCATAAATTACTTGAGGTATTTTTCCGGATTTCCGCCCCCCCCTCTCTGGTGAGATTTGGTCCGTGAGACACCCCCCCCCCCCCCCACAAATCGCCCACGAAACTTTTTTATTTTATTTTTTTTTAGGTGTCACCCTTCCAAACCTTCAAAAACCTCACGTAAGATTTCCGTTTGACCCCCTCCCCTGACCCTTGGTGAGATTTCGTCGGACCCCCCCCCCCCCCTCTCCCTATTCACCTCACATAATTTATGGACGCCTCCTTATTTTCTCCATTCGTTACCCGTCTCTAATATCCATGACGTCGACGAGGCGTAAGATCACACACAAATGAAGCAAACAACGTGTTCTTAATTTTCCATGATAACCTGTGGGCAAAGTCGAAGCAGGGTTGCTCGGCCAATAACACCACAATAAAAAACTTCAGTCCAGGTTCACAACCCAGTCATTAAGTTGGTGATTTGACTGACAGATTGCGAAATCTTTCTTCAAGTCTGAAGGAACATCCTCAGAAACGCTATAGAGCGGAACGAAGAGGACGAACTTAAACGTTAAGAATTAGTTCTGGCTGGTGTAAAGAGAAATTTTCCTGACAGGAGACGTCACAACGTCTGACCAACCGAATTCAATCAGCTTCAATGTATTGGTTTAGAACCACCAAAAACGGAAATCTGTAAAGGGAATTGGGTCCAGACTTCTCAGTTTTCGAAAAAGTCGTGGTCAAAGTTCATGGTAGCCTGCCACTTTCTAACTAAGGAGAATCGATGGTTGTTAAGAAATGAGTCATTTTCAAATATACGCAAACTAATAGTTCTGGAGAAATAGCATAAAACATTATTTTCGACCACGGAATATATTCCAGTCATGTTCAACATTTTGTAATTTGGTTCCTTGTCTAATGGAAGTGAATCGAATGTGGCGGTCCGAAGATCCCCAATTCGAATCAATCCCTATTGAACTCTCTTTAAATACAGGGCGTTCGCCGGGAAACGCAACCCACTGTTAGCGCTACAAGGAAGAAACTGCTCCCGGCGAGCGAGCGCTCAGTTTCCGGCATTGTTCGACCGTCGGCCGCGGACTATTTCATAATAATTACGCTTCATAAACTTCATAAACTTGTGTGCTAAGCATTTAAATGTGACGTAATTCATTAGCTTACCTGATAAAAGATGTTGGAAGTGTTGACCCTCTTGTGTAATGCACATTTCACATCTTCTGAACATATTTCGAGACACACGCTGCCCTAACTGACTTAATGATTTTTTGGGTGACTGTTCTAGTCGAAAAGCGATATCGTCAATTTTCTCCTCTGTGAGAATACGGTTGACCGACAGTCTCTTTTTGTTAAAAAATGAACCCGTTTCTCTTACTTTTTTAACCAGACGCAGAATTGTTGATTTAGCTGGCAGTAAAGCGCCAGGAAATTCGCGACGAAATTTACTGCGACACTTTTTAAACGACATCTTCTTCTCATATGTATCGTAGAGAAATATTCTTTGTTGCAAACTGTAACGTACCATAATTTTACTCACACTCAAACACGGTACAGATTAATAAGAGTATGAAGCCCCAAACCAGCCAAACCGCAAAGAAACGTTTATTCACAACACTGATTAATAAGAGACTGAAGTCACAAACTATCTACAATGCAAAGAAACCGTTCTTAACAATGTAAGGGTCACTGCACTGCACTGTTGGGGCAGCGGAGGTGTTAAACAGTGCGGTGATTCACGGTCGCGTGTGGCGGAAACTGCTGGCCCCACTGACCGAGCAAGTTGCCGACGGCAACAGACTGGGAGGGTAGCGTTTTCCGGCGAACGCCCTGTATATATATATATATATATATATATATATATATATTCCTTCACACGCAAACATTTGGAGTAATATACATTAAACATGGTGGTAATCTGGTAATGAATAACAGGTTATTAAGATTTAATGTAAATTTATTTATATATTTCGTATTAAAAGCATTGCTATTATTATAGCTAGAATCGCAAACAACAATAATAATAACAAGATCTTAAAAGAACGGAAAGAGAGAGACCAAAAGTACGACAGTCAACACCAATCAGTTCATATTGTAGATGACCAAAAGACAGTAGCTTGGACAGCGTTGTCACTGGCATTAAGGAGATCTCCTAAAGTGTAGAGCAGGGGTGGCCAACCCAAATGATCTTGCGGTCCCCGTTGGAAGTGCATCATAACTCCGCGGGCCACGTATGAAATTATATATCCCCACTACAGACATTTTTTTGGAGTGAAAAAATTGAAACATGAGTTATTATTGTGTTTACTATTATTCTTACATGTAAACATAGATAATATAATAATAATGATACTAAACGCACATTGTAAAGAAATATATAACACTAAAAATGAAATATAAAAAATATTTTGTAAAAGTGTGATGAATCTCGCGGGCCAGAAAAAAGTTCAAGGCGGGCCGCATGCAGCCCGAGGGTTGGCCACCCCTGGTGTAGTGTGTTGAGGACTTTGGACAGTTGTATAAGTGTTGCATGGTCGGTTCTGTCCCATATTAACACGTAGTATTTGGATCTTCGAAGTAACGCCCTCTTGCTAAATTATGTTTCGTCTTCCATACTCCACTTTTCAGCATGTTTGGTGCTCTCCATGTTTTCCGTTTGAGATTCCAAACGTTCAACATATCTTCGAATACTAACCAAAATTTAAATCAAGACGATAACATTCATTCCCTCTCTCACTGATGCTATCTATAACTTTGCCTTCACATTGCGCAGGACGAAATTTGTAGTAAAAACACGGAAAGCGGAGAGATTTCCTGGACGTAGAGCACTGAATGAAACGCAACCAATATTTTTCGGGAAAAATATCACATTCAAGCTGGGGAACACATTTCTCACCGGAATTAATTTTGTTGCATAAGACAACATTGTGACCGAAATCGATGCGATTTGAAGCGACTTCAAAGAGGACAACAGAATGAAAGGTACAAAAGTCGTACAACTGTGTGACTAGCGCCAGGTCAGATAAAAATACTTAGACAATTGCCAAGGTTCCCCACACAAACATATTCACAATAATGTACATTACCCAAAATATTTACTTGCGAAGAAAAATGATTGATTGAAAAAAGTTAATTTTGACAGACTAGAACAGGGGATCTTAGGACCTCACCGCCAGACTACGGACCACGTTCTAAGGGGCCGTCCATTCATGACGTGAGGTGAAATAAGAGGGGGTGGGGGTGCGGCGAAATCTCACGAAACCTCACGAAGGGGGAGGGGGAGGTGGCAACGGAAATCTCACGTTAGGTTTTGAAATTCTTGTACGATGGTAGAGCCAAAAAAAAAATCTACAAATGACGCGAAAGTCGACTTTGGGGGGGAGGGGGTATTTGGTATAAAAACCTATCTTTGGGGGGGGGTTATAACCGCCCTTGGAAGCATGAGACCAGAAAAAAGGTCTCAAAATGTTGCGAGGTCGATTAGTAGGAGGGGTGGGGGGAAGTCTCCTTCAAAATCTCACGTCATTTTAGATAGGGGGGGGGGGGGATCTGACCAGATATCACGAAGTCTCACTAGAGGGGGTCGGGGTTCCGGAATTCTGGAAAAACACCTCACGCCCCTAAGACGCTGAACTTCACTGAAATGCTGGTTGCTGACGACTACTTCGTTCACGTCGAGTATTAATAAGAATCGACTATGTCACATTGAACACAGCGAGAAAGGTGGGGAAAAAGCCAAGGTTTTTTTTTTTTTTAGTTTTCAGCGAAAAATTGATAGTAATTTGTTGAAACTTTTATTTTTAATTTCCCAGCGTTCCGACTTCACATCAAAATGAAAAATATTCTAGATCACAATGTTAAAAACACCATCAACATCGGAGTGCATGTTTTTTTTTTTTTTTCGCGAATCCCGTTCATCCAGTCATAAAGACAGAATCGTGAAAACGATACAGAAGTTGCTTCTCGCAGTCGTAATTACCAAGGCATAATATATAAACAAAAATAGGGAACGGTTTAACTGGAAGTAATTTAATTTAAATTTATACATAATAGTAAATAAACTTTAGTTCTAAATAAAAAATTAAAAAATACTATTAAAATTATAGTCGTATATATGCACAAAGGTTTAACATGGTTCTAGTTTGCCTCAACTAATAAATAAAACAATTATTGTAATTATTCAGATGTAAAATGGATACCGTAATACTGCTGCATAAGGCGATAAGCTAGTTTCAGTTACAAACGAAACTTTATAAAAGCCCTCTGACTTTTCCAAAACATGAGCACAGATTGTAATGTCGCTACAATGGTCTATTCAGTAAGGACTATTTTATGAGGGATCTGTTGTAAATGTAGTTATAGGACCGCGCAATGTACCGATAACAATTAATTAAATTTACTGCCTTGTAAGTTTGTGATCCATTGAATTATTTTTGGCGTTTTGCTGATCGTCGGGTTGCGAAAGGTTGAGAAATGTGGCCTATATTAATTTTTTCTGCTATTTCTCAAAAACTATTACTAGCTGGCGAACCCTATACGTATATACATATATATCCGTCTTTCGACTGGTTGAAGCAGTCCTCCATTTCTTTCTATCTGAGCTAACCTCTTCATTCCAAAATACCTCCTACAGCCTACGTCCTCAGTTGTCTGATTCATATAGTCTAATCTTTTTTTATCGCTACAGTTCTTACCTTCGAATGTTCCCTCCACTAACAAACTAACTGATCCCGCATTTCTTAAAATGTGACCCACCACACTGTTTCTTCTTTCTGTAAGACTTCTTTTCCTACACGTCATTCCCAAATCACGTTCTTTTCGTATTTCATCCGTGCTTTTAATTTTCAGCAACCTTCTGTAACACCACGCTTCAATTTTTCTTCTTTCTCGTAAAGTCTATACTTCGCTACCAAAAATTTCGAAGTCCTTGACCAATATTTGAAACTAGAGGATTTCTCTTTTTGAAGAAGGCTCTGCTTTTAACTTCATTCCTGCTTCAACCATTATTTATAATTTTACTTCCTAAGTAGCAGAATTAACTTACTTTGCCTATAGCATGCGATCCTATTTTTACATTTAATCTTCTATTATTGCTATCATTTCTGCTACATTTCGTCAATTTTGTCTTGCTTTGGTATATATTTATTCCAAAATGTTCTTTCAGTGTTTTTTTTCCCCATACCAATGCCATTTAGTATGCATACACATATATATGAAAAAATAGTCATTTTTATTATGTTTCGATTGAATTGAACCGAATGATTAATTGGGATACAGTGCATGCTCCCCTTAGTAATTTAAATAGCTCCTGCTAGATATTTTCATTACCTTGTAAACTTTCAGTGTTAAAATTTCTACCTCCAATTACTTTTGCGGTTTACGAATTTTAAACTCGTTCAGCGGTTTGGTAATTTATTCCAACCCCTGATACGTTTATCCACCCAAAAAAAAAAAAAAACTCACACCTTTATGCTTGAACTCTAGCGCCAACTTATTTAAGGTCATTGTCATCTTGCCCTTTTCTCATTCTCAATTCTTTAACCAAGACCCATTATCAATATATGCCCTGTACAGTACATTCCCACCACTCTCTTCATCCCCCAACTGTCTTCCAGTGACTCCCAATCCAGCTCCTTTATCATATCAGTTACTGACTGGGTACTGTTGTAATTTAAAAAAAAAATGGCCTGACCAAAGTTTTGTTTCCTAACTTCTCTTGTACATCCCCTCATCACCCTATCCAGTAAATGAAGAATTTTGTAACCTTTCTCCTACCACCTGTCCAATGTGTTCTGCCCAGTTGAGTTCATTATCAAACGCTATGCCAAGATACTCATACTTCAAGCCTTCAATAAGCAACTCTGTCCCTAACCTATTATCATAATCAGCGTTTAGTTATTTATTTGTGTACCTACTAAGCTGATTCTTCTTGGCATTTATTTACATCTCATGTTGACCTACCCAGGTAGATATTCTCCCTAAAGTGGAAGTGACACACAGGTCCGCATTTAGGCTTTGTGGGCCCCTAGGCTATACATGTGGTGTGGGCCCCCTTGTCGGCAGTGGCCCCTCTGACCGGGGGCTTAAATTCGAAATATGGAATCGAAAAAAATTTATGGGCTACCTTTTTTTTTCAGCTCTACTACTTGTGGTGCGTGCCCCGTTTTGTGGTGCGCGGCCCCCCTTTGTGGTACGGGCCCTATGTAGCCTATGCTTAAATGCGGCTCTCATACACCTCCATGAGGTATAACATTTTCGAAAACTAAGAACCGTTGACCTCAGTACTTTCACAGAACCAGGGTTTGGGTGGTTCTCAATTACTACGTTGAAGCTGATTGAAATAGGTTGGCCGCAGGTCGTGGACTCTTTTTTCTTCAGATCTTTATTTTTTACTATTTTAAATTTTACATTTTACCATTTTACATATTTTACAGTGAAATAACTGACAAATTAATCTCTACAGATATTTTCTTACTGCCAAAGAGTCTATTACAATCAGAGATCTTCACTCATCTTGCATCCATTATAACCGCGCCAAAACTCAACAAAGGAAGAACGGAACTGCGAATTCAGCCAAAGGCTTTTACCATGTTATAATGAAGTTTTAGTAGAAGTTTGTTTCAAAGCCACGATTTCCGAAACAGTTTTGCATTTTACTTGGTCGCCGTCATATTTCATCAAACAGTTCATGGTGCTCCATATTTGTAGTGCTGTAATGTTAAACGAGAGCATACAAATATGGGCCATAATATTTATCAATGTAGTTTCCAGTTTTCAATCTCCATCTGTCGATTCTGAGGGTATTTTTAAATTTTTCGAGTGTGTGATTCTGCTCCATTGTTATGTAAGTTACAAAATGTGTAATCATCCATACAACAGCTTGGGTTTTGACGGTTGGGAACAGTTTGAAATCACATCTGAGAAGTCTTGTGTCCGTTAAGGTATGTAAATCCCCACTGGATATTTTGTTTAATTTTGCACGCACCCATTTCCATATGGATCTTGAGACAGATGGTCTCTAACATCCGTCTGATTACAAATATTACACCGGTCATTTTCTGTGATTCCCAGTTCGTAGAGTTTCCTTTTATAAGGATATAAATCATTGACCAGTTTGTATATGTTTGCTTTTTGATCAGTGGATACAACAGGTAGGCTAATATTTTTCCAAACAGTTTTCCAGTGTAGGTTAATTTTTGCTTCAATTGCCGGTTTCTTTTGAACCTTAAGTGAAAGCGCCTGATATATTATTTTTGTCGTTACTTTCGTGATTTCTTCAGTTTTTTTTGAAAATTTCTTTGAGGGTGTTATGGCTTTTCTTAAAGAGCGGTGACTGTCGATAAGTACTGTTGTTGGTGTTCCATGCAGTTGTAAATGCATATTTTAGAATGTGATATTTGCTATTTAAAGTTTTTATTGTTCTGCTAATAAAAAGTGCATTTGACTTTAGAAGAACTGATTGCAGGCCAAGTCCACCCTCTGATCTTGGCAAATATAACTGTTCCCGAGCTACCCTCCACTTAGATCTGTCCCAAATGAATTCTCCGACATACATTCGTATCATAGCCATATGCTTGTTTGGTAATGGCAGTACCTGTGCCACATACCAAACCCGTGCCAAAACGAATATATTAGTGATTTGAATTTTTGTATTAAATTTAGTTTTCGTTCTTTAAAGGCCAGTAATGTTCCAATAACTTTATTTACAATTTGGTCCCAATTTTTTTGTATCATTTCCTGAATATTTGCTTTAAAAAGGATGCCTAATATTTTAATTTCATTGCAAGTATCAAACAATGATTTCGTGACCGAGGCAGCTGAGCCTGAAAGTGGCAGAAATTTCGATTTCATTTTGTTTATTTTTGCTCCGGAGGCTTTTTCATAACATTTTAATAGTTTAATTGTGTTCTCAATATCATGTTCATTGTTGATAATAACAGTTACATCGTCAGCGTAGGTAATAACTGACAACCTGTGTGCAGCTATTGTTACTCCCATCACATTCCGTTCTACAGATCTTATAAACGGCTCTATTGCTAAGCTGAATAGCATCATGGCCAGAGGACTCCCTTGCTTTACTGATCTTCCTATGTTGATGCAATTTCCAAAGAAGCCATTTACCATTACTTTAGACTTCGTGTTGACTACAAAAAGCTTTATTAGCTCAATGAATTGAATTGGAAAACCAAAATGAAACATTGTTTTAAACAAGAAATCATGGCTTATTCGATCAAAGGCTTTATCAAAATCAAGATTTAACAGCGCCCTGTTGGTACTGGACATTTGATCCGATAACATAACAATATTCCTTAGGAGCCCTAATCCGTCTGTGATGTTTAAATCTCGATTGGCACAAGTTTGTCTGAAGCCAATGACTTCCACGATTGCTGTTCTGAGTCTGTTTGCTATGACCTTTTCACTTATTTTTTGATCTGCTGGCAGTAATGTGATAGGTCTGTATTCATTTACACTTGCCGCTTTCTCTCTTTTGGGAATGAGAACTATAATACCCCTACCAAAATCAACTGATCTTGCGTTGGCATCTGTGCTTTGCTTAATCACTTCGCATACCTCTGTTCCAATTATATCCCAGTAAGTCTTATAAAATTCATAGGGAATTCCATCTTCTCCAGGACTTCTGTTGTTTGGTAGATTCCTGACAACTCTCTCAATTTCGTCATTAGTTATATCCCCGGTAAGCATTTCAGCAGTTTCTGTTGACACGGACTTGTGGCATGTTGCAAGTACTTCATTTGCAGAAACATCATCTATTTGGCATGGTTTATAGAGTTCAGAAAAATATTTTGTAAACACATCAAGTATTTCTTTTGTGGATATAGCTTTATTTTTTTGCTCATCATACACCTGTTGTATAAATCGTTTCTTCCTATTGTTGCGCTCTTGGCCACACTGGTAGATACTTGCTTTCTCACCATGAATTTTTGCATTATACCTCGTTGAAATAAGTTTATTCTGTACAATTTTCATTTGAATATCTAACAGTTTCTCTTTCACTTGCTTTATGTCTTGCACTACCTGTTTTCCTGCATTGGCTTTTCCGTTCAGCTCTTGCAATACTCTATAGTAGAACTCTTTCGTATTTCTGATTTCATTTGCCAGCTGATAAGAGTGATACTTGAAAAAAATTTGATTGTAGGTTTCGCTGTTTCATTCCACCAGTGTTGTGTATTCGGGTGTTTTTTCCGCTTCTCTTTACATGTATTCCATGTATGTTTGAAATTTTCTTTTATTTGTGGATCTTGTAGGAGAGAGGTATTTAACTTCCAAAAGCCTCTTCCGAACACTTTAGTCCTTGGGAATCCTGTGACCGTGATTAGTACTGCAGAGTGATCAGAAAAGCTAACGGGAATAGTATCAAAGGACGTTAAGTGACCTGCTAATCCGATACTGGTATAGAACCTATCTAACCTGGAAGAAGCATTTTGCGATATATATGTGAATGGTGGCTTTACTACTTTCATCATATCGGTAACGTCTTTCAAATGTAGTCTCTGGATTGTAGATTGCAGTCCCCATGCATTGCGAAACAGACCCGTTTTGTCATACGGATGCAGTACACAGTTAAAGTCTCCTCCTAGAATAATATTGTTTGCGCTAGGATTTATAAACGGTAATAAGGATTCTTGATAAAATATGTTTCGGAGTTTCTCATTTTGACTACCTGAAGGTGCATAGATATTAATTAACAGAGTGGTATGGAGTAAACCGGAGGTAATTCGCCCTTCCGGGTCGTACTGAACTTCAGTTAGCTCGAGGCCGGGACGAGTTAAAATCGCTGTGCCCCTTTCGAGTGGTCCAACGTTGAAATACTGATTATAAGGATGAACAAAATTGTAATTACTCCTGGAAACTTCTTGCAAGAAAACTACGTCAACATCATTATCAACTAGCATTTGTTCTAGAATAGCCCATTTTATGTTGCTCTTTATGGCTGCAAGATTCAGCGAAAGAAACCTACAAACTCTATTCATTGTTATGGGAGTGCTGGTTTCAATTGGCTGCAATTCTTTTATAGCACCTACCACACTTATTTTCGTATTACGTGCTGCACTAAGATTTGGTTGCGGTTTCTTCTTGTTTCTCCTTCTGGTAATTTTATCTTGTGTGGGTAATATTGCCACAGAACCAGTGTCCGTTTTGTCAGCACAAGTATATGATTCCTCATCACTGGTGATTTCTGAGGTCCCAGGTGTTTGTGGTTTTTTATGATTATTTTCTCTATCTGATAAGTGATGCTGCGGTTTTCCCTTTTCTTCCATGAAACCTCATGTATAGCTAATGTCTCCAGCTGCATCGCATTTTCCCCTATGTCACAACTCACAATTTTTTGTTCTGTCGTGGCCGTAGATATTGAATAATCTATATCTGTTTTGTCATTATGAATTACCTCAGCATTTCCTTGGGGGGGGTCAATTTTTGTTTCATGGGGTTTGAGGATGCGGGGTATTCATTATCAGAATCTGTATCAGAAACACCCCGCTGTCGTTTTTGCCCCAATCCAATCTCCCTGTTTTTAGGGGGAATAGCACTGCATGTCGGAAGTGGAGGAAATTTTTTTTCATTATTTAGCGCTTCCTGAAGCTTATCATTAATATCCGGAGATATCACAGCTAAATTTTCATTGCGATCAAGATCTTCTGCTCTTTTACGCTGTTTCAAGTTATTTGTCAAAACAAACACACGTCTCGGGCAATTTTGCTTCAAATGTCCGCTCAAATTGCATATGTGACATGTAGGAAGTTGACCACTATATATTATGTGTGCCTTGAAACCTTCAATAATTATGTGCGAAGGGATATCCTCTTTGACTACCATTTCCACAGAACGGATACCATTATATCCCTGTATAGGGTAAGTTGGGGCCCATTTTTCACTCATTATTGATTTTATGTCTCCATAAGTACGCAATGCTTCTGATATGTCCTCATTTTCAATTTCCGGTGGCACATTCAGTATCCTAACTGTTTTCACATTTTCACCAGTATTAGTGACACTTACCTTGCTTTTTGTACCATCGCGATGAATAAAGTCGCGATAGCCTCCATACTGGTCTAGAATTTTCTCAAATATAGACTGTTCTTGCAGTTTTACATATACACAATACTCCTCTGTATCCAACTGTATCGCTGCTACATGCTCTGTCTTGATACCAATATCATTTTTGAGCCATATGTGTACCTCTAAGGCTGTTGGTTGCACATACCTGGGTTTTTATCAAATGCAAATTTTACGGTGTTTTTCCTGATACCTTGACGGGGCATTTTCAGTAAAAATGCCTCGCACACAGCGGATAAAAAGACACAGAAATAAGAAGCAGTTTTTTTTTAAACACTGAACAAGTAAAAACTAACTGCCAATGTGGCGATCGAACTAATAAAAAAATATTTTTTTACGGAGCGCTATACGATTCTGTTGTCACTGTAAACAACCAAAGATGCATCACTCGTGTAAGACGAAGCAGTCGATTTTCCTGAAATAGTGTAAAAGTAACATTGCCGTACACAGGAAACGAAGCACCTTATTCGCTTTTTCTTTTGAGAAAACTTTAGTGAAATTCTTCCGAGGACAATCTTTTTCTAAGAAGAGATAAGACTGTATGAGACCTTCTCTGAAATGCTGTACTCCACTGGTTGCTTTACACATCCGTTATCTGATGAAAAACCGGCTCTTTCACCGTTATTTGTCATCTTTGGAAATGATTCGTGTTCTATCGAAGTAACATGTGGCATAAAATGTTCATTTATTGCACCGTCGAGCCAATTTCGAACGTTAAAAAAAAAAATTCCAAATGAATAAAGAGCTAGTTTCGAATATTATCTTTATTTTACAAAATTAAAAAAAATAAGAAGCAAAAAATAGAACAACAAAATTTCAAGTGTATAAAGAGCTTGATTCGAATATTACCTTTCCTTAAAAAAAAATACAAAAAAGAAAATAATCAAAAAAGAAGATAAGCAAAACAAAAAAACAAAAAAGGATTTCAAAGACTGCAAAAATTTGACTAAACCTCAGGAGGATCGTTTTTTTTATATAATAACAATACTGAGAAAACTTAATGAACAATTGCCATAGTCATTCTTCAGACATCTGGTTATAATTTTTATCACAGACAAGCGCAACTTGCAGTAATAACTATCATACATGATCTCAACAATTTCAATTCTTGAAGCAAACAAACTGCAACCAGATCTTTACACATGTTCATATTTCACCGTAATTCACAATTAAAAAAATTGTCTTTCAGTTTATCCACATCAAAAGCTAATGGACCCTTCGTTAATTACAAACCAAAATATAACTAATTTTAGCAAAGATTATTTTGCCCAGAAATAGAACAGGGCTATCAATTTCATGAAAGAGGATAGTTGTGTTTTTGAGACGCTGCGTTGCTTTAATTTGCGACGAGGTAAGATACATTAGACAATTATACCAATATCAATAAGCTACAATTCAGATTTCTTCTCTCAACGAGATGAACGTAACTGAGAATAAATGGGCCTTAACGCACTATCTCTCTCTTTACTACAGAAACCTGAGGGATCGTTAAGCTAAAGGCAGTCGTATTTACCAGCCTTGGCGTGTGAGCGGTGTGCTGGGGCATGGCGTTTGGGAAGACGTGGGTTCAAATTTCCGTCCGCCCATTCGAAATCACTCCAGGCTAATGCCAAGATGATTTCTTCTAAAGGCCGTGGCAGAATTTCCAGCTTAACGCTGAGCAGACTTAATTTCCTCTATTTACAAGAAATTCATGCATTAAACACTTCTAAGAAAGAAGTAAAACGTTCAATTTTATTGGCAGCTATCATTCATTATATATTTGTAATTTAATTACATTTATCACAAGAAATAAACAGAACCCTACTGCTTCCAATAGTTCCATCAAAGCTATTATTATTAAATACGTCAGGGCTTTTGCCCTGTTGTAAATTTCCCTACACACTTCATTCTGCAGTTTTAAATTTTTTTCACCGCTAGTTATCATGTCCTCTGAGTTCCTAAGCTATAAATGAAAACTTTCGTACTCTAATATGATAGTTTCTTTACACGCTGCTAAATCTTCTCCAAATACTCCCTTAAGCCTAATCGCCAAAGTATTCCTTATAAACTCCCAGAACTATCTTCATCCAACTCAAAATCCAGCGATTTTATCAGATTTCTTAATGTGTTTTTTTTTTTTTTTTTTTTTTTTTAAATTGCTTAACGTGTCTTAACAGCGAGGTCTTTAGAGACGGGAAAGGATTGGGGGAAATGAATTGGAAGGAATTCGGCCATGGCCTTTTGAAGGAAACATTCCGGCATTTACCTGGAGTGATTTGGGAAACCATGGAAAACCCAAATCTGGATGCCCGGACGGAGAATCGAACCACCGTCCTCCCGAATGCGAGGCCAGAACGTTAACCGTTACACCACCACGCTCGGTCTCTTAACGTGAAAATTACCACAGATCACAAACTACCTTCCTAGTACTAAGTACCTTCCTTTGTCCCGCTTAAAAGTTTTCTACAATAACTATAATGTGTGCCAGATACCATTAAAGCATAAGCAGTAAATTACACGAGAGAACGACTTGAAACTTTTCATATATGCTTATTACAAATGGGCCGAAATGAAAATAAGCAGGAAGAGCAGGGATAAAAAAAGTTTAATGCGAGGCAATCGTACGTTAGAAAATTACAGTGAAACGTTACAAAGGTACATTTGTTTAAATTTACATGTTACTTATTGTTTATTTACGACAACTAGATACAGATATCAATTTAAGATGAAAGGCATTCCATATTAACACTATATTCTGTATCAGTAATAAGAACTAGGTTACAACATAATTTAAGATTTTTTTTGACTCATGATAAGAAACAATGAAGTTTATTAAAAACTCAGAGAAAGTTTACACGAAACGTACGTAATCGCGAAATCTATCACTCAAATAAATAACAATTGCTGTTTTTTTTATTATACTTTCCGTCATTTAAAGTCAAATGCATTTTTAAAAAAAAATCTAGGCTAATACTCCGAGAAACTAACCAGAATAAGGTATTCATATCACGAAAAATATCAGTAAAAATGATCGTTATTCGTTTTTCCTTACAAGCTTTTCCATATTAAATTCCTACTACCTCCACAGGTGATGCCCGTTGTTGTTTTTTTTTTTTTTTTTTTTTTTTTTTTTTTTTTAATGGCATTCGGCTACTGGGCCATACAGCCAGCTCAATGTGATTTGTTGCTATCAAGTATTGACACAAGGACACTACAACACGGACAAGACATTCACAGACACAACACTAAACACCCATGCCCTCGGCCGGACTCGAACCGGTGACCTTCGGTACGCGGAGCTAGCACTCTAGCCCCAACGCTACCGAGGCCGGCATGCCCGTTGTTTCTGACCGGCGTTAAAAGTAGTAAACAAATAAATCGTTGAGTAAATAAAATCACACTTTACAGTATCCGCTCACATTAGTAATAGGTCTACCATGTCTATTTGAATTCCACCTAACTTCTTTAATAAAGGCAATTGAGGGGTTTATATAAACACCAATTTGGCGTGCTGTTATGAAATCAGGATGTAATTTCCCGTTTTTCGATGTGAAACTACTTAGGCAGTTCCAACATTTGAGGTCACCGAACAGTTGTTGCTTTTTACAAGATGGGCAAACACAAAGTCTGTGGAACGACTACACAAAAAACTGACACACGAATTCCTTCCCATTTTTTTGGCCAGTGTTTGCACTCGGTCTCGCGTTTGTGTTTGTTCCCCGCCTGTGTGCCATCTGTTTCGCCGCTAATTGCGGTTGCTCGCTCAGCACTCGATACCGGCTCTCGCCACACACGTTGCGCCCACATTTTTTTTTTTTTTTTTGTGACAGTTAACTGCGCTTTGTTTATAAGGGAGGACAACAGTACATACAGGTAGGTCGACGGTAAAAATTCGTTTCTGTTCCCTCACTTGTTAAATGTTACTCTTAGTGTTTTCCCGAGGGTCTACGAATTCCAAATGGGTCCACCGTCAATTCATTTTCATGGCATAAACCATAAATTACCAAAATGCTGGGTATATATAAATTTCTCTCGCAATTCGTTCATTTATTTATGACGTTGACAGAATTTTTAAAAAAGTAAGATAATATTATTATATATGTTGGCATCTCTCTCCTAATTATTTCAACTACCACCCGCTAGTCGTTCATTTTTTTTATGGCACTAATGAAAGATGGACACAAGATAAGTTAATACATATGTTTACATTTCCCTCACAATTATTTCAACTACTGCCCTAGCTGGAACAAGTTGAGCTATCGACTTTGCTGATAAAAAGTATTTTGATTAGCTGACAATATATGCCTGCTGCATGTCAATCTACCATCGTGGCATTTGTTTTTTTTTTTTTTATGTTTTCTAAGGCCTCTGTTACCGCGCAGAATAATAATGAATACGATAATCTTAATTGGTGTTATAAGCTAATAAGATACAATTACGGTTTAACATTTTAAATTAGAAAACACAATTCCGTTTATAAATAAAAAAAAAAAAATATTTCCACTAACGGCAAAGGCTCGTGTGGTCGTAATGACCTAGTGGGAGGGTTTCTGTTCGCTGCTAAATTCGCCCCTCTCGTAGCCGCCTTAACCTAACCCGGTGGTGCTACCAGTTATGCGGGACCTACAGTTTAACGTGGAATCCTAACCACGAAATCATTCTGGCACAATTCTTATTACACAGCAATCTGTGCCAGAGGTAAAGGTCGGGTTAAGAGACCGGGATTCGACCCGGGGACCTTTCGATCTCCAATCAGATACCTTAACCACTGAGCCACCAGGCCACTACCCCAATAATGGTGTACACGTACTTTTCCTTATCCCAAATACTTCTGTCTTAGGCTAAGAGGAAGTATATTCATTACACTTTTTCAGGAAATAAAAACTTTTAGTTGCCGCGAACAGAAACAAAGAACTAAAACAAAAAGAATACAAACAGTACCCAAAAGAAATTAAGTAAGAAATAATAAACGTAGCATGTGGTCGTTAAAAAAAGTTTAGTCTTTTAACTAGGACATAATGTGTTTATTTGTTCAATTCCAATAGTTTTTTTCGCTCTTCGTTTCTGTTGCTTGTCTCTTTTGAATTAATTCATTCCCTGTTTCTTTTATTTTTTATGTTTTTTCTTTCGTTTTTATGTTGTTGTTTTTTTAATATTTTTTCGTATTGCGTGTGTAATGTGTTTTGTTTCGTTCGTGATAGGGTTTTTTGTATTTATCTGTTTTGTTTTTTACATGTAGTGGCAGCATCCCTGCTTCCTTCGTCTGAAGCAGCTAACTCTGCACAGAAGGCTGGAAAACTGACGATCAGCATCGACTGCCTGTAGCGGGATGCAACAGTCAACGCTGACCTTTAGTTCAACAGGTTACTGAGGCTTAGACAGGCTATCAGTAGCAAGCGCAGAGGGAAGCTCTCGAAAGGGATACTGCTCCTTCAGGACATCTCTAAGCCAAATGCGACCAGTAAGATCCTCGACCTGCTGGATTTCGAAGAGAGGTCACCAAACATCCTTGACACATCGGCGGTATCCCCTCATGTCACTGTCACATATTCGGTCCCATAAAATGTTATTGTAAGGCCGATGGGTCAACTGTGCCAAGGACATTCGTCGGCAACCAAGGAGCTTCCTACACGGCGGAATCAATGCATTAACGGCAATGGCAGTTACGTGAAGTTGTAAGGTCACACATGAAATGTAATTAAAATATACTTTGCACGTAACCATAGTTTCCTTTTCATTTGGGCACACACTGTGTGTAGGTTGTAAGCAATTTTCCTATGATAACTACACTTGACACGCTCGAGTATTTTTATTTTTGGTTTTACATTTTTCTTTTACACTTACCAGACATATGCCATTTTATTTCTAATTTCTTCTTTCCGGCTTTCAATGTCTGATACTCATCCAACACCTTAACAACTCAAAAATTATAATTTTAATATCGTTAAATATTTACTTATATATTTTCTCAAGTAATCAATTCAATTTTCATAGAATCACCGAACATACAATTTTTTTAAATCTTACATTAACTATATAATATCCAATTAATACTTATCTTCAGTGCATTTATCGATACAACATTTCCTACTGATACAATATTCGCAGGTGATATACCAAATCCTTTTATTTGTGCCTTCGGGCTCTTACATTTCATTAACAATTATTTACAAACTTATCAATTACAGGGGAGGTATAATTTCATTTAAGCTTCTTTTTCCTGAAGTCTCCTCTTTTGTACAAATTTTCGCATGTTCGTGCTTCCGTTAACCCCTTCTTTTCACATATCTTCTCTACATTCGTCTGCCAAAGATATTCCAGACCATCACTATCGATTTCTTTTACCTATCAACTAAATTGCCAAATTTAATTGTATGTTCTATGACTTTACTTTTATACATACATATTTACAAACAGGAACGTAATTTCTAGTAAGGTAAATATCAGACCAGAATGAACAGCTATGTACCATCGCACCAGGTAGATGAGAGATGTAGTTTTAACATGAGGTGATCGAATTGGCTAGTAGAAAACAAAACCGACACATAGAGACAGATAATTTCGTCAAAACTCATGAGAGAGAAGTTCAAGGCCCTAGTGATATTTAAAGCTGTTTAGAGATTACAGAGTGCACCCGGAAACATGTCGGATGAGGTGCACCCAGACTAGTTGGTTCTATTCTTACTCCGAACAGGGTCAAGTGGGCCTGGCGAGCACAAGTTGTCTCATCCACAGCCTTCGATCCCATCTCTGGTTTCCTCACGTGGCAGGGAAGTCTCGAAAAGATCAAATAGATAGTTTTAATTCCAGAGCTTCTGTAATCTTGTAACAAACTCTCAAAATCGGAATAAACAAAGCATCTTGTATCGAAGTTTTAAGATTCTAGAAATTACGTCACACTTTAACCAGGGGGGTTGGGGTCCATAACATGTGATGGCGTGACACTTAGAACTGGAAGGGGAGGGGGAGGTGGGAGGTGGGAGGTGAGTGAGATGATAGAGGGTGTCGGAGAGGAAAGGGAGAAGTGTAAAGTGTTGTTACGTCTTTTTACATTCCTTCACTGTTGGTAAATTTATTGTATCCAGCACACAAACAAACAAAAAATACTCTCAATTAGTAAAGGAGCTACATAACGTACCAAAGAGTCAGCCTCTTCCAGAGAATACATTATCCATCAAAGATATTCGCTACACTAAAATTATACCCTTCATAACAACATACTCATACAGTATTCTTTCAACAAATGACATTAGGGTCTTAGAATACCTTTTTTGACGAATCATATCAATACGGTTCTATTTACTTTCTAGTGAATTAAAAACGATGTAGTTCGAATTGTAAATCGAAAGAAATCGCCCCTTTGGGAATTGTAGACATCAATTCGCTTATTGCCACTGTCGATAGTCACCAAAGTCTTGTTCTTCGAAGTCTATGCTGTCAACCTACTCTTACTTCTTACGGATATTGTCATTTGATTATTTTAAGAGATCGTGGTATTGAAAGTATATAAAAAAGGAAATTTTTATTTGCACCGAGTTTCACGTGCGCATTAAAGATTCAAAATTAATAGTTAAACAAATATTCTGACTTCATGAATAATCGTAAATGTGTAAAGAAATTAAAATACGGTTAAATTATTGGGTTGCTTGATTTATGTAGTTTTTTGGTTCGTCGAAGCACTGAACGTTTAGTTCTTAGCCAAATCATTTTTTAAATTTCTGTTTGCTTATGGACCTGCACGCCAACGATTTCTCGGGCGAATGCTAGTGAGCCTATAAAGAGTTTTGAGCATAATTTTTCCTCTCCCGAGTTACCAGCACAACTATAACTTTTCCTTTCACTTTAAATCAAAAGCAATGAACTTATGTTGTTGTTAGATGGTACGTGGCTTTATTAATATAATAAATAACTAGTCCACGATCCAGTTTCAAATTTTAACGTGTTTTACTGCTAGTAAGAGAGCGGTCTTGAAGATACAGTTCACATACAAACACAACACTCCAACGATTACATTCGACACTTCTTCCAAAGACAATACTACCAAAACTGTTCGCTCAACACTGTCCTTGGCCGACGTAAACTGTGTCCAAAAAAACTGTCTCTGTAAAAAACTGTCTCCGAGTCCCTGCTGGTCGCTTTATATAAGTTCAAACGAAAGTTCTAGAACACTACAAAGCCTTCCGACAGATATCTCTCGAACATAAACAATACTTAAACCATGGAAAACATATTTTTTAAAAATCATTTACAATCATTACGAAATGCTCGGAAATGAAAATTAAAGATACTTAAACACAAAATTATCCACATAAATAATTTTAAACTGTAGTAAATCATCCTTTATACATAGTAGCTCACTTTAAAACTTGTAATTACAAACATTTAAGCAATTATTTTGCATAGTTCTGTCATCAAACGTATTAAATAGTATTTATAAAATTTATCTTCATGAAACAAGGTCTATTTACACTGATTTATAGTAGATTGTAAGACAAGCATACAACATCAAATTCAGTCAAACTCTAGCTTGCTACAAATGCTTCATAAAATACAATTCCATTTATAGTTTAGGTTTGAGGGCTGTGGACACTAATATCGCATATTTAGAGTTTCATTATTATTTAAGTAGCTCTCTTCATCAAATTATATCCATTTTCTGGAAGTTCGTTTATTCAGTCTGTTAATTGCTCACATAATTTGTTATTGCTGAAATATTTTTACTGATCATCACTCTTTAACATATTCCACGCAGATCTCTAGTATTAAATAAAATATTTTGCTGGCCTTCGATATGAAGATTTCAGTCAGATTGAACGGAAAACAAATGCGTGTCTCTTTTTCAAGAACAGGGTAATGTCCTCGTGTCCATTATTCCCGTAGAACGACGAATGTATTGCGAGTATGCTTGGCTCCGAACAAAATTTCCAATTTAAATGCAAATATTTCTTTCACGCTTTTATAATGTATTTTTAAAAATAGTAATAACAGCTAACGGTGATGTAATGCTTAACAAAATGTGAGAACAATTCTGTCAATTCCGACTAATTTCTCTCGCATTCCAGAGATGTTACGTAGCAAGGCCAACGTTACATCTTTTCTGAAACTAACAGCATATTATGCCAATCAAGTTAAGAGCCAAACAAAGGTTTCATTTGGCTGCATGAAGAAGTAATAGAGTTTCTTCGAACAGTGGTGACGTAAGAGAGCAATTCATCCTAAATCCGATAGGACGAATATCCGATTACACTCCCATCTGTAAGCCATTTGTCCTTTGTATCTCAGTTGCCTTTCTTAAGAACCGTTTCAATTTCCAGGCGAGTTGCTTCCCAGCCTTCAAAGGACCGTCATTTCCAGCCCAGAAAAATAACAAGTAGTATTGTTAACAGTCGTACTGCTGCAGCAACGATTTCTAACTCAAGGCACTTAAAACAATCTGAATTAACCTATCAATACTATCGACACCCCGTTATACATTTCTACCACAACTGTATTTTTTAATTACCTTGTAGCCCGAGATTGGGCTGCACGATTTCTACATTCATCTGTTTTTTAAATGAAATAGAATTTTTCTGTATAATTATTGATAACAGAATACGGTTAAGCCGGGTTGTGTATCAAAATGTTGCTACAAGTATTCTTAATTAAAATTTTAAAAATTATTTCATTTTCAAAAAGTTTTGTTTACTTGTTTCTTAAACAAATTACAATTCATTTCAAAGAGAGACTTAAGGGAATGCGGAGTCAGATTTTGGGTGAAAAAAATTATTTTTCATTTTATTGGCTTATTATATTCCGCCAAGTTTCCGCTTTAAAATGACGTATCATACATGGCTCTACTAGAATTATAACTATTTTATTTTTATAGATTTGTGAGATCGGGTATTGCGCTTTTATTATACACTTCTTTCATGGCTGACCATAAACTTTTTGGCACTATATTCAGGAGACATGAATTCAAATATCCCGCTTTCCAGCGATTCTTTATACACTATTTGTCTGAAAATGTTTGTCTCTGTCTGAAGTTACTATTTGGCTTTTTGACCTTGGATTGAAGATGATCATGAAGAATGTGAAGGGGGTGTTCACTATGGATCAGGAATGTTTTAATCTTGTTTCTCCGTTTCCCATAAGTTTACATTTTACTTCTTCTAGGAACATTATCTCAGGTACTGGTAAACCTAGAAGTCTGAAATTTTTATGACATAGTCATCTAGGTTTCTTTTACATACTGAAACAATGATTTTTAAATTACTTGATTTACAAAATATTTATAGGTGATAATCTAGTGAAAAGTGATGGAAACAATTTACTTTAAGGTAAATATAAAATATCTCTGTAAGTAAATAGTTTGACAAAGAACTGTTGTTACAGTATTATTACAACATATCAATGCACAGACAGTAAAAATTTTATCTCTCTATCTCCAGCAGTTTGTGATAAAATGTTCCATATAGTAGGCATAATTAAACATTGCGGGGATAAGCGATTCTGTATCCCCTTAAAAAGATTATGGCATTTGTTGATTTAGAAAAAGCTTTTGATAATGTTAGGTGGGACTAAATGTTCAAAATTTTAAAGAAGTCAGGTTTAAAGTATCGAGATAGAAGAATACTCTATAAACTATATAAGAATCAAGTGGTAATAATAGAAGTAGAGGACCACGAGAGACACGCATCAGTTAAAAAGGGCGTGAGACAAGGCTGTAGTCTATCCCCGTTAATATTCAACTTGTATGTAGAAAAAGCAATGAAGAAAGTCAAAGAAAAATTTCCATGTGGCATAAGTTTTCAGGGAGAAAAAATCAGTATGCTACAATTTGCTGATGACATTGTCTTATTAGCAGAGAGGGCTGAGGATATTGAGAAGTTACTGAATGGCATGAACAAAATACTGAAGGAAGATTTTGGACTGAATATAAATCCGAGCAAGACAAAAGTGATGAAATGTAGTAGAAATGATACCAATACTAGTAGATTAAATATAAAAATAGGATCGGATGTAATAGGAGAAGTAAGTGAGTTCGGTTACTTGGGAAGTAAAATTACAACCGATGGCCGAAGGAGGAACGATGTTAAAAGCAGAATAGCACTAGCAAAAAGAGCCTTCATGAAAAAGAGAAACCTTTTAGTTTCAAATATTGATCTAGGAATTAGAAAGAACTTTTTAAAACTCTATGTGTGGAGCACAGCACTTTATGGTAGCGAAACATGGACTTTAGGAATACCGGAAAGAAAGAAACTTGAAGCATTTGAAATGTGGTGCTACAGAAGAATGCTGAAAATTAGGTGGACAGACAAAGTAAGAAATGAACAAGTTTTGGAAATGATGGGTGAGAAAAGAAGTTTGTGGAAGAAGCTTACGGAAAGAAGAGACAGGCTGGTAGGTCATATTTTGAGACATGCTGGATTGGTTAATTTGTTAGTGGAGGGAACAGTCGAAGGTAAGAACTGTAGAGGAAGACAGAGATTAGAATATAGGAAGCAGATGGACGTTGGTTGTAAGGGGCATGTAGAAATGAAGAGGTTAGCACAGGGTAGGAAAGGATGGAGGATTGCATCAAACCAGTCTAAAGAATGATAAAAGCAAAAAAAAAAAAAATGTAACAGTGGCCACAAGTAAGGGTTGCCAGCTGTTAAGGATAGTGCCCCACACCATCTGTCTTATATATCCTTAGCAGCTGGCAACCACTACTTTTGGCCACTTTTACATCGGAAAGACAATCTTTTTAATTTCTTTAGATGTCTCTTTGAAATGAATCATAATTTATTTAAAAACAACGGGACGAAGTTTTTTGAGAAATTAATTTTTTAAATTTTAATTAAATGTATTTTGCAGCTATATTTTGATAGGCAATACGGCTGAACCGTATTCTGCCATTAACAATTATCCACAAAAATTTCCTTTCAATTAAAAAAGAGATGTACGAAAGAAATCATGCAGCCAGATCATGAACTGTTAGGTCTCATTTCTATTCCAAACTCTTTCTGCAACAAAAAAAAAAGTAATAATGTCAGAACATTGCTTTAAGTAGTATGTTATGCAACATAAGACTTCCGGGAATGGGATAAAACTGCTGGTTTGCACTATCCCGGATTGGCCACGTGCCCTAATGATAAATCCTGACGTTTCGGTCGGCCTGTTTCCTCCTTCTTCTAGAGCAGAAATGAGCTGCGTTTCACACGCTCTATTAATCCCTCGCCGTACTTTGACGAGTCTGACTCGTGATAGCAATTTTGCACCAAACATGGATATCAGAGTCAGACTCGTGGAAACAAATGCGCGCCAAACGTAAACATCACGAGTGAGACCAAACGTGCATCCATATTTTCAAAATTTATTTAATTTATATATCATTTTTAGTGATATAAATTTCTTTAAATGTGCGTTTAGTGTTGTTATTATTATGTTTACTTGTAAGAATAATAGTAAACACAGTAATAATAACTCATTATGTTTCAACTTTTCACTCCAAAAAAAAAGTCTTTACTGTGTCTAAATCTAATATGGAGATATATAATTTTATATGCGGCCCTCGGAGATATGATGCATTTGTAAAGTGGCTCGCAAGATTATTTGGGTTGGCCACCCCAGCCCTAGAAGATCATCACCATTACTGGTACAATAATATTTACTGGCCCATTTCTCGTTTTGTTTTACGTCGGTCTTCGCGGCTCGTCGACGTCCAGGTCGTTAGAGCAGGATGGGGTGGGGGCAAGGAACGGGAAGGAATTTTGTCATGTCCTTTTAAGTCAAACTATATAAAACCGAAATTTTGATTGCCGGATGGGTATTGAAACCAGTCTGCACCAGAATGCCTGGCGCGTCCGTTACCGCTCATCCATCGGCACAGGTTCTTATACCAACTCTACGAGTTTCAAACCCTGATAAACGAAATTAAAGAGAAACGGATAAAGATAAGGTTTTAAGAAAAGCCTCGGAAGAGATCACGTGACTGCTCGTTAGTTTGAGAAACAGGACACCTGCTGTAAGGGTAATATCTGCCCGCGCCATTAACCGAAATAAGAGCCGACTGATAAAACGCCAGTGAAGGAAGCGCCGAGGCCAGACGTTCCGTGACCGACTTGAATGTAGACTAAACGTGGAGATTGCGCGTTGCGTCAGATCGGCTTTCACCTTTCACTTTCCACGCAGTCACTGGAGTATTCGACACGAGCCAGCACTGTGCGGGAGAGTCGCACATTTTTCAGCAAGCAACAACGACTCTCGCATCGAGGAAGCACAACGGGACCAGGTGCGACTCCTGGCGGTCCTGATTGTCTAGACTAGAGTGGGGCTCGCGCAATCCTAGGGGTTCGCCAGTTAATCGTAAAGGGTTCGCGACAAGATTTAGGTTATGGCGACTGACAAGCTGTCTCGAGCGATCAGCACGAACGATGGTGGATTGAGATAGAATATTAGCAAAATTGCTCCCAAAATCGACTCGGCTTGCTACAAGAAACAAGACTATCCAATTAATTAATTAATAATATATTGCTCTTTGTGATTGTATTACATTCTTTAAATAAAAATCCTTAACGTTTAAAAAATTAAAAGCTAGTTTTTTCTAAGGGGGTTCGCCATTATTTGGGAACTTTAATATGGGTACACGGTGCTATAAATTTTTAGAAATACTGATATAGACCAAGGATTACAAATTTTTTTGGGGCTTACCGTCTTCTTTTCGGAAATATACACTCACTACTCTCTTTTCGAAAAAAAAAAATAACTCACCGCCTCTTTTGACTAACCCTTCTTTACAAAAATAAAAAAAACACCAACTCTCCTTATTTTAATAAGTAATGTAACGAATAGTGTTCCATTTTTTTTAATTTTTTTAGACCACTTTTTATTTTTTTTTTTTTTTATTTACGGCTTTACGCCTCGTCGACAGATAAGGTCATTAGAGGCGGGATGGGACTGGGGACAAGGAACGGGAAGGAATTTGGTCATGGCCTTTTTGAAGGAAGCATCCCGGCATTCGCCTGGAGTGATTTGGGGAAACCATGGAAAACCCAAATCTAGATGCCCGGACGGGGATTCGAACCCGCGTCCTCCCGAATGCGAGGCCAGAACGTTAACAGTACACCCACCACGCTCGGTTAGACCACTTTTGGAACAGTTAATTCTAAATAACGTTAATTAATATGTTATTTTCATAATGTGTATTTGTCAGTCAATCTATGAACAATACTCCAATATTGTTAGTATCTTTTAACAGAGGCTGATCTCAGTGTAATGACATTGAATTTTTTTTATATTTCGTGCCTTAATTTTCATCTTCAACATTAAACCGCCGTGACCTACTATTTCTTTTCTTAGCTAATAAATTGCTGACAACGCTAATTTCTATTTTTATTATGGGAGTGTAATTAAAAACTTCTTTGATGCATCCCTTAAAGTCGGATATATTATTGAAAAGGAGGGTGTGGCGGCTGGTCCCCTACGCCCCTTAAATTTGTCCTGAATAGTAAACGTCCCGTATGAACCCCCGATGGGATCCACTGATCTAGACGAGTGCTGGGACGGTCTCCAAACCCCACCTCTAAACTACACATTTCACAAACATTCTACCCTTAGGCCGTCATTTTTGATGATCTTAGAAGCTATTTGTAATTTTGAGTCAAAAAGGACTTTAAAACTTTGAAGTGATATAGAAATTTACTGAGATAACTTACAGAATCGGTATGTGTGTCAATTTTACCAAACAACCTCAAGTTTCACGTGAAAGTTTCAGGTGTCATTTTGGTTCGATGTGACTACCATTTGTAATGCGGCAAACATCCCACCAGTAATCAATTTCTTTCCGCACTCGTTGCAGAAAAACAGGCATAACTTGTGCAACGGCAGGTCGGCCAAATTGTTTGACAGGGGAGGATCTTTAATGAAGCCCTAGAGAAAGAATCGAGTGGTCTCAAGTCTGGGGTCCCAGGTGGCCATGTGACTGGACCTTCACGGCCAATCCATCGACCTGTGAAGCGACTATCGAAAAAACCTCGAACTTCCAAGAGTATATTGTAGGTCGGCTTGGAGGTTCATTAGCGTATTCATTGCAAAATTTACGCCGAACAGTTGTTACCGAGTTCGTTTCATGAAACCAAAACAACCAGCGAGCACGGCTGCTCCAGTGAAAGTAGCCATTTTAATTGTGCAATACGCTGGCGCTCCTACGTGCATCAAACTTGAGGTTGTTTGCTACAAAATGACACATCTACCGGTTCTGTAAATCATCTCACCAAATTTATATATCATTCACCTGTATTTGATAGCTATATTTTTTCATTATTTTCTCTCTCCATGATGTTGCTGTTGTGGTGACTTAAGAAATTTGTACAGCATTACGTCATTACAAAATCAATGTTTCCAGCGTTATTTAACAGCAGTTCTAATACGTTAGGCAACCGCGAAAAAATGAATCGATACAACACTGCGTTCAATCATTTACTTTTAACAGGCTTAGAAGCTAATCTATATCTATAAAACGAAAACCGGAAATATTGGTCGTATAAAAATTCGGAAACTACGGGGCAGATTTAGACTGAGTTTTCACAGTTTATAAGCTTAGAATCTTAATTCACTTGTCTGGCATGTCTTATGTTTCAACGTTAAATAATGTAGGAGCATTAAATTAAATTCTGAACGCATGGTGAGAAATTCCACAGGAGGAATCACTAGATGCCGCATACTTCGCACAAAACACACAACACAATGTCTCTGACCATAGCCTTTAATTAAAGCAATAAGATAACTTATAGTAATAACTATTTTGCACAATAAACAAAACTTTAAGTATTCTTTCTTTTAATTCGATATATTCAATTTTTAAAAGCCATAGCTTGAAGTATTCTTTCCTTTAATTCGGGATATCAATTTTTAAACGACATAGATAGCCGTAAAAACAACAGAGATTTTCTTTAAGCACGATCTCTGGACAATATTTCTGGCCTTCAGCATTAGTCTTCTGTTTACGATAAAATTATTCCGGATTCACTTTTGATATTTTATCTGCAGAGTTAAAGGATCTGGAGTTTCGAGCCACAAGTATATCCATTCATTTCGCAATTGAATCAAACGTGAGTTTTTAACATAATCTAGGGTTGTTCAGTAATGTAGTACCCTAATGAAATTTCTTAACCAAATTATCGAAGCTTGATATACATGAATCTTTTCGGACGAATGAAAATAGTATACGTGCAAATAAACTTCAGCCCACCAGTTTCTTGGTAGGGGGAGGGTGAATGTAAGTTTGCTTTAATTCCGAAAAAGTTGGCGCGTATTTTATGAAACTTTGTACAAATGTTTTGCGGAAATAAAAATAGGGTACGGTTAAATCTACGCCAACTACACGGGGCAACTCCGGGAACTCCGCTAGTAAGTAAATAAAATAAAAAGTTGATGTTACAATAAAACTGATCCGTGACGCTCCGAAATCAATCTAGTCACTTTCAATGGAGTTCTTAACTTTCCGAAGCAGCAAACATGGCATGGAGCAATTTAGAAAGAACGATGAACCGGGAAAGTTTTCATTGGTTAAGAAAATCGGACAAGATGTGAAGAACGTGCAAATTCCGTCATTTCGCGGCAGAGAGTTTCAGCACTGCATTCGCGGCACTGAGTCACTCCGACGGAAATGCCGACCGACAGAGACATGCGTCCGCAGGAAGTCTAGAGGATCCATCCTTCATTTCGCTCTACGAACCAACACACTTCGCATTTCTGTCAACAAGCGGGAAAAAACTTTTAAACTTGGTTGTTGGATACTTTTCCTCGGTGCACACTCTATTACCAACGGTTTTTTGAAAGATTACTTATTCTCAGAAGAGTTTCAACCTTGTAGTATGCGGCATCGTCGGTGACTGTAAACAGACATAATGTTATTCTAGAAAATTGAATGATAATCATTCGTTATTTGGTTGCGCACCTGATGTTGTCCGGCGCTGACACGGGGTTAGCTGATTCCAGTCCTGACGGTGGACATTGCCTGCAGAGTAGCAGAGGTGATGGTACACAGTTTATAATAGCCAGATCGTATAACAAAGTCATGGACTAAATTCCAAACCTGTCCGCAGTGCGTGTGGAGTAATACACTTTTGATGGTCATTCGTCCGTGGGATGGGGACGTTAAGCTTATCGGACCCCCTGGAGTCTTTTGGAAGAGTAGACCTGAATGCATCACTACCTGGTTCAACCTTTTCATTCATTTATCCCTCATCCACAACACAAACAATGACCACAGATACTATAATATTTTGTCTTTACTATATGGCATCTCGTCTGTCTCGGAACGCCACGTATAATGTTTTGTGCTCTTTACTAACCTTCTTGCTAGTGTTTAAAGTGCCAATATTTCTTCTTTATACCTCCAAAACAATAAAGATAACCAGCAAAAACATTCACTTGGCTTTTATATTAACTTTCATTAATTTATTATTTCTTTTTGTGCACAGATACAACTCGCAGTTTATCCAAACGTCCGCCCTGCATACCGCTTTTATCTCATCTCATCTCTTTGCCCAAAGATCTTCTTCCTGTACTGTTTATCGTCCAGAGATTTTCATGTACTTTGTTCATGTGGTAATAATGGCTCAAGGATTATTTTTTTTTCGATAATAATACGGATATAAAACACTTTTAACAACATACACATATAATCAGCTTAACATTAATCAGATACAAAATAGTGAATCGAAAATACCACTGTCAATAAACAATCCCCACAGAAATAACATAAAAAAAAGAAAAATTAATTACTAATTCTTTAAAAACTACGAGGCTATGTATCCTTACAATACACACCATAACAGTCTACACACTCACAATAACACAAACGCTGTCGCACTGGGAACGGCAACAGGAAACCACTCAAGTTGATCTTCACAGACGCTTTGACGGAGATGTGAACACCCCCTATGTCACCCGACTGCACTCTGATACGGGAATGGCACCCAAAGCAGAAAAGTAATTACCTAAATACACTCTACTTACAGCTCTATCATTATTTGTTTCTTAGGGCGATCCGTCGACTTCGTGGCAATTATAGCAGGCAGAATGTTGGCGACAATAAACGAGAAAGACACAGGATCTTTTTCACATTACGACTCATAACCGTGTGATAAGAGGCAGATGAAACAGATAAATCTCGCACAAAACATATTGTTTTTCATTGCTCCTGTCTTTGCGCCTCATTGACGTCGAGGTCATTAGATGCGGTACAGCACCGTGGATAAGGAATAGGAGGGAATTCGACCAAGACCTTTTGAAGGAACCATCTGGGTATTCCCCTAGAATGATTTGGTGAAACCATGAAAACCCGGAATCTGGGTAGCCGGATGGTGAATTCCAACTCGCTTCCTACCGAATGCGAGGCCTGAGCGTCACCGCTCACCCACCACGCTCTGTCGCCCAAAACGAGAAATGTTTCAGAATGTTTTGTTTTCATCGTGTTCACGGGCAGCATACCAATGTGATGGATGGATTAATCCAGTATAAGACAGGCACGTGTGTTTAGCTTAGAGAGGAGGGCGGGTTTGTGGCACTGAGAGCTGCTATCGTCTGGACTAGCTGCCCGAGTTGTTCGCGATCATCGCTGGAGATTGGGGGCAATTAGAATGCGACCCTCGCTGTCTCGTCGCAACCAGCTCCACTTTACTCAACGTTTCGCAAGAAACTAGGGAGTAAAAACCTTTTCTGGACTAGCGTTAGTAACAAGGGCGAAGCAAGGCGACCAAAAAAGTAATCTTTCTCGAATTGTTGACGCGGGGACTAGAAATTGATGCTATATCCACATTAGGGATGAAGAGATCATTAGACTTAACTGGTTATTTTTTGCGGTGCGTTAACGTAGAGACTTATTTGAGGTGATACAGGACTTAGCGCCTTTCCAAGGAACCACCCCCGCAATAAGCCTGGAGTAACTTCTTGGATATCAGGGAAGCGCGAAATCTGGATTGTTGGACGGGGATTCGAGCCCATGTCCTCCCGAATGCAAGGTACTAGCCTTACGGCAAACTGACGTCAATGTTATTAGAGGAGGAAACGAGGGGTTACAAGAAACAGGAAGGAATTACGCTATGCAGCTTTTTGGAGCATTCACCTGGTGTGTTAGGGGAACCAATCCACGGGGTCCTAATCAACCAACCCCCACTCGTCTTAAATCCAGTAAGGAATGACGTTCAGTATTTGACCTCGATTTCAAAGAAAATGGTGACAAAGCTTGAACTCTGCATCTGTGAAACATACACTATTGAAAAGATCTTACAACTGGACTTGCGGCATTCCATTTGAAGAGAGACCAGTGGGTCAAACTAAAGCGCCTAAGAACAGGCCACGCCAAATGCAACGCCATGCTGTATTTTTTTTTTTTTTTAAGTGCTTAACGTCTCTTAACAGCGAGGTCTTTAGAGAAGGGAAAGGATTGGGGGCAAGGAATGGGAAGGAATTCGCCAATGGCCTTTTGAAGGAAGCATCCCGGCATTTGCCTGGAGTGATTTGGGAAACCATGGAAAACCCAAATCTAGATGCCCGGAGGGGGATTCGAACCGCCATCCTCCCGAATCCGAGGCCAGAACGCTAACCGTTATACAAGGCGCTCGGTACCATGCTGTATAAGTAGGGACTTCAGGATTCTCCCGTAACTGCGGAGTTCCTTCCCAGGGTGTGGTACACGTCATTAAGGAATGTCCCCTAAGGAAGTACGATGGGGCTTTTCAAGATGTTATAAGTCCTACAACTTCTTTCATACAATGGCTGCAACAACCGTACATCTATCTGTGAATGCTACCAACGTTGTTGTCGTTGTATATGTATTTTAGATGTTTGTATGTAGTCTATTATTACATTAGCTGCTTAGCCACGCGACAAATAAATAAATAAAATTTTGGGGAACCAAGGAAAATCCTAAGTCTTGATTGCCTGGCGGGACTTCAAATCGCGCCCTTCCGAATGCCAGACACGACCGTGACCAATCACCCGCAAGGCTGGATTTGTTCACTACTGTTTCTGAAAATTGTAACACAACACGGAGAAGGAATGGTCTGAATCAATACAAAACTTGCGGATGTGTAGAGCAGTGGGATAATAATAAGTGATTGCAGAGAGATGACGTTCACGTAGGCCTAGCAGCGCCCTGTTCTCTTGGGCGGTTAGACCCTCCCTCTTCCCCTAACGTTGGGATTGGTGTATATTTTAGAATTTGTTTAGCTCTACTTTTTTCCAGGAATTAAATAATTAAAAAGATGACGTTAGATTTCTATCTACCCCGTCCCCCCTTGGTGAGATTTCACCGGAACTCCCCCTTCCCCACAGTAGAGTAAAAGAGTTTGAAGTAGTCTGTCAACATGTAAAATACAACCTTAAATATTTGTCGCTAATCACTTTTAGTAGTATTAAAGACAAATGCTATGGAATCATGCTGGATTTCAATGGAGCAATCATTAATTTTCTAATTCTTTTCAGAGACATTAGTCATATTACGTTCATTTCACTTTAAAAATACAAATCACCAAACAACTGCTGCGAGATAAAACAAGTGTAAATAGAAAAATACAGAGTAAATTCTGCTGAAAACGAAATCGCTGGACGGATCCGATAGGCCCACGGCTATGCTGTGCGTTGGCAAATATGGCTTGTACATATCAAGAGATTTTGTTAAATTTCATCTGTAGACGCGTCCATTCAAAACAGGACTTTACTGGTGTATCGGTTACCAATAAATATTTGTCCTGTGAATATAGCTGTTTAATGAATAAAAAAAAGCGACAATTTTGTGAGAATTCTTTAGCCGAAACATCAGATGCCCAGAAATGCTGCACCTTAGTTCCCCCTGACCCCCTTCAATATTCGCGGTAACAAGTTATTTAGTCCTGTCTAGGATTTTTTTTTTTCTTAATAGCTTTACGCCTCGTTGACGTCGAGGACATCATAGGCGGGAAAGGGCCGTGGTCAAGGAACGGGAAGAAATTCGGCCATGGACATTTGGAGGAACCATCCTGGCATTCGCTTGGAGTGATTTCTGGAAACCATGAAAAGTAAAATTTGGATGGCCGGACGAGGTTTCGAACCTACGTTCTCCCGAATTTCAAAGGAAAGACGTGCAATACTTCTGGATGGCTTTACACAACTACTTCCGTCTCTCTTCCGCGAAGCAGCTGAAGAAAGCACTGTGTTCACAGAAAGAAATTAACCCATTAGTAATGCACATGCTATATTTCACGGTCGCCAGGATGTAAACAAATGGATACTTGGAACAAGAGATTTTCGGCGAAGTGATAACCACTACACAATTCACAGTTTTTTCCTGCAGCTTATGAACAAAACTGAAACATCATTCTTATCAGAAGGCGATTTTCGAGTTACCTGTCAAAGGTAAATGTATATATAATTCCGCGGAGTTTTTGTATATCATTTTTCACTAAAATTCTTTTTCCATACTTGCTCGCTAAATCATTATTCTCAGCTGTCTTATGGAGCACCAATGGCATGTAGCCGAATTGCACGAATCAGCTCGCGCCACAGGTTAGCCCTCACCACCTCGCCACCTCGCAGCCACCTTCCTATCACGTTTCCTAGTATCGTTTCAGCTACCCGGGCGTTTGATGTTTACCAACTGGGCGACGGATAGAGGTGTGCCATCCCTTCGCACGGCCCGCTGTTCATAGCTGTAGCGTCGCGGCCGACAAGTACACGGACCGTGGGAACCAATCTTTAGTAATAAGTCAAGATTAATATTCATAATATTCTTCGAAAACTTGATGTATCAACAGCGAAAACCGAATGAAATTTCGTCGATATATTCTCGAAGTTGGTATTGTGATTAAAATTAGCGTTCGGAACTTTATCAATAATATTATAAACTAGCAAGCGCACTGCGTCTGTCTTCCAGGAATCACGTAAAAACTACCGTACCGATTATACGGTGTTTCCACAGATTGAAAGCTTAAGGGCTAGATTAATATTTGCGGTAGGTATTATGACTAAGTAACCAGAGATTGTAGAAAGAAGAGATAATTCGTTTATGTCGAAAACCGATAGGTGCCACTGCGTCTCAGATAAACACTTCTCTATAAGATACCCACCAAAGAGCACGCACCAACACAGATAAGCACACCGTCCTGTGAATTATGTTAACACTGTCTTTTTGACTACATAATTCTGGTTATTTATTTCTTCAGTTTTCTGAAATATTTTAAGTCAGAATACACATAAAACGATAATAAAACCACTACATCAAAGATTAGCACTCCAATAAGCGTAAAGGACTAACGGATTTAATTTGCAGTAAAGGTCACGAAGTTACTGTAGAACAATTGTTCATACTTTGCTACTAGAAGTAAAACAATAAGCAAACGCTTTACAACGCAAACCAAAGTCCATGCGAGTGAAGCAACGCAAGATTGCGCAGACGACGACGTGACATCATCACATCATTCAGTGAAAATTCTGACACTTATGAATTGATTTCTGGCAAGTTTCAGAAAGTAGAACAAAAGGCACTCGCATGTGTCAAACTGAGATTGCTCTAAAAGACTGAGGATTTAATGGGTTTTTGTTTTGGAACGAATGGAGAGAAAACTGAGATTAATTGATCTGTTATGTGAAAGTTCGTGTGTCGCGCTTTTAAAGGTGCAGCAGCAGACAACATTTAAACTGAAACAAAGCTGCTAATGTGAACGTACTAGGCGCCGTTGCTCCAGACGGAAGACAAACAACTAACGTCCAACAGTTGCGTCAACACAGAATGGCACACGTGAAGCGAGCTGCGTGGATGTCAATAAACAAGGTCACAGCCAACTTTATAGGCTCAACCAGTGAAGTCTACGCTCACGAGGAAGAGTGAAATATGAATTTTTAATGAACATATTAGCTTATATCGAAAACCGATAGGCGCCACTCCATCTCAGAAAAACACTTCTCTATAATGGAATCGAGACTGATAGGAGAGAAACTAGTTTACCAAGCCTGGCGGGTGAGCGGTAACACTCGGGTGCCACATTCGAGAGGACGCGGGTTTGAATCCTAGTCCAGCCACGAATATTTCGGTTTTCGATGGGTTCCCAAATCACTCCTGGCAAATACCGGGATTTTTTTCCACTGTTTGTCAGAATTCCCTCCCAACTCTAATGATATTGACGAAGAAGAGCCGTAAAGTACTCCCTCCCCCCCACCCCACCCCAAAAAAAAAACAAGAAATCAGAAACACGAGTTTATGAGAAGTTATTTGTGTGAATTTCAGTTCGTGGGGCATGTGTAAAGTGCTTTAGATAGTAAGAGGGAAGTGGGTTAGACATGAACCCACACTAACACGATTGTGCAACAGGTTCGGCGGATTGTCAGAAAAAAGTACAAGTTTTGTATTTCCTGCAAACACAGTTCTGCTGCGGTTCACATTAAGGTGTGTTCCCACGGCCGCGCCGGTCCAGCTATCAACAGCGGTCCGTGGGAAGGGAGCCGCCTCTCATGGCAGCGAAGCCGCGCCTCTATCCGTCACCCAGTAGGTAAACATCAAACGCCCGGGTAGCTGAAACGACACTAGGCAACGTGATAGGAAGGTGGCTGCGAGGTGGCAAGGGCTAGCCTGTGACGTGCTGATCCGCAGAATTAGGCTGCAAGGCGCGGACTACAAAGCCATGGGCCGTGGGAAGCCAGTATTACGCTTTTCCTCCAGCAGTATACACATGTCACGAATCGGGCGGCTCTTCCCCAATGTCTCCATTAACCCCTTTAGATGGGGCTCTCATACAGAACAACAATATTCTAAATGATGGCGTACTAATGTTTTGTATGCAATCGATTTAACACTGTTTTAAATTATGACCTAGAAATCGGAGCACTCCCCCCCCCCATTTCACCTCACGTAATCAATGGACGTCCCCTTTCGGTTGAGTGAAACAAAAAATGTATCGCACAGAGTCTAAATATGCCAAAACTAAGTTTCTAGTGACAAAAAAAAATAAAATAATGATTTTTGGTACAAAAAAAATAGTTTTTAGGGTCAAAGATGATAACCGTTTGACCTTATATGGCTCGGTGTAAAACCTGGAGAATTTAAAAGTACTGAGGAGTATTAAAGAAGAACAGATACGATCTCGGCACAAAGCAAAAAAAGTAAGATAAGAAAAGAAAAGAAAGCACAAACCACGTAGCGAGACGTTGTAAACGAGACTAGAAATTACAGCGAGCTGCATCTCAAAGAACCATCGCTGACGAATTTAAAGTGAAACTAAAAATGAAGTTTGTGTTAATGAGACGCTGCAAAACACTGCGAAGGAGATTCTGTGATATAAATCAAAGCAAGGGATGTGCCAGCAGAAGAAACAAATTTCGATAAGAATAGGAACAAAGTTTTAAAAAAAAAAAAAATCATGAAGTCTTGCGTTTTCTTTCATCAGAGTATATTAACCTGCATCTTCGCACTGAACCAGTCGACGTAAAGTTTCTGGATTTGCCACGAAGGACAATGGATGATATTACGGTCCAATTATCTTCGTTACGCCGAATCAACTGAGACTGAAATTTTGACAGTTCCTTAATACACACCTCCCAGAATTCAATGCCACTCCTCCACATCAATTCGCTGTTACGTAATAGCTGTCTCTAATCACTACGATATTGACGAGCCGTAACGCTTCGCTGAGTCTGATGAAATAATTGGGCAAGTACGAGTTCAACCTCGCGCATTTGAGGTTTCGTGTTCAACTTACCTAAACACATACGTCGCTTTTTTATTACTTTACGTCTTGTCAGCGTCGAACTTATTAAGCTTAGACTACACTTGTAGATAAAGTCGCGCAACTCGTGTCTATGAACAAAGTTCTGATATTCTCGATATACAGTTGGGAACAATTCCGGTGTCCCCGCAACACTCAGTAGACGAAACTGTCGTGTTTATGGGTATCCCGTGTACTTGCAACTTGTTGCGCAACATTTCGTAGAGGGGACGAATTGTTTGTTCAGAAATGGAGTCTCCGCTTTACACAAAATGTAGTCTCCATACTAAGTGTTCCTTTTATAATTATTATGAAGCGTGGTCAATGGAGAAAAAGAAAAAAATTAATCAATTATTTGCATTGTGTATCGCTTCTGTGAGACGTGACTTTGGCTGACTACAAAAACAGAAATAAAAAAAAATAGTTTTGGATTTTGTAATAGCCCTCATTTCCAGTACTTATATGCAATTTTATTTTAAGAATTATGTATAGCAATATGGGAGTTAATTAAATGTTGATTTGTATATTTTTCGTGTGATTAACTGTGAATTTGTCTATATTCGCCATGTAAATGAACACTGATTTGTGGGGACGAGCTGTGTAAACGATATGTAACTCAAGGACAGTATTTGTTTTATGAAATATTAATCGAAAATTTGTAACTGTTAGTGCTAGTGTGAACAACGATGTTCGCAGGACAATTCTGAACGTTGTTGATAATTTTGAGTGTAAAAAAATATAAATATCTTTAATTTTCTTTTCCGGGTGTTTAATAGTGATTCTGAATAATTTTATACTGGTTCTAATTATGATACTGTAGTTTTGACTGTCGGTCTTCTTTGTATTATTCTGGATTTTTATCTAGAGACTATTCAAGCGGAGGGCAGAAGCGAGCAATTACTTAGTTAATTACTTGTTGCTTAGTGACAGTTTCACGTATTCAGTCGACATCAAAATGTATTTGTGCTTTAGTATCTTTGGACGAGTCTAAAGCCTTATCCGCGTCTAATGTTATTATGAAGGCTTCGACGAAATAAAAGAGATATGTAAAGTATTTGATTATTATAGGCCATTTCTTCTAGAGATGCTTGTTAAACTAGTAATTATTGTTTAATAAATACGCCAGTACAACTGTTGTACTGACGTTTTTGTTAAACAATAATTATTAGATATGTAAAGTTCGATTTCAACCATTCAAAGTAGAAATCAATAATCACCTCGCAACTAAGGACGGTAATCTGTGAACTGGAGGACGAAGCAATTAAAGGTAATCATCAATAATTGACGGCAGGACGAATTAGTTATTTACCGAGTAGTATGATAATTTATTTGTGATATCTCTTATTTTAAAATCCTGACGGCGTATATGAGTCTGTTGAATGCGTCATCTCTCGGCGTGACTGCCAAAACTGAGAGAAACTTGCATGTTTTCATGGACATTCGTCTGATGTAAATCTTCTTCGATATCTTTTGAGATCAACCGCAGGAAATTTCAGAATCCCATGGAATCTTTCAATCACAATTTATCCTAGGAATTATACAGATCACAGTGATAAAACATGTCGCGTCCACCAACGTCTTATTTTTCTGCATTGGGTTAAAATAAAAAATAATTAACTAGTCACTTATGAGTCCGCAGCCAACAACGGCTTCAGCCATTACGAAGTTTTTTTTCCAACACTCAAGAAATGAATGTAAATGTGGACGCGTGGCAAACTCTACCAACTGCATTGCAACTTGACCCCAACAATTTATAGACTTAAGTACTCAGTTATCAACAGATAGTTGAACGATTTTGTCTACCAGTGCCGACGAAGCTTTAGAGACGAAAAAGAATGGGATGGGGGCAGTAGAGGGATGGAAATCGGCCTTGTGAAGGAACCTTCCTGGCTTTAGACTTAAGTGATTTTGGAAAACCGAAATCTCGGTGGCTGGACGGGGTTTCGAAACAGCGTCCTCCCGAATGCAAGGCCATAGCGTTACCGTTTGCGCACCACGCTCGGTGCATATCTGGCATGTGGTAGGTCAAGCGGCGGTCGTTTTGCACCAGAAGCGTTACGGCTCTCCACCGCGGCGCCAAACTGCCGCGCGCTGCTAGTGCTTAAGGGGGCTTCCCACGGCCCGTGCATTTACCGGCCGCGCTGGTCCAGCAATCAACAGCGGGCCGTGGGAAGGGAGCCGCCTCCACTGGCAGGCTTATCGCGGCTCTATCCATCGCCCAGTCGGTGAACATCAAACGTTCGTGTAGCTGCAACGACACTAGCGAGCGTGGTGGGAGGTGGCTGCGAGGTAGCGAGGGCTAGCCTGTGGCGGGTGCTGATCCGTATAATTGGGCTGCAGGCGCGGGCGTGCCACCATAATGGTGCTTTGGAATGCAATTTAGAGAATTTTATAAATAAGCAATGTAGCTGCAGGCCATTTTTCCGCAGTTGCTCAGTAAATTAAATATTAAAAATTACTCCAATACAACTGTTTTTATATGATTTAATGTCGTAAGCGTTTCACCTCTCATCGAGGTATTATCTGCGACGAATCTGTATAGATTTTTTTTTCAATTTTACTATATAATGTTTAATAATTCTAAATTGAAAAATTGATTCTTTTCAACTTACTATTTATCACAAACAAGTGAGTACTGATAGACGCAATGTTTACATCCAGCTAAGAGAAATGGCTTTAGCGGTAATATGCTTTGGGGAAAAAGCAGAACCCTGGAAACAATAATGCAAATAATAAGTAGTAAAGAATCTGAAAATGTTTTAATTAAGAATTATGTTAAAGATTATATAATAAGTTTGAAAATTATTTGTAATATTTCAACATAGAATCGTCGCTGTTGCCCCGATGAGAGGCCAAACGCGTACGGCAACAAATCATAAAAAATAGTTCCACTGGCATTATTTATAACATTTAATTTACGATTAAATGAATACCCATCTAATAAAGTCACCTCAAAATGACCGTTTTCTTATTTTCCTCACAACTGACAAAGTATATTAGATGTTAGTACCTTTAGGATTTGACGTTTAGATGTAGGATGTAGCCGATATTGGGGACAAAGACCAGAGAGTTTTTCAGATAAACATAGTGTATCAATGATTCATAACTGATAACTTTCACTTATGGCTTCTTTTTATTCAGTGAAAAAAAATTAAAAAAATTATATCGACATGCCTCACGCTGGAGTAGGGACAAAATATGGTTTGATCCCCTATATTTCTATGTAATTACAACGGAATATAATTTTACAAAATTTTAAATAAAATTTTTGGTTTTGTGTGAATAGGCACAGAAGGAATAAAGATCTATACAAGGAGGAAAAAAAATGAATTGATGTCAGAACGTTCCGAAAGAGGAGAATCGGTTATTTTGGTAACATAATGAGAATGGGTTACAATAGACTTACAAGAGTAAGAATGCCAACCAGTGCATGAAAAGAGTAAAGAAAGATATGATAGGTTTCGAAGTAACAGTAGATATAATACAAGAGAGAACAACATCCAGAAGGTTAATACAAAATTTCAGTGGTTTCCATGAAAAGGGGAAGGGAAAAGAAAAACGTCTGGACCCCAAGAAAGTAGAAAACAGCAAAATGAAAGGATGAAGAACTATTGGAAGTCAAGAAAAGAAGCGTCTAGTTGAATGAACAGAATTTCTTTTCCTGGTCATTATAGCTCCAAAATTTAAAAAGAAGAAAAAATATATAGATATAAAATCAAATTATACAAAAAGAGATAACAAGAAAAAAAACTCAAGGAATATAAGAAACAAATAAATAATAGTAAATACAAAGTAGAAGCTACCGAAGGTGTAATGGATTAAATTAGTAGAAACAGTTAATTGATGGAGCACAGCTAAATCACAAAGGACAGACGTGTTATCCTTAGAGGATAACACAGTGGCAGCAGATTTAAACGGAAGTAACTTATAGTGCTAGTGGAAGGGGCGGCTCTTTAATCGCGAGGCCCAGTCGTACCGTGTCAGCGTGGCGTGTTATGGTAAGAGGATAGCACCCGGTACACACATTCTGCGGCTGACACCCACACACGTTCCACGTCCCGCTGGGCCTGCAGCCAGGACTTATATCTATCTGCCACGCGAGCACAAACTCCGGGCTTACTGTCCAGTGGCTTACAGTTCGCTGCATAGTCCTTTCAGATGATGCTGATTGCAACTTAATTACTTAGTTCTCAAATTAACAGGTTACTGTCATACGGTCACCAGGTGACTTTTTTAACCTTTCACCAAAGGCTGATTACTAGCCAAAAGCACAGCTTTGTGGTGGCTCGCGAAGTTTTACTATAAAAATATTATATACATCAAAATCCGTGATTTTAGTTTGTGGGAAAAAAATTGGGCACGTTTATAATAAGACGCAATCTTTAAATATTTAAAATATACATTTATTTAATCAGATGCAAAATTTCTTATCCAAGTTTCTTCCTGTTTTCTACATACAACTTCTGAATGGATTTACGAGTTCGATGAAATAATAAGAAACGATGAGACACTTTTCGTCTAGCTGTTTTTATTTCGGCGAAATCTCCGTATCAAAATTACACGCGGATAAGGCTCTAGACTCGTCAAGATACTAAAGCATTTTACAAAAAAATCTCCAGCGATTAAACTTCAGCGAAGATTCCAGCTTGACGACTCACAAATGATTACCAAAACTACCGACGACTGTTTCTGCTCGCCCTTGTCGCGAGCTTGAATAAGCGCCAGGGAAACATCGAAAAAAGGAATACAGGTGGCACTCGAAGGTTCTCGAGCGCTAACAATTCCGTTAACAACCAAATCCATATAAAAATACTTACAAATTGTACATACCCGCTTAAATTCATTAGAAAACACTTTAAAAGGGAATTTAAAGCTATTTACATGCATTTAAACATAAATTGGGCAGCAGAAACCATTACAAATAGCTGAAAATCGTCCTCAAAACACCGTGGTTTATATCAACTTTTATTATTTTAATCGTAATACTGTTTCTGATCATATTGAATATCATTTACACAGTCTCATTCATAAAAAACAATATTTATTCACATGAAAAAAGTACAAGTTCATCATTAATCAATGTTTATCTGTACTTAATCCCTTTTACTAAGTTCATAAAAGGTTGGCTCTAAGGCGTGTTACAAACTTTCCTAGCCAGTTGACGCTTCATAAAGTCTGTTGGAAACGTAACTAAAGAAGGCACATAAATATTTTCAATAACCAACAAAAAGTTGTTCAAATTTGATTTGAAGCAAAAGCTTTTGATGGCGAATAATTTGTTTTCTTGCAAATAGGTCACACACCAGCGCTTATACTAGTCGTCATAGTAGCTGGTGATGGGGAATTGCGGAAGTCACAAATTGTGCAAGTAACACTTAAAGCTCTACACTAAAGAGTTAAAACATTATGACCACCTGCCTACTAGTATGTTGGTCCACCTTTGGAACGCAATTACAGCGGCAATTCGGCGTGGTATGGATTCGACAATCCTTGGTAGGTTTCCGGAGGTATCTGGCACCAGATGTCTACGCACAGGTCACGCAATGCCCCTTAATTACGGGCTGGTGGTTTGCGGATGTAGAACTGGCGCCCTATAAAGATGGCCATACACGATCGCTCCGTTTGGATGTTATCGGTATGGATGACATACATTCGGATGACGTCCAAAAGCGTAGCTCATAGACCACATACACCATCATTCCATCATTTCAGTCAGCCACAACAATGAAAAACTAGGCAAATCAAACAAAAAAAAAAGTTGTCAGATTCTTAGTCAACAATCTAGTTATGCCATGTTCTAAATAAAATGAGCCTGAATTAATTTTAAAGGATATTCAAACTTATCGAATACTGAAAAGAAATGGTGAAAAATAATCAAACGTCCAAAAAAGTTTTTTCCAATACGGTTTCTCCGTTGGCGTTTATGTCTTTACTTTTAAATAATACTATCAATTGGTCTATTGCCAAAATTATTTTTATTTTGTCATCGTAGTCAGGATTAGAGACCAGCCACAGGTATTTTAAGTCTTAATACTTCTCAATAATCTCCAGCACAAAGTCTTGTTGAGACATTATAACAAGTTTCAAAAAAATCATCCTAATTGTTACTTAATAATATTTAAAGACTATTTATAGATATTTTCTGTCGGGTTGAGATTAGATGAATTTGGTGGCCAAGACTTCACCGCGAATTCCCGTCTCCGTCATGAAAGGATGCACGTGGCAGGCAATAATTTTCTCGTAGTCCGTAGTCATCATGGTGTCTTCGATCACTACCACATGTCCCATGATACCGCCCCCACCGACCAGCTTCTGTGGCGCGGTGCATGTTTCGAGCAGACTTTTGCTGGAAGACGGTGTATCCGGGCACGAATATCGGTGTAATAAGAAACAAGATTACTTAATATGAAGTAAAAAAATGTTTCTATTTAATCTTGACTTATTGAAAACAAGAAAGAAACCACTGAATATCCAGTTTTCATTTCATTACACCTGAACATGACAATTTCCAGAGCAGTTGTTCCAGGAAGCAAGTTGCAAAGAGAATTCTGTAGTTGATTACATGACAGTCACTGTAGGTCCAGTGCTTTGAAACCTCCGGAAAGTAACTCTTCGAACTCCAGTAAGAAAATTACTCGTTTAAAACCAGTGGTTCGCTGTACCATCGTGGTTCGAATCTAAAAAAAATCCGTGTTCCGTTGTTTATTTCTTTTTTCTTATTTCTCTCCCCCCCCCTTTTTTTTTTTGCTGTCATCAGTCTTTCGACTGGTTTGATGCAATCCTCCATCCCTTCCTATCTTGTCCTAACCTATTCATCTCTACATATCCCTTACAACCCACGTACTCAATTATCTGCTTCACATATTCTAATCTCTGCCTTCCTCTACAGTTCTTACCTACCACTGTTCCCTCCACTAACAAATTAACCAATCCAGCATGTCCCAATTTCCACCTACAGTCCTGTCTCTGCGTCTTCCACAAACTTCTTTACTCACCCATCATTTCCAAAACTCGTTACGAATATGTAACTCTCTGTTCAAATTAGAGGAAAGTTAAAGCGACATCGGCGTCCTCAACTGCGGTCGTTACCCGCGCAACCTGATGGATAGTGTTCTGTGTAGCTGCGGGCTAACATGGCGCGTGCTCGGGAACAGGTAAGCGGGCTTGGCGTCCGACACCGACCCACATTACCGAGAGTGACTTTCGCCTCTTTCGGGCAGTTTCCTGGAAACACTTTCAGAAACTGCAATCCGTTCACAGACTCGTGGCTTTATTTAACAGCCCTTTGAGTTTGAGTCGCCATACCTCCGTTGTGTAGACGTCCATTTAGAAGTACAATACTGATAAACGGAAGCTTCATCAGTAGCCTACTAATAGCAGGCTAAGCTTGGTATTTGAGTCCGCAACGCCGCAACCGGTATTCGATGCAAAACTGACAAAGACCAGAGATGTTTATGCAAATTCGAGGTTATGAGCGTTATTAAATGACAATTCTATTTAGTTAAGCAATTGGAATACTGAAAGGAAAGTGTGTATTTCGCTTAAATCAGCATATTATTTATTATTTACATTCCTTGGATGTAGATGTTTTGGTTTTTTGTTCTGATGGCTGCTATAGTAAGCTAAGCAATGTGGGATCGCGTTTATATCACGATGCAGTGAATGTCTTAGTGAAAATGCCGTGGAAGTTTTCCTATACAATCATAAATGTTACTATTCGCCCTCACAACAGACGGAATCAGTTATTCAAATTGTTTTCATGAGTGCCACTATATGAAATCATTATTTCATTTGACTGAATGTAGTTCCACGTTGATTGTGACCTATACTGCCTGGACTACTATTAAAACTAATATTACACGGTATTACGTAAGTACGCTACCGTGATTCAAGCTTTGATTTTCTAGTGACAATATTAGTACAGTATGTGGCAAAGTCAAAATGTCACCTAGGCAGGGATGACAAGTGAAACGTTTTGCTACGGCGTAATGCATGATGAACAGCGTTCACCGTTATTTATTATTATTTTTAAAAAACTCCATTCAGTTAATCAACTACGAAGAAATGACTTGGCAGAACACACACTAACTTAAGAAACATCCTAATCAAGTATTCCGAGACTCAAATCATACCAAACTTCTCAGTAAGTATGTGATAAGACCGTTATTTTTGATTATAGTATTTCTAGTATGCAAATAAAAGATAATAACTAATCGTTATTTGCTTTTAAAATCATACTTTCCAAAGCAATTTTTCCAGAACAATTAAAAAATATATATTTTCAACTTAACCATTTAATTTTCCTACTCGCCTTTAATCTCCACCCCTCATTACCAACCACTTCCCACCCCGTAACAACATTCCTAATGATATCAGTGTTTTAGAGTGCTCCATAGCAACAAGTACCTCATACCTCCATTGGTGATGGTAATGCCTGTATCCGATATTTTTCCGGGAAGTCTAAACCAGTATTAATTTAATATTATCCTAAAATGCGATCATGACTAAACACTCCCCATAAGTTCGTTCTGATCTATATCGTATTCGGGGAGTGACAAAGCTGTGGGCACAGAGCGTGATCACCAATCTCTGCCTGTGCATTCCACTTCTCGCGGCAAAATAAAATAAACTTTTTTTTTAATTATTTTACGTTGTTTTCTTCCCTTCACACAGTAGGCCTACTATGCAGCTACAATCCGAAGGGCATCGAGTTTGAGACTGCTGATGCCATATGACGCATCTGAAGATCTACACGGAGTTAGGAGGGCTTACACGGTTCACTTTTCGTAATCATTCCGGATGAATCTCTTTTTTTTTTTAACTTCGGCTTTACGCCTCGTCGACGTCGAGGTATGGGACTGGGGACAAGAAACGGGAAGGAATTGTGCCATGGCCCTTTTGAAGGAAGCATCCCGGCATTCGCCTGGAGTGATTTGGGGAAACCATGAAAAACCGAAATCTGGATGCCCGGACGGGGATTTGAACCGGCGTCCTCCCAAATCCGGATCAATCACTCGCAGCACGTTCCTGGGCTCGTAGAATGCAAAATATTCTGACTGCTAGACCTTTTGATTTGGATCATCTCCAAAAAACAAAGAGAAAATGAAATTACATCGAAGAGGGCAAGAGAGTGAAATCTTTGAATTAAATATGTATTTCCCTAACAAATCCTATTAATATTGAAAGTAAACATTAGTAAAATAAAAAAATAAAAATAATAAAAAATGAAATTATTAATGAACACTGAAAATATTCAGCTTGCTCAATTTGTAACACAAAGAAATAAAATTATTATATTACACTAGATGGACGTGAATTAGCTTATACGAGCGATATATTCAGCTCTATAGTCTAGAAAGCTGTCATATTAATACCCTACAGAGCATTTCCATTGTAGAACCGAAGATCCCAGTTCCAAACTACACTAAAATAATCACCTCGGTAAGTCAGCTGAAGGTGGGACAAGGAAACAATTAGGCCAGTGGAGATTATGAATTCATAATTTCTTTGGGTATCGATGTTTCCTTAACTGGAATGGTTGAAACCATTAAAATTCCTGGTATCAAATTCGTTCATTCCGGATCGGAGTTAAACGTTCAGTCAACAGGGACAATACGGAAGTGTATTAATAGTAAAAAAAAAAAATACAATGGTTGGATGTGGGCCAATCAAACACGTAAGTTGTGGAGCTTTCAAGTCTGGAACTTATTCTGTATAAGAGCTAGTGAAGGATAGACACTTTTTTTTTTGTTTTTTTTTTTTTTGCTGTAGTCAATCTTTAGACTGGTTAGATGCAATCCTCCATCCCTTCCTATCCTGGTAAGAAATTAAAAATGGGTAAGATATTAAAATAGTTTAGAAATAGTGTAGCTCAAATATATTCTCTTGAACACAAGGAAACATTCATAATGACGTAAGTGGTTCAACAAATTGCAGCTCTGAAGATTTTATCAAGTCAGAGACCCTTTGCCACAATCAACTCGTTTCCGAACGTGTATTGACGCTGTACACAATGTGGGCCCAATCGAAAGCCAAGTCGACCGAAATAACCTGCTTTGAAAACAGCGCTGACCTATCGGAAACCCATTACTGTCGGTCAGCAAGAAAATATGTTTGTTTTGGGTGGGACAGTTTGGTGGAAGAAAGTGCTGCTAATGAAAGCAAACAGCACCTGTCGTCTACTCGTAGATAAAACACACTTAGAAAGACAGTATATATACCTAGGAAAAGGCGATTGAAGTTCCTTGTAGCCATCCCCCTTAAGACATTAGACATGCCTACTGCAATTAAGACTTTTACTAGAACTTATTTACAGACTTAGTGAATATAGCCTCCGTCTTGTTAAAAAGAAACACTGGAATTTAAGTGCTGGTTTAACTGGATAAAAGGTTATCTATTAAGATATTGATGGTTGAAAAACTTATTGTTTTGAAGATTGCAACTTGTTTATTTCCGTAGATTTATGTAAATAACATGCTGTGATGGTGAATGTTTCTTATTCTCCAGATGCGTTTCGCCCTAATGGTGTGTGTTTCATCATCAGTGGCTATAAAGGAATGTCTTTACATTTTTATCATTAAAATTAATAAATATGACACAAATAGGTATGTATATTTCCGTATATTTTAGAAATAAATAACCAAAGATACGTAGTCAAAAACAATACTAGCATAATCCAAATAGAGGAGTGTTTATCTAAGTTATAGGGCGATCTTTGGTGGGTGTCCCGTGTCCTGTAAAGGAGCGTTTATGTGAGATGCATTGTGATCTGTGACACTTATCTGTTCTCGGTACGAATGAATTCACATTTCTCGCTACGTTGCCCGGTCACGTACAGTCATAAGATAAGCGAAGATTTTAAGCTGAACCGTAAGCATTCAAAGTGTGAAAACTCCATTCAAATTGTTTCTGTAGTTTTTGCGTGATGTCGGTACAAATAGACTGACAGACGCAGCTCCCTTATTAATTTGTAATAGTATAGTTTATAGTTTAATTACTTAGAATCCCGAAGCTAGCAATGTTTACATAGGATGCCGTACACAATGTAAAGAATCAGTGGACTTTAAAAGTAAACGCGTTGAAGGCATTTGTGATGTAGCGCTAAGAAAGATGCTCAAGACGGTTTGGACTGCAAGAAGTACCGATAAATTGTTCTGCGATGAGCAAGAACATATCTTTGGTTAGATACACATTTCAACCGTCCATAACTCGATTACGTTATTAGAAGAGAAAAATGCTTCCACCTTGAAACTATCATAGAAGGAAAATCGAGGGCCGGCGCAGGGTCTGAAGAATGTTTGTTTTTTTTTTTTTTTAGATTTAATTTGTATCAAGGATGCTACATGTGACAGCAGATGTAGACACTTTTTCCCAAAATATTAGCAACGTCAACTGAAAGTCACAAAGCGTACAAAAAGAAAATTGAGAAAACCAAAAACTGCGCATGTTAATTGAACCGCTAAGCGGTATACCAGATGAATCCTACTTGAGCGGATCTGTTGTTGATCCTCATGCACTCTGCGCCGTTTTTTTTCCCTTCCCCCCCCTGTTTCTCGTAAACGTTTTGCTGTCTCGCTCGGTACATTTGCACTTAGCTTAACAGCGTTGTAATTACGAAGAGAGATCCTGGAACTCCAATTCAGGACACAGAAAAAACGTCAGAAGATGAGAGCCGGCGGTCCAGCCTGTTAAACGTAGTAGGCTAGATGAAACCGGAATGAATGTGAGCAATACCAAAGAAGTCAAAACCAGCAGCCATCAAGCTTTAAAGCATGTTGTCACTACCAGGGTACGAGGAATAACGCAGCATTTAAATTGTTCCCTTGATAGAAGAAGCGACGAGTGTAAGTGAGAAATACGAAATCATCTCTATCTTTCCTGTGACGACATTTGTGTCAAAATAGTTGCAGTATCACGAACCGAATTTCTCAGATTTTCTTCGATAACCGAGGCTCCGCAATTTGTCGATACGTTCTAATGAAACTCGACGAGACAAATCGAAAGTGAAGAATGAATTTTTATGTATATTTCTCTTAGTTCTCGATATATTGTAACGAGCCGCGCTGTCGCTACGTTACAAGGTGCATTTTTATTATATATGTAATAATATAAGAGTAATTTACATAAATCTTGGGCGACCACCAAAATAGATTTTTGTTGTAATTTTATAAAGTACGCAAGATTCCAAGTGAGGACTGTAATGAAATGATGAACATACAGTGTATCTTGGTAAAGCGAATATTCAAGAATTATTGAGCTATGTAGGATTGAAGCTAATCTTGGTGTTCCCGAGCCTTGGCGACAAGAAGTCGCGGATTTGGGATTTGCCAGACCACACACTCTGCTCCCTACGTATAGGCGGTCAACAAGGTTACTCACCGGGCGGGAAAGGCCGGCCGCCAGAACTGAGTCGTCCCCGAACTTAGCCGAATATGTCCGACCTCTGTTAGATACTCTAGCCATATCACATATCGAGGATATCACGTGACATTAGGTGCCGACCTGAAGATCCAATCAAAATGAGCGTATAACTCAAAATCCTGGGAATTTTTGTTGTATGTGAGCTTCGAGACTACAAATGGGCGGAGCGAGAAGTTTCCTCGTGGACCGAGGAGCGAGGAGCTGGACATTCTAACTTCGATCGCACCAGTCTGAGGTTGACTTTGTAATATCTTGTTTTGGCCGGGGTATTAGTTTTGACTTTGAAAAACACCTTTTATGGTGCCAGCTTGCAAAAGTAGCAAAGTTAATTTATTTTAATTCAATAATATTTATAATGGGCTCTTCACATGACAATTCTCAGGGGGTCACACAAAAGAAATGGGTTCACATTAAAAGAAAATGAATTTATTCATTAAGACAAAATAGTTGTCATTTCAAGATCACAAATGTATGGCAAACATATGATAGGCACCCAGGCTAATAGCTCTTTAATTCTGGCATGAGTCTCTCAGGGCAGTTTCCAGGGTTTTGAGATGTTACAGTAAGTCTCTATATCAGCAGGCGGTACACATTACCCGGCAGGACACTGGTCGGCGGCGGCGGCGTCGGCGGCGTCGGGCCAGGGTTTGACCAGCGCAGGCGGCTGATACACACAGCTACCTCCTTTTATCACTCGTGGCAGCAGCCACTGCCCACAACCTTGCTCTCGGGCGTCCAGCAACGTTCTCCCCCTCCCGACCACATAGAACATAGCAAAAGAAACACTTCCGAGGAGTAGATGCCATCCCCTCCATCCTCTGGCTGTCCCACACACTGTACCACATACGGCAAGCCCTCCAGAAAAAACAAAAATATCGCGAGAAGAGAGGGCGGTCTGTGTCCCGCGCCCCTGCGCCAAACTAAACATGTCTCTGGGGACAGGCGTCTGCCTTCTATCATCGACTGGCCCTCAGATACACACAGTGTCGGGCAGCATACCTCCGCGCCAGCGAGCCGACGTGCTCTGTAGGACATTACAACTTGGAAAGTTGACTTCTTTCGCTAACTGCAGCTTGCCTTGCTGGAGCGAGCGTATCACCGCAACACAGCCGGTAATGCGATGATGCGCATTGCCAGACCAGAGATGCGTATAGCCAACTTGTGAGATAATCTCACATATCGTGGGTCCGCTACACTCATCACAGACATCAGAAGCAGAACTACAATGGTAATTGATTACGACCAAGCCATGTGATTGTGCATTCCGCGAAACAGAACCCGTAAGCGACTTTGAGAGGATAGGTCCATGCTCTCACTTTGTAATTGTAATAACCCCTGAGCTAGCGGCATAATTTGCCAGAACTAGTTATTTTCGAATGATATATTGTTCATTCTGGCGCCCATGATTTTCCTTTTTAACTGTAAAGTCACAGTATCATGATACCTTTGTCTGAGGTAGTCATAACTTGTATTTTTATTGTTTCCATTTGTCATTATTTCTTGCATTTTGATTCTGAGATATATTCAAAAGTAAATATACAATTGTTTGCTTGCTCATGACGGCTAATTGTAACTCTGAGCGTTGCTTTTATGATTTTGCCAATTTGTGTTAATGTTAACGGTAAATTCGCTCAGACTTGTAATCGCCAGTGATAAGAAAATAAATGTCATATTGTGACAATTTTTCCTAAATTCCAACTAACGTCGAGATTCTTGCATAATTAGTAAATTTTCACTCCTTCATAAAAATTAAAATTAAAAATCCACAATTATTAATCATAAAGGTATGAAAGATAATTGTAACGTGGTTTGCCCACCAAGGCACCCACCACATAATGTCGCCCAACGCTGGTGCCAGATGAGACATTACTATTTAATGTCTGCGAACTGGTGGCACTAATTCAAATTATTACAATTTGGAGCCCAAATTCAAAAAATTTCACGGAATGTTGCACATGGCTTTTGGCAGTTTTATTATTTTTGTAGAAAATAAATATTAATACAAGATTTTATATTGATGTTTCACTTATATTTTAATGCATAAAGTTCATTAGTAGATGGTAAACGTATGTTTGTTGCCAGTTTTTAATTGATGTTAATTGATTTTAATTGAATTGCGTGGGGAGCCTTAATTGATTTTAATTGAATTGCGTGGGGGTTAATTGATTTTAATTGATTTTAATTGATTTTAATTAATGTTAATTGAATTTTAATTGATTTTAATTAATGTTAATTGATTTTAATTAATTTTAATTGATTTTAATTAATTTTGATTAATTTTAATTAATTTTAATTGAGGCTAATTGATTTTAATTGATTTGCGGGGAGCCCTAATTAATTTTAATTAATGTTAATTGACTCACGCCTTGGAGCGGAGGGGAGCCGAGGAACTAGGGGAGTTTAATTGAATGCGGGTTCGTAATTGAATGCGCACAGCTGCGCCACACCCGGAAGCCATCAATTATCGCTCCCCTCGCAGCTGCTGGATGCGGGTTCGTAATTGAATGCACACAGCTGCGCCACACCCGAATTATCGCTCCCCTCGTAGCTGCAGGATGCGGGTTCGTAATTGAATGCACACAGCTGCACCACACCCGAATTATCGCTCCCCTCGTAGCTGCAGGATGCGGGTTCGTAATTGAATGCGCACAGCTGCACCACCACATTCATCATCGTGGGCGCAGTCTTCCCACACCAATTCTCCATGGCTCCAGACGCGTGTATAAATAGGGCTGAGACCCCCCTTCTGCCATCCAGTCTTCTCTGAGTCGTCGAGCTGATAACTTCAATCATCACAATGTCTTCTGAGGATCTTAGCTTATTCAGCGATATTGGTAAGTAAATTATTGTTATTTAACTTGTTTTTTCTGGCTGTTTTAAATTCTTTCACATATACTGATGAGCTTTTTTTTTCTGCTTCAGACATTGATGAAATTCTCGCTGAGGATGATTTCGGTAATGATAATATTTTTTTAACATAACTATATTTATGAAAATGTATAGTGCTGAAGCAGTAGTCTATATTATTAATTTATTTGTTCGCAGGTGATTTGGATATTTCCTGCAGCGACCTTTTTTATTTCAGTACGTATTTATCTATAGATTATTTTTTCCCCATGTCTTTATAACTATTGCTAATACATTATTTTTTTTTCTTTTTCAGATGAACCATCACGCCCAGAGAAGCGTAAGGGTAATTCTTCTCAGGAATTAAGTAGCCCAAAAAGAGCTTGTGATTGCTCACAATGGAGCATGCTCCCAAATATTGACGTGGATGTGCCGCAGAGCATGTCACCACCACATAGCATGCCGCCAACTCCGCCACCACAATGGGTTCTTCCACAACCACCAGCACACTGGAATATCGGTAAGTCCAGTACATCAGTAATTTACCTATATTATTTTATACTTACAAAAATTGTGTTTTTCATGATACTAAAACATTTTTCTTCTTTTTTTTTATGTTTCAGAGGGGGTGGTCGGACACCCAGCCAACGAGGCAGTTCCGCCACCAATATGGCGACCATGGGAGACGTCGGAACCTAGCCGACCGCCCGCCACAGCAGCAGCACCTCGCCTGTCCAGCCGCCCATCGCCCGGCTCCAGCCGGCCATCGCCGGGACCCAGCCGACAGTATGCCAGTCCATCGCCGGGCCCAAGTCGACCACAGCCGGGACCCAGCCGACAGTATGCCGGTCCATCGCCGGGACCCAGCCGGCACTTCAACAACCCACCGCCGGGACCCAGCCGACAGTATGCCGGTCCATCGTCCGGCTCCAGCCGGCACTTCAACAACCCACCACCGGGACCCAGCCGACAGTATGCCGGTCCATCGCCGGGACCCAGCCGGCACTTCAACAACCCACCGCCGGAACCCAGCCGACAGTATGCCGGTCCATCGTCCGGCTCCAGCCGGCACTTCAACAACCCACTGCCGGGACCCAGCCGACAGTATGCCGATCCATCACCGGGGCCCAGCCGCCAGTCCGCCGACCCATCGCCCGGCTCCAGCCGTCAGTACGCCGGTCCTTCGCCCGGCTCCAGCCGGCAGTACGCCGGTGCAGGGGCAGCCTTATGCAGTCATGATCATGCAGCAACGATGGGTGAGTCAGCAGTATCGCGATTAGTCCTTGAAGACAGGCTTAGTGCATTTAAAAATAGAATTTATTCCGGGACAATTACAAATTCTCAAAATTTCATTGATCCAATGAATTTCATTGATGCTTGCTTTAAACTTGTTGCCGGTAAAGTTCGCGAAATTGTGGATAATCGGTCCTCCCCATCTGTAAAGGTGCAGGTTGGACTGATTAACACATATAAAATACAGAAGGAAATGATTTTGGAAACCGCCCGTATGTGCTTTTTAACTAAAATGCGCGAAGTCACAACCAGCACTTGCCTGTCGGATTGGTATGAAAAATATGTGAAGTCGGAGCTCAGAGTAAAATTGTGTGAATTTCAAGAAAGGACAAGTGGCAAAACTCTCGATAGAATAGAATCCCTCGACATTAGCATTTCTAATTTTCAACCTTTCTATCGTGGGTCTTCCTATGTTGCTCTGCCACTTGATATCTGTAGAAAGAAGGCCGTCATCAATGTTGAAAACAAGAATGACGAGTTGTGCTTTCTATGGACAATTCTTGCATATCACGTAAAGGCGCTAAGCAAAAAACCTACAAGAGTTAGCATATATAAGAAAGTACGTTCACTCTACCCCCTCGATTTTTCAGGTATTGAGTTTCCGGTAAAACTCTCTGACATTTCTAAATTTGAGAGGCAAAATCCAGACTATTCTGTAAATGTTTTCGGTCTGGATGAAGTTAAAGGTAAACATGTAGTTTCCGGGGCCCTCCATCACACTGCAGACAAACGCGTTCACCACATTAACATGTTGATGATTACCGACGGCAGTGGGAAAAAATTCCATTACTGTTGGATTCACAACTTGTCGGCGTTAGTTAGATCTTCATTAACAGTGACATTGTAGTGCTATATTTATTTGTGACAGATGTCTGCAACATTTTGGACGCAAAGATCTCCTGGACCGCCACGAGATTGACTGTGCAAGGGTTGATCCTGTAAGAGTGGATTTACCCGGCGACGACGATAAAACTTTAAAGTTTAAGGATTTTGTGCACCAAGCAGCGTGTACCCGTCGTCGTTTACGCGGACTTTGAAAGTTTATTGCTACCTTATGATTCATTGCAGTCCCCCACCCAACGCCTCTCACACTACTTTGGTCCAGAAACATTTCCCTTTCGCTGCCGCATACCAGGTCGTTTGTCCACTCGTACCTAGTCTGTCGCGTTTCAACTCCTTCAGGGGAAAAAATCCTGAAAAATGGCTTGTTGATGAACTCGTCAAACTTGCCAAGAAAGTTGATAAAATTTACAAGAAGGTGCATTCCTCTTGTAATGACAGACGAGCAAGAAGCAAAGTTTGCTGATGCTACGGTATGCCACATCTGCGAGAAAGACATTGAACCGGGGACTGTCAAGGTCCGCGATCATTGTCATATCACGGGTGAATTTAGGGGGGCTGCACATAATGATTGCAATTTGCAGTATAAGACTAAAAAGTACATACCCATTTTCTTTCACAATCTTTCTGGGTATGATGCTCATTTCATTGTAATGGCATTATCAAAACTCGATTCCGAAGGAATGGACGTGCTTCCCATCAACACAGAACGTTATATTTCTTTTTCGAAAAAGATTGAATACACTTCAATCACGTTAAGGTTTCTGGACTCATACCGGTTCATGCAGCTCCCATTAGATAAACTGGTTGGAACCCTTGAGGACGACGACATGGACATTACTAGTGCTCATTTCACCGACCCCGAGAAGTTCCAATTAGTTAAACGGAAAGGTGTCTTCCCTTACGAATACATGGATTCGTGGGATAAGCTCACCGAGGCCACGCTTCCTCCAAAATCAAAATTCTACAGTTCGTTGTCGGAGTCACACATTTCTGATGAAGATTACGAACACGCGACAAAGGTGTGGCGGACCTTCCAGATCAAGACTTTGGGCGAATATGCAAGTCTGTACATGGACACAGATGTGCGGTTACTTGCAGATCTGTTTGAGAAATTTAGGAGTGTATGTTTGGGGAAGTACACCCTGGACCCCGCCCACTATTTCACATCCCCAGGCCTTTCGTGGCAGGCTATGTTAAGGAGCACGCGTGTCGAACTGGACCTTCTGACGGATATCGACATGCTGCTCTTTTTCGAACGAGGTATTCGCGGAGGTATTTGCCAGTGCGTCCACAGGTATGCGAAGGCAAATAACCGGTACATGCCGGAGTACAACCGCGAGGCGTCTGAAGATTTTATAATGTACTTCGACGTAAACAATCTTTACGGCTGGGCCATGTCGGAGTATCTACCCTCTGGTGGGTTTCAATGGCTTTCGGCTAAAGAGATTGCTAGCATAGATTTCATGAGCGTTGCAGCTGACTCACCTAGGGGGTTCGTATTGGAGGTAGACCTTACGATTCCTCAGGATAAACACGACGTTTTAGCAGACCTACCGCCATGTCCAGACCACAAAGCCCCAGAAGGTTCTACCCTCCCCAAGCTGATGACCACACTGGAGAACAAGGTACGGTATGTTCTCCATTACCGAGTCCTCCAGCAATGTGTAGGCTTGGGGCTGCAGGTGACCGAAATACACCGGGTAATATCTTTCAATCAGTCACCGTGGTTGAAAGAATACATATCTCTCAATACGTGTTCTCGCCGTGACGCCAAAACAGATTTCGAGAGAGATTTTTACAAACTGATGAACAATTCAATTTTCGGCAAGACTATGGAGAACATTCGAAAACACCGCGACGTGAAATTGTGTACAGCATGGGTGGGCCGCCGCGGTGCCCGCAAACACATAGCTTCACCACACTTTAAGCAAGTAACAGTTTTCAACAAGAACTTTGTGGCCGTGGAGATGGCGAAAGCTAGGATAGTTTTTAATAAACCCGTGTATGTCGGAATGTGCATTCTTGACCTGTCTAAACTGAGGATGTACAGATTTCATTATGAATTTGCCATTCCTCAGTTTAGAAGCCCTAAATTGCTATATATGGATACAGACAGCTTCATCTACTTGGTGCGGAACTGCGATCCATATGAAGTGATGCGACGCAACAGGGAGGAGTTCGACACGTCTGGGTATAGCACCGGCAACCGTTATGGGATAGAGTCCCACAATGAAAAGGTTGTCGGTGTTATGAAGGACGAAGCGAATGGCACCCTGATTGCGGAGTTTGCGGGGTTAAGGGCAAAAATGTATGCATTCCGGCTCGAGACAGACCAGACCTCTAGACGGGCTAAAGGTTTGGCTGGCTCAGTCACTAGAAAGCTGCAGATGGAGGATTACATAAATTGCCTCCATGGTGAAACACCCAGGTACCATCTGCAGCAAAGGATCACATTCAACCCTTCATGTTGTAAATACTGTTCAAATATCCAAACTGGGTCTGTCTAGAACGGACGATAAGCGGTATATTTTCCCCGACGGGATAGAGACCCTCCCGTGGGGGCACAAGTCTGTAAATAATGTGTGAATGTTTTGTAAATATACCGTTTATCCGTGTTTCTAGTTTGTAAATATGTATCAATTTTGTAAATATGTAGATAAGTTAGGACTCTGTAAAATCTCAGTTTATCAAGTTAGGACGCTGCATAAAATATAAATTGGCTGCTGGGGGAGTGCTGCTGAATTGCTTTGTATGACATTTTGTTTGCTGAGCCGTATGCTCATTTGCATTATATTAACGTAATCGGCAAAAAAAAAAAAAAACCATTGTAAAATAGACTAAGTGTACAGAAGAAATTCTGTACTGTAGATTGTAAGGTTGCTGAGCTGTATGCTCATTTGCATTATATTAACGTAATTGAAGAAGAAAAAAAAAAAAAACATTGTAAAATAGACTAAGTGTACACAAGAAATGCTGTACATGTAGATTGTAAGTTTGCTGAGCTACATGCTCATTTGCATTATATTAACGTAATTGAGAAAAAAAAAACACATTGTAAAATAGGCTAAGTGTACACAAGAAATTATTGCTGTACATAGATTGTAAGGTTGCTGAGCTGTATGCTCATTTGCATTATATTAACGTAATTGAATGAAAAAAAACACAATTGTTAGAAAAAAAATAAGTTTATTTATTAAGGAAAAAAAATGTATTTTACATTTTAAATAAATCTTTTTTATGAATCCACGTGTTATGTGATTTATCAAAACCCAACCACTTCACCAAGATCATATTTTTCCTTCTCTTTATCACTCGTTCAACCAAAAAAAAAAAAAAAATAAAAAAAAAAATGTACTTGTAAGTTTTGTTAGTTGTAATTCTTGCTGGTAAAATGCTCCTGCAATATCTTTACCCTGATAGTCTTTAAGCAAATAAGTTACAGGATTTGTTAATTTCACTTTACTGATGGTAAACACTTCCGTTGACCATTCTATGATCCTCGGTGGTCTCTCGTTCAGGAGGATACCGGTGTGAATCCCCAATTCTGTTGTGTCATAATTATGAAAACCGACCAGTCAGAGAAAAAGAACAAAGTATCGAGCATTACAGGGAGCAAGAGAGAAGCATAATTTCATGAAAAAATATACAGTTTCAGTAAGAAGCATGAAAATCTCATAAATTCCATTAAATTTCATGAAAAAATCGGTAAAAAAAAAGATTAAAATATGTAAAATATTACCAAAATTACGTAATTTCCTTCCAAAACAAGATGTCGTTGGTTGACATGACAATTACACCTGCGTGCACCACAGAGTGCAGTGCCCAACTATATGATGTGTTTTCATTTCTACAACTGGCTACAGAAAAGTGTCATATATGTACAAAAAATATATGTTTCGGATGTAGCGACATTTCCCAGACAAACCTGCACGGCCCCTCCAACACACACATCACATTACCGTCAGGGAGTGCAAAGGATGAAAACTACAGATGTTATCGATCAAAGGGGCAAAGGTTAGGAAAACTATGTGATAAGTATTCACAACGCATACAATCTTCCAATCATGATAGGGTGAGCAAAGGATGAAAGCAAACTATGTGTGCATCACAGAACTCAATGCGATCAAAGGTGCTGACATAACGTATCAGACACATTAACGCACACACAAGTCTTAACAAAAACCACTATCATGAAGGTGGAATAAGTTAGCGTAAGTTCAGGTTAATTCTTATTTTCCATAAATTCAGAGTGTATGTGAAGCGATAATGAGGGTGGGATGCACTAGAGGTGGATGCGCGTCAAATATAGGAAAATATTGGTTAAAAAATTATGGCACTTTCTGAGACAGAACTTATGTTGAGGTCTGGTTAATACAGAATGTTAAAGTGTTTGTTATAGTTGGTTAGAGTAAATTCAGGTTAGGTTAATTCAACTCACCTTCTCATGGTGCCACTGATACATGGAAATCCAAAAAACTGTTTGCTGAGGCGGCTTGGGCCCCACCGCGGCCTAAGAAGACCGGTATTTTGCGCGACCTAAGAAGACCGGTATTTTGCGCGACGCGTTTGTATTTTTCTACGCAGCAGCTGCTTACTGTGGGGCATCCTTTGCACTCCCTGACGGTAATGTGATGTGTGTGTTGGAGGGGCCGTGCAGGTTTGTCTGGGAAATGTCGCTACATCCGAAACATATATTTTTTTTTGTACATATATGACACTTTTCTGTAGCCAGTTGTAGAAATGAAAACACATCATATAGTTGGGCACTGCACTTTGTGGTGCACGCAGGTGTAATTGTCATGTCAACCAACGACATCTTGTTTTGGAAGGAAATTACGTAATTTTGGTAATATTTTACATATTTTAATCTTTTTTTTTCATGAAATTTAATGGAATTTATGAGATTTTCATGCTTCTTACTGAAACTGTATATTTTTTCATGAAATTATGCTTCTCTCTTGCTCCCTGTAATGCTCGATACTTTGTTCTTTTTCTCTGACTGGTCGGTTTTCATAATTATGACACAACAGAATTGGGGATTCACACCGGTATCCTCCTGAACGAGAGACCACCGAGGATCATAGAATGGTCAACGGAAGTGTTTACCATCAGTAAAGTGAAATTAACAAATCCTGTAACTTATTTGCTTAAAGACTATCAGGGTAAAGATATTGCAGGAGCATTTTACCAGCAAGAATTACAACTAACAAAACTTACAAGTACATTTTTTTTTTAATTTTTTTTTTTTTTGGTTGAACGAGTGATAAAGAGAAGGAAAAATATGATCTTGGTGAAGTGGTTGGGTTTTGATAAATCACATAACACGTGGATTCATAAAAAAGATTTATTTAAAATGTAAAATACATTTTTTTCCTTAATAAATAAACTTATTTTTTTCTAACAATTGTGTTTTTTTTTCATTCAATTACGTTAATATAATGCAAATGAGCATACAGCTCAGCAACCTTACAATCTATGTACAGCAATAATTTCTTGTGTACACTTAGTCTATTTTACAATGTTTATTTTATTTTTTTTCTTCAATTACGTTAATATAATGCAAATGAGCATACAGCTCAGCAACCTTACAATCTACATACAGCATTTCTTCTGTACACTTAGTCTATTTTACAATGGTTTTTTTTTTTTTTTTTTGCCGATTACGTTAATATAATGCAAATGAGCATACGGCTCAGCAAACAAAATGTCATACAAAGCAATTCAGCAGCACTCCCCCAGCAGCCAATTTATATTTTATGCAGCGTCCTAACTTGATAAACTGAGATTTTTTTACAGAGTCCTAACTTATCTACATATTTACAAAATTGATACATATTTACAAACTAGAAACACGGATAAACGGTATATTTACAAAACATTCACACATTATTTACAGACTTGTGCCCCCACGGGAGGGTCTCTATCCCGTCGGGGAAAATATACCGCTTATCGTCCGTTCTAGACAGACCCAGTTTGGATATTTGAACAGTATTTACAACATGAAGGGTTGATGTGATCCTTTGCTGCAGATGGTACCTGGGTGTTTCACCATGGAGGCAATTTATGTAATCCTCCATCTGCAGCTTTCTAGTGACTGAGCCAGCCAAACCTTTAGCCCGTCTAGAGGTCTGGTCTGTCTCGAGCCGGAATGCATACATTTTTGCCCTTAACCCCGCAAACTCCGCAATCAGGGTGCCATTCGCTTCGTCCTTCATAACACCGACAACCTTTTCATTGTGGGACTCTATCCCATAACGGTTGCCGGTGCTATACCCAGACGTGTCGAACTCCTCCCTGTTGCGTCGCATCACTTCATATGGATCGCAGTTCCGCACCAAGTAGATGAAGCTGTCTGTATCCATATATAGCAATTTAGGGCTTCTAAACTGAGGAATGGCAAATTCATAATGAAATCTGTACATCCTCAGTTTAGACAGGTCAAGAATGCACATTCCGACATACACGGGTTTATTAAAAACTATCCTAGCTTTCGCCATCTCCACGGCCACAAAGTTCTTGTTGAAAACTGTTACTTGCTTAAAGTGTGGTGAAGCTATGTGTTTGCGGGCACCGCGGCGGCCCACCCATGCTGTACACAATTTCACGTCGCGGTGTTTTCGAATGTTCTCCATAGTCTTGCCGAAAATTGAATTGTTCATCAGTTTGTAAAAATCTCTCTCGAAATCTGTTTTGGCGTCACGGCGAGAACACGTATTGAGAGATATGTATTCTTTCAACCACGGTGACTGATTGAAAGATATTACCCGGTGTATTTCGGTCACCTGCAGCCCCAAGCCTACACATTGCTGGAGGACTCGGTAATGGAGAACATACCGTACCTTGTTCTCCAGTGTGGTCATCAGCTTGGGGAGGGTAGAACCTTCTGGGGCTTTGTGGTCTGGACATGGCGGCAGGTCTGCTAAAACGTCGTGTTTATCCTGAGGAATCGTAAGGTCTACCTCCAATACGAACCCCCTAGGTGAGTCAGCTGCAACGCTCATGAAATCTATGCTAGCAATCTCTTTAGCCGAAAGCCATTGAAACCCACCAGAGGGTAGATACTCCGACATGGCCCAGCCGTAAAGATTGTTTACGTCGAAGTACATTATAAAATCTTCAGACGCCTCGCGGTTGTACTCCGGCATGTACCGGTTATTTGCCTTCGCATACCTGTGGACGCACTGGCAAATACCTCCGCGAATACCTCGTTCGAAAAAGAGCAGCATGTCGATATCCGTCAGAAGGTCCAGTTCGACACGCGTGCTCCTTAACATAGCCTGCCACGAAAGGCCTGGGGATGTGAAATAGTGGGCGGGGTCCAGGGTGTACTTCCCCAAACATACACTCCTAAATTTCTCAAACAGATCTGCAAGTAACCGCACATCTGTGTCCATGTACAGACTTGCATATTCGCCCAAAGTCTTGATCTGGAAGGTCCGCCACACCTTTGTCGCGTGTTCGTAATCTTCATCAGAAATGTGTGACTCCGACAACGAACTGTAGAATTTTGATTTTGGAGGAAGCGTGGCCTCGGTGAGCTTATCCCACGAATCCATGTATTCGTAAGGGAAGACACCTTTCCGTTTAACTAATTGGAACTTCTCGGGGTCGGTGAAATGAGCACTAGTAATGTCCATGTCGTCGTCCTCAAGGGTTCCAACCAGTTTGTCTAATGGGAGCTGCATGAACCGGTATGAGTCCAGAAACCTTAACGTGATTGAAGTGTATTCAATCTTTTTCGAAAAAGAAATATAACGTTCTGTGTTGATGGGAAGCACGTCCATTCCTTCGGAATCGAGTTTTGATAATGCCATTACAATGAAATGAGCATCATACCCAGAAAGATTGTGAAAGAAAATGGGTATGTACTTTTTAGTCTTATACTGCAAATTGCAATCATTATGTGCAGCCCCCCTAAATTCACCTGTGATATGACAATGATCGCGGACCTTGACAGTCCCCGGTTCAATGTCTTTCTCGCAGATGTGGCATACCGTAGCATCAGCAAACTTTGCTTCTTGCTCAGTCTGTCATTACAAGAGGAATGCACCTCTTGTAAATTTTATCAACTTTCTTGGCAAGTTTGACGAGTTCATCAACAAGCCATTTTTCAGGATTTTTTCCCCTGAAGGAGTTGAAACGCGACAGACTAGGTACGAGTGGACAAACGACCTGGTATGCGGCAGCGAAAGGGAGATGTTTCTGGACTAAAGTAGTGTGAGAGGCGTTGGGTGGGGGACTGCAAGAATCATAAGGTAGCAATAAACTTTCAAAGTCCGCGTAAACGACGACGGGTACACGCTGCTTGGTGCACAAAATCCTTAAACTTTAAGGTTTTATCGTCGTCGCCGGGTAAATCCACTCTTACAGGATCAACCCTTGCACAGTCAATCTCGTGGCGGTCCAGGAGATCTTTGCGTCCAAAATGTTGCAGACATCTGTCACAAATAAATATAGCACTACTAATGTACTTAATGAAGATCTAACTAACGCCGACAAGTTGTGAATCCAACAGTAATGGAATTTTTTCCCACTGCCGTCGGTAATCAATCAACATGTTAATGTGGTGAACGCGTTTGTCTGCAGTGTGATGGAGGGCCCCGGAAACTACATGTTTACCTTTAACTTCATCCAGACCGAAAACATTTACAGAATAGTCTGGATTTTGCCTCTCAAATTTAGAAATGTCAGAGAGTTTTACCGGAAACTCAATACCTGAAAAATCGAGGGGGTAGAGTGAACGTACTTTCTTATATATGCTAACCCTTGTAGGTTTTTTGCTTAGCGCCTTTACGTGATATGCAAGAATTGTCCATAGAAAGCACAACTCGTCATTCTTGTTTTCAACATTGATGACGGCCTTCTTTCTACAGATATCAAGTGGCAGAGCAACATAGGAAGACCCACGATAGAAAGGTTGAAAATTAGAAATGCTAATGTCGAGGGATTCTATTCTATCGAGAGTTTTGCCACTTGTCCTTTCTTGAAATTCACACAATTTTACTCTGAGCTCCGACTTCACATATTTTTCATACCAATCCGACAGGCAAGTGCTGGTTGTGACTTCACGCATTTTAGTTAAAAAGCACATACGGGCGGTTTCCAAAATCATTTCCTTCTGTATTTTATATGTGTTAATCAGTCCAACCTGCACCTTTACAGATGGGGAGGACCGATTATCCACAATTTCGCGAACTTTACCGGCAACAAGTTTAAAGCAAGCATCAATGAAATTCATTGGATCAATGAAATTTTGAGAATTTGAAATTGTCCCGGAATAAATTCTATTTTTAAATGCACTAAGCCTGTCTTCAAGGACTAAGCGCGATACTGCTGACTCACCCATCGTTGCTGCATGATCATGACTGCATAAGGCTGCCCCTGCACCGGCATACTGCCGGCTGGAGCCGGGCGAAGGACCGGCGTACTGACGGCTGGAGCCGGGCGATGGGTCGGCGGACTGGCGGCTGGGCCCGGCGATGGATCGGCATACTGTCGGCTGGGTCCCGGCAGTGGGTTGTTGAAGTGCCGGCTGGAGCCGGACGATGGACCGGCATACTGTCGGCTGGGTTCCGGGTGGGTTGTTGAAGTGCCGGCGGGTCCCGGCGATGGACCGGCATACTGTCGGCGGTCCCGGTGGTGGGTTGTTGAAGTGCCGGCTGGAGCCGGACGATGGACCGGCATACTGTCGGCTGGGTCCGGCGGTGGGTTGTTGAAGTGCGGCTGGGTCCCGGCGATGGACCGGCATACTGTCGGCTGGGTCCCGGCGATGGCCGGCTGGAGCCGGGCGATGGGCGGCTGGACAGGCGAGGTGCTGCTGCTGTGGCGGGCGGTCGGCTAGGTCCTGACGTCTCCCATGGTCGCCATATTGGTGGCGGAACTGCCTCGTTGGCTGGGTGTCCGACCGCCCCCTCTGAAACATAAAAAAGAAGAAAAATGTTTTAGTATCATGAAAAACATAATTTTTGTAAGCATAAAATAATATAGGTAAATTACTGATGTACTGGACTTACCGATATTCCAGTGTGCTGGTGGTTGTGGAAGAACCCATTGTGGTGGCGGAGTTGGCGGCACATCCACGTCAATATTTGGGAGCATGCTCCATTGTGAGCAATCACAAGCTCTTTTTGGGCTACTTAATTCCTGAGAAGAATTACCCTTACGCTTCTCTGGGCGTGATGGTTCATCTGAAAAAGAAAAAAGAAATGTATTAGCAATAGTTATAAAGACATGGGGAAAAAATAATCTATAGATAAATACGTACTGAAATAAAAAAGGTCGCTGCAGGAAATATCCAAATCACCTGCGAACAAATAAATTAATAATATAGACTACTGCTTCAGCACTATACATTTTCATAAATATAGTTACGTTAAAAAAATATTATCATTACCGAAATCATCCTCAGCGAGAATTTCATCAATGTCTGAAGCAGAAAAAAAAAAGCTCATCAGTATATGTGAAAGAATTTAAAACAGCCAGAAAAAACAAGTTAAATAACAATAATTTACTTACCAATATCGCTGAATAAGCTAAGATCCTCAGAAGACATTGTGATGATTGAAGTTATCAGCTCGACGACTCAGAGAAGACTGGATGGCAGAAGGGGGGTCTCAGCCCTATTTATACACGCGTCTGGAGCCATGGAGAATTGGTGTGGGAAGACTGCGCCCACGATGATGAATGTGGTGGTGCAGCTGTGCGCATTCAATTACGAACCCGCATCCTGCAGCTGCGAGGGGAGCGATAATTCGGGTGTGGTGCAGCTGTGTGCATTCAATTACGAACCCGCATCCTGCAGCTACGAGGGGAGCGATAATTCGGGTGTGGCGCAGCTGTGTGCATTCAATTACGAACCCGCATCCAGCAGCTGCGAGGGGAGCGATAATTGATGGCTTCCGGGTGTGGCGCAGCTGTGCGCATTCAATTACGAACCCGCATTCAATTAAACTCCCCTAGTTCCTCGGCTCCCCTCCGCTCCAAGGCGTGAGTCAATTAACATTAATTAAAATTAATTAGGGCTCCCCCGCAAATCAATTAAAATCAATTAGCCTCAATTAAAATTAATTAAAATTAATCAAAATTAATTAAAATCAATTAAAATTAATTAAAATCAATTAACATTAATTAAAATCAATTAAGGACTCCCACGCAATTCAATTAACATTAATTAAAATCAATTAAAATTAATTAAAATCAATTAACATTAATTAAAATCAATTAAGATCAATTAAGGCTCCCCCGCAATTCAATTAAAATCAATTAACATCAATTAAAAACTGGCAACAAACATACGTTTACCATCTACTTTCATTTTGTTTCAATGCATAAAATTCATTTTGTTTGAACGCATTAAAAGTAAGTTCATTTGTGTATTTCAATTGAGATGCAATACACTTTGTATTGTAACAATTTTGTGATCAGTTTAAATGAGTAACGTCAGTGTTGATTTCTTAATGCATGGTAGCTGCTAAGAAAATTAAAGACACGCATGTTTTGCCCATGTGTTTGAAAGTAAGTCTGCTTTCATGGTGTTGTGTTGCATGATTCATCGTTGCTTTTCTCTTGCTGTATTTTGGAGGGGTATATGTATTTGTGTGTATTGAAATTCGCGGTATTTTTGTTGCTAGTGAATTTAGATTTCGTCATTGCACAATTGCGGTGTAAATTCATTGTTTGTGTGTTCATATGAAGCTACGATCTCATACGATAAAAGATTTCGATATGGAAGATCAGTCTGATAGGCGAAAATCTCCCGAAATCATGAACGAGGTTCAGTTAACAGAATGCGGAATATTGGCTGCAGGGGAGGGGAACGTAAGTTCTGAAGTTCCGACCCACTCATATAGTTCGCAGTCTACTTTGTCGCCACAGGAAGATATGGAAAATTTTCCGTCACCTATAGGTGAGATGACAGAGAATACGCCCGCACATACAGAACAGACACAACAAATAACACAAATTCCCATAGAATCAACACTCCTATCACAGCAAATGATAAACATATTGATGACTGCAATAGGGCAGCAATTTGATTCACAAAGACAGCTATTTGATTCACATAGGCAGGAAAATAGGCAGCAATTTCTGGAATTAAACAAGCATTTTGAAGCACTGTTTGATTCACAAAGGGAACAATTGAATACACTATTTGATTCACAAAGGAAAGACTTTAATGAGGAATTTAATTCACCATTTGATTCCTGTATCAAGCATATTGATGCACGATTTAATTCCCAAGAGAAGTTGATGAACAATATGCTTAATAACTTAAGCGGGCCAGTTGATCCACAAAAGGAGGGATTAAAGAAAAATTCTGAGTCACAAAAACACACAGAAGTATCAACTGCCGCGATTACCGATGAATGGATCGAAATTACACAAGTAGAGCCAACCCAAAACACAGACAAACAATTATCCAAAAGACTTGACGCCACCGACCTGTCCATTGAACAGATGCGAAACGAGAACGGCCAAAACCTAGGACAAATTTCGGAATTTGTTCACAAGGTCAAAGACCTTACTGAACAAAACATCCGAAAACTTGACTCGGAGGTGACTGCCATAGCAAGTTCGGTCGAGCTCGATAAGACGGCACAAACCGAGTTAAAATTGTCACTGGATGAACTTGTGGAAGCCGGACGTAATAATTTTAGTCCTCCACAAAATCCTCCGAATGCGGTATTACAGACTGCAAGTGAGTCGGTTGGTAAAGTCACTACTCAACTCTTAGTCAGTGAAATTGTCAGTTTGTACGCAAAAATATCTGAAATCAAGAAACACAGCAATTTCAGTTGTCTTGGATCCACAGTTAAGTGCAAACTGTCGGTAAAGCATAAGACATTTGTAGGGCAGGAGAGGAAAGATGTACAGTACATGTCCTTCTTGAAAGTCAGACAAGAGACGGCAAGTTTTCCAATCCTCGGAGAAATGCGAAATCAGTCTCAGAATTCACAGCCTATCAATATCGCGTGGAGATTTTCTGCCCGTAACTTTGTGTGGAACACTACACAATTTGTTCATTCCTTGCGGTCAGAAAAGACGTAATTGTCAGCTGGACCAGTTAGTAAGTGGCGTCGGTCGACGGACACTATACCTGTTCCAGGAATGTCATTACCTGTCGGGCACAAACCGCCGAACGTCTGTAACCTTGTAAGCCCAAGGTTCTACGTCCTTCGAAATCCTGTTGAAAGCGGTAAAGACGAATATTCGCGACGCAGAATTATTTTCCAGAGGAAGATCCATGGACGTCTCAAATTCGTCTTGTAGGCATTGTTCAACAAGTTGTGTAGCATGCCAAATACGATGACGAAAAGGCTGACTATGAATTGACCGATTTGAATCATAAAAAAAAAGGTTAAATGTACAGTACACATTCTTTTAGGTTAGACGCCTTACTGAAATTTATCATGCTTGAAAAACGCCGATGCCAGTTCCGCTAGTCTAAACCGTCTGTTTTGCTGGAAAGATTAGGTAAACGGAAAATCAAAATTCAAGCTAGCGAATTTGCACTTACAGTTGAAGCTACTTAGGACGTTTCCATAGTCGGAATTTTTTGTTTTAATTCTTATTTCGCTATTCCGAACTTTATATTTTGTCCACGTGAAATATTAATAGTCACTTTTGACTTTCACGCTGTTAAGTGGACGTGATTTGATAAAAATCCTGAAATATTAAATGTTTTCCTGAGCCAGATAAATTAATAAGCACCCGCGGAAAATGAAGCGCCATTAGCAAGCACAATTTCTTGTCTTCGCAATCACAATGAATCTGACAGCGATACAAATATTGTGATATGCTTTCTGAGATGTATTTTGTGACATAAACGAAAAGGTTTACAACATTTTGTGATGCAGGAGTTCGATGTAACATTTTACCTTAGGTAGTTGCATTATATCTTTTCTGAGTAGAAGTGTACAGCGAGCGTAAAATCGCTTTGTCTGTGTTGATCGAAGATCGCAAGTTATCTCATCAACGTATTTTACTTCTTTGTTTTCGTGTATCTATCTGTAAAGGGTGGCTAAAGTGCCGTATATAATGCCCTATGGAACGCGAAACCTTGCCAGAAAGATTTGTTTAAATTGTGTTAGTCATCACAGAAATTAGGAATCATAAGTTGAAAGATTACAGATACACAGGAGAGTTTTCACAATACCTTGCTGTTATTTTGCTAACGATAGGGCGAGGTCGAAGAGCAAAAAAAGTTAAAGGCGACTGCATTTGTAAAGGCTAAAGGGAAAAACTTTATTTACGGGATATATTCAATAATTCAGCTAACTTTGCAAGTTAAGGTAATTATATTTGATGCTAACTTCAATTGAAAAGGAATTTTGTATATGATAATTGCACAGATGGTGAAGACGTGAACAATAAGATCATTGGTGATATCGAAGTTTTTCCTGCTATATTTCTGGCCGTATTTGGTGGCCAGAGTGATCTCGAAGAATTGTTATATGTTGACGTACGGACAAACCGAGATCGGGCCTCATAACGCCCATAACCTAAAGCCACTCAATACAAAGTAACGGTTGCGAAAGAGTTGGAAACAGCTACCCTCTGACAGCTGAGCTCATTAGCGCAGGGAGGCAGCTGAACTCAACCGGCAGGTTCCGAGAATTGGCAGATAGCGAATACCCCAGGATGAATGGAGAAGGGAAACAAGTCGTTCCACGCCTCGTTCTAGCGGTATTTCGCGTACCCTTACTGTAAATTGTATAGTATTCCGTAAATTAGATTAAAACTATTGTTGGACAGCATACATTTAGCTCAGGATTGTGTGCACTCAACGAAAATAATTTCAAAGTTTATATTTTTGCTTTATATAGATTCATAGTATTCTGCTAGCGTGAAATCTCAAAATTGGTTTGTATTGGCAAACGGAAAACCTGAGATCGGACCGTTCTATGCACAAAGCTTACAACCTTTTTCATACAAGCTAAAGAAGCATAAGTGTTTAAAAGGAAAATATTCGCTAACTGGGTGGATTTTCGGCATAAAACGTGGAGTAGACGGACATGTTAAGAGGATTATAATAACTCCTAAATAAAAAGAAAATTTTATTCTTTGAATGTCGAGATAATCTCGAGTCATCAATAGACCCATTGTGAAGGAATCGTAATTACTGAGGAATGATAGTCACGCTATTCATTATCCTTTCATTTTATGTGCGAATGGTTATATTTTGTGTCCGTTTGTATGCCAGAGATGCTACAGCGACTTTGGTTGATGATGACAAAAGGTCAGGTCAAACCGCATAATATGTATAAATGTCTCGTAGGGGAATGGTAAATTTTATAGAAATTCCATTACATATACCCATGAGGAAAGTACAGTTTCCTTTCGCCATGAAATTCGCAATCACTTCACAGACGGTATGTTAAAAGTTAGAGATGTCGACCAATGAAAGACTAATTAGGAGACCACCTAACATTCAACCAGTAAGGTTCATAATTTACGTAACACACGAAAACATGCACTTACATCGTTCATTCTACACCACGTTGAATTATTAATAAATGTTGCGTCATTTAAATCTAAGATTACAGTTGGTGATATTTGACCATGAACACGAACACATCTCTTTGAAACGCTTGTTGAATTAACCGTCGATCATGACGCAAATCACGTCACCGAATCCGACTAAACTATTCCGTTGTTTTGAGATTAAAACCGCGCAATGTAATGAGATATTTTCCACTCACCTCTGGCATCTATATGGATGTTTGTTGAAGGCAGAATTATTTTTATGCACATGAGTAAAACCTCACGCTAAATTGTAAATACAATGTATAGTTCAACCACTTTCTGCATAAGTGTTCTGACAATGTGTTTTATTAATGCGTTTCATTTTATTAATTTAATGATAAGATTTGATACAAGTTATTTTCAAGATTATTATTATTTAACATGTATGTAAATAATTTATTTTCATGTATATTTTAGTATTGTGCTTAATATAACTTTGCATTTGGGAAGGCTACCTGAATTCACGTGCTTCTGTTTGTAAAGAATTGTAAAACGGCCAAAAGGACATATGCTCCCGTTATATATTCACCTTACAAGGCAGGAATACCGATGGTTATTGGAATCACATTTAAAATTAATGTAATTATAAAAATGCTTAAGTTGAGTCACAATGGAGATAGAATTAGGTAGTTAAAAATAAAATTATTCTATCATAATTTCATTTTCACCAACGGACGGCCATATTGTAACGAGCCGCGCTGTCGCTACGTTACAAGGTGCATTTTTAATAATATAAGAGTAATTTACATAAATCTTGGGCGACCACCTAAATAGATTTTTGTTGTAATTTTATAAAGTACGCAAGATTCCAAGTGAGGACTGTAATGAAATGATGAACATACAGTGTATCTTGGTAAAGCGAATATTCAAGAATTATTGAGCTATGTAGGCTTGAAGCTAATCTTGGTGTTCCCGAGCCTTGGCGACAAGAAGTCGCGGATTTGGGATTTGCCAGACCACACACTCTGCTCCCTAGGGATAGGCGGTCAACAAGGTTACTCAGCGGGCGGGAAAGGCCGGCTGCCAGAACTGAGTCGTCCCCGAACTTAGCCGAATATGTCCGACCTCTGTTAGATACTCTAGCCAAATCACATATCGAGGATATCACGTGACATTAGGTGCCGACCTGAAGATCCAATCAAAATGAGCGTATAACTCAAAATCCTGGGAATTTTTGTTGTATGTGAGCTTCGAGACTACAAATGGGCGGAGCGAGAAGTTTCCTCGTGGACCGAGGAGCGAGGAGCTGGACATTCTAACTTCGATCGCACCAGTCTGAGGTTGACTTGGAAAGTTGACTTCTTTCGCTAACTGCAGCTTGCCTTGCTGGAGCGAGCGTATCACCGCAACACAACCGGTAATGCGATGATGCGCATTGCCAGACCAGAGATGCCTATAGCCGACTTGTGAGATAATCTCACATATCGTGGGTCCGCTACACTCATCACAGACATCAGACGCAGAACTACAATGGTAATTGATTACGACCAAGCCATGTGATTGTGCATTCCGTGAAACAGAACCCGTAAGCGACTTTGAGAGGATAGGTCCATGCTCTCACTTTGTAATTGTAATAACCCCTGAGCTAGCGGCATAATTTGCCAGAACTAGTTATTTTCGAATGATATTGTTCATTCTGGCGCCCATGATTTTCTTTTTAACTGTGAAGTCACAGTATCATGATACCTTTGTCTGAGGTAGTCATAACTTGTATTTTTCATTGTTTCCATTTGTCATTATTTCTTGCATTTTGATTCTGAGATATATTCAAAAGTAAATATACAATTGTTTGCTTGCTCATGACGGCTAATTGTAACTCTGAGCGTTGCTTTTTATGATTTTGCCAATTTGTGTTAATGTTAACGGTAAATTCGCTCAGACTTGTAATCGCCAGTGATAAGAAAATAAATGTCATATTGTGACAATTTTTCCTAAATTCCAACTAACGTCGAGATTCTTGCATAATTAGTAAATTTTCACTCCTTCATAAAAATTAAAATTAAAAATCCACAATTATTAATCATAAAGGTATGAAAGATAATTGTAACGTGGTTTGCTCACCAAGGCACCCACCACAATATCTAAAGTCAAAAACTAGTTATAGGTATACTTCTTTGTGCCTTTGGCTTCCAGTCTAGGCCGAATTTCAATCTGCACACAATTGCTAGGAAGAAAACACTGACTGTACATGTACAGCAGGTAGTTCCTTGTGAATTTGGATATTCCATCCCCTCCCCCCCCCCCCCTCCGGTTTAGGCCACATTTCAACCCAACCACCTCGATTTTGAGATACGATAACTTGAGAACCAAGCGATATATTTTAAAAAAATATTCTTTCGATTTGTCGAATTACATAAGAGTCCATCAACAAATTCGACTTTTGCGACATTTTTCTTCCGGTACAAGCCGCATTTCATCCTAACCACCTCAATTTTGAGATATGATATTTTGAGAACTAGGCGAGATATCAAAAAATGTATTGTTCAGTTTCGGTTTTTCCCGTCGAGTTACATAAGACCCCAATCATTAAATTGCGGCAGCACCACGATTACAATACACAAACTACTAGAATGTCAACAATGAAGCTTATCCTTGTAGATTTCATCTTGCACACTAATTAGTTTCCTACGATTCAAATTATTGGTAGAGCCATACATTTTGACTGGGTTGCCTAGCAAAATATTGCCGCAATCACCCATAATTAGTTATATTTTTGTCAATCTTTCTTGTAAACAGCATTCATTTTTTTATTAAATGGATCTCTATGTAATTGTTTTTTCATCAAACATAATCTGAGAGTTTCCTCTGGGCGAGAGAATATGATTGCCTGCGTAAAACCTATCACAACTACGGTTTTCCAGCAGTTACATTATCAGGTGTGTGACCGCTCTTGGCGCATCTGCGCATGCGTCAAGAGTTTGTATTGCTACATTGCAGTCGCCGCAGGAAGATTCCAAAAATTTGCAAAGTATCCCAATTCTTAGTTTCGTATAATAGCTACATCCGTGGATGGAGAATGAAAACATATCTGGCTGTTATTAGCCCCCAATGAAAGTCCGGAACTAGACGTCACGATGACTAAACTAGCCCTTTATTAGTATGATGATTATATGAGCTATACGCCTCGTCGACGATAAGACCATTACCGCCGCGGTTGTCAAGGGAAGGAATTCGGCAATGACTTTCGTGAAGAAACTACCCTGGCATTAGCTGGCAAAGGTTTTTTTAAACCATGGAAAACCGGAACTTCGACGGTCTGAAGAGAGATCAAACGCGCTTCCACCGGAATGCCAAACTAAAAGAGTATGCCCAGCATATAAAGTGGTTTATCGAATATTACACTAAAAACGGAGATTAGGAAGAAAATTGTATTATTTACAGTTAAATATTTCACATGATTTGTTTATTGTTAGTTCGGTGATTCTAAAAAAGTTGTAATACTTGTGAGCTTTCCATTCAATTATTGTGGATCAATAAGCTGCCGACAATCACCAGACAATTCTGTTCAACACACGTAGAACAAGAGCGTTTCCACACCAGTTGGAGTAACACCGTGTTATGGACAAGAAAGGCCCAATGTCGTCTCGAACACATGCAAGCTAAAGGTCATTTTTCTTTTAATTTAGATGTAGTTAATGTCTTATAACCGCCCGAACATGATAGGTATTGTTAGTGATGTTGCAAACGGCAATCACTATTCCGACAGAAATACTACTTAATTTATTTAGCACAGCTACTTGGAATCAACGTTTAAACACTCGTGCTGCATTTTAACAAGCTCCTAATACACTTCACATTCACACTGAAGCTTCCTGACTGTGGCAAACGTGCGCTATTAGATACTGACACACCGCACGCCAACTATGTACTGTGTCCGCTCAGTTGTTACTGACCACACCACCAAAGATTTTTACAGTGTTAGATATAGCCATTAAACTTACTGTACCCAAAGACTGTGCAAAACTACGGCTTCTGAGAACCATACAAATTACTTTGCAGACACTAAAAAAATTATACATAACACTTATAATCAATCAAAAAAATATAATAACAAAAATAATAACCATCAAAATCGTTCCAAAAAACCAAATCCATCTGTTCAAAACTCCACACTCAAAATATGGTCACAAAATATGGACAAATTGAGAGAGTCCCATATTTAAAGTATATGGGAGAAATCATCGAACCCACAGGAGGAGAGAAAATAGATCAGAAAGTTCGCATGCAAAAACTTAGAAGAGCCTACGGTAGAACCTACAACATATATAATAAAAAATGTTTGTCCATATATACAAAAGTCAGACATTACAACACAGTTATCAAACCTGAAGCCCTGTACGCCAGCGAAACTTTAACACTAATCAGGAAAGGCGACCTAGAAGGCATTTTGAAAGAAGAACGCAAAACTATAAGATAGATTCTTGGCCCAGAAAAAATAGATGACGGATATAGACTTAAATCTCGAAAGACAACAGAAACACTGTCAAACCTCGTGGCAGACATCAGGAAATGAAGATTAAGATTTTATGGACATATCCACAGACTTCCAGCAACAAGAATGATTTATAAAATTTTGACGTATATAGAACAGCTAAAAACTATGCCCTGGGTCCAGAAGATCAAAAAAGACATGGAAAAAGCCCACATAAACTCATCAGAAATCGTAGATAGAAAAACATACAGAGAAAAAATTAACAAGTGGGAAGTACCGCCAGAGAATGAAGTCATTAAGAGACCGGGGACGAAGTGGACTGAAGAAAGGAAGAGAATGCACGGAGAAAAAAATGAAAGCTATATGGAAACTCAGAAAACTGAATCGTTAAGGCTTTGCGTGATCCGACAGGGTCCAATTGCAGATGATAATAATAATAATAATAACCATCATAATAAAAATGATTGGTGCGGTGTGAGATTGTTGAATTCCTATAGAATTTATGTTTCCGAGAGGAAGGAGCTTAGACTGTTGTTTATGGTGGTATCACGTTTTAATGGCCGTCGAAAGTGCTAATGTGAAGGAAATTTCCTCGCCGCTATGAAAAACAGACACTCAAGATGTGAAATGGGGTCTGATTGCAACAGCTGGGCGTATGAACGGGAGATAAACTCGCGCTGTTGGCTCAGTTGGTCGCGCCTTACACGGGGTTAGCTACCAGAGTTCCAGTCGTGCTGATGAAAGATTAATTTTTTTTATCATAAGGATTTGTCCGGCAGGGTGGAACATGTGACAAGTGCTAATCAGCAGAGTGTGCACTAGCGTCCCGAGTTAAGCGCGACACGTCTCCGCAGTGCGTATGGAGAGAGGGCATACGGCACTCTTGGTGGTGAGAACGTTAAGCTTTGCCGGTCCCCTTGGTGTCCTCGGAAGAGTAGGCCTGAATAGGCCGGCACCGGGTTTCACCTTCTACCATCCTTCTTTCACAAACAACGCACTGTAGTGAAGCTACACACACGTAAACAATAAAGTAAATACACTTGCATCACTGAAGAAGGGTAATCGCCCCAGCTTCTAATTTTCCCAAGATAAAAATACCCACCAACCTTTTGTGAGACAAAGAGCATAGGAGGGATATCAATAAATTTTAATAAATGTAATGTTATCAGTGTAATCACTGATTATTAGCTGTATGCTGTTACAAAATGGAAGTCTCCGTACTATTTTTATTCGTCAGTCGGTATTATGCTTTGATGTAACCTTCCACTTTTTACTATCTTGAACTAACCGCTTCACGTCAACATACCCTTTACAACCTACATCCTCAGTTGTCTGTTTCATACGTTCCTATCAGTAATATTCGGATTTTTATGACAAATCATTATTTTTCCTGCCTTCTTTTTGATCTGTAATGCTGAATTAAACACTGATTGAAGGTTTATAAATATAATTAAATGTTTTTTATATCGCTTATAAATACATATTCAGGCCATTCTCCTAGTTTTGGTCATATTACGATTTTGAGGAAAAATTTGGCAATTTTTTAATAGTGCCGGGACAATGAGAAGAAATTAAGATAATAATTATTCACAGAAAAGTACTCCTATTACACATTGGAGTAAAAACAAAACTAACTGTCAATGAATTGGTTAGAACACCTGTTATGAATTAAAGTTACACATTATTGTCACTCTGAACGTTAATGTTCCGCCAGCCTTTTAATCTCGGTAATGCAATGCAACGTCCAGCAGCGTCAATCAACTCTCATTGTCGCCAGTACCTTCGAAAATAATAGTCAGTGGTGAATCTGCAATGGATCAATGAGTACCGCCATGCCGGAAACAAAATATAGAATAAATGTCCATATTTGGAAGTAAAAGTCTAGTAACCTATTCTTTTACACGAACACGAAAAAAGAAAAAGAAGGGAGAAAAAACCAACAAGAATTTCCCAGTGGTACAGCGCGTGCAAGGAAGCAAGTTACGCTGTCTACATAAAACCTACATTACTAGATAAAATAAATGACGTACACTTGAGCACATTTGATGTATAATAAATTTGAATGTTTGGTCATATTTTGTCATTATTAGGTCATATTTGCCCCTTTTAAAAGTCTTGTTTGCATTCATATTTTCGTTATAAAGATCCGAACCCCAGTAATGAATGTCTTCCTCTACAATTTTTTTTCCTGTTCCCTCCGCTTGTATATTAACCAGTCTCTCGTGTCTTAAAATGTGACCCACCATTCTGTATCTTCTTTCTGTGAGACTCTTCACCAAACTTTTCACCTCGCCATTATTTCGAAAACATCATGAAATCCTGGCAACATTAAGCGGTAGACTACAGATAGAAGGTAAGTTCAACTTATCAAATTTACCTTCAGTTCAAAATCTGTTCGGAGCTATACGTAGAATATAATATCATCCTCACGTCTAAATCAATAACGTTTGAAATTAATTTTGGATTATAAATAAGCTTCTCTGAAGTACTGGCGCTTGATATCGTCTTCCTTGAATCTTTATCTTGCAGTCATAACCTTGTTTATTTATCAGTACAGTCTCCTTAGTTGTTTAAACTTGCTTACACTTAAAGGGAGTTTAGGTCGTAAAACGTAGGTAATAGCAGCAGCTAATGACCCTTGTGGCCTCCGCCTCAACGCTAAAACGGCTGAGCCCGTCGACATTGTTTATACAGATTGTATACACGGAATACAGCTCACCTGAGACTACATAAACTCAGGTTCAGAAACAAGTCATGAGAGTTGTAGGAGGACAACGGAGAACCACCCTAATTTATACGTGTAATCCACGTCGAACCCTGCTGCATTCCAAAGATGGATGGACAGTCACGCTATTAGGCAGGGGGTCATAATGATTTGGCTTATCATTGTAGTAATATCAACATAACTCATTTTATAAAACACAAATGACGTTGCCGCAAGAAGAATGAGGCTAGTTAACATTCATTATATAAATAAAAACACAAGTGAACTGGAATTACAGTAAAATAAGTGAACAAGCATTGCTCATGTACATATGCAATCAATATTAATTGGAAAATAATGTTGTCTAAAAAGATTGAGTTGGCACTGTCATCGATGCAAAGCTTCCTAAGGGGACTGCTTTCAAGATGACCATAGCGATATTGAGCTATAAAGTATGTACCATATAATTATCCGGCTGGTATAACACCCGTTAGGTGTTAGGGAGAACACTGCCTAATGTGATAATCACATATTCCAGTAACAACAGAAGACGACTAGAGAGTAACTGAAGAACAAATGAAGAGACAGGTAAGTAAATAAACTGACAATTCTCGCAGCCAATAAATTAATACTCGTAGGTTAAAAACTAACAATTATAGAAGTTCTATTAACATTGTCGAATATCTAACTAAAGTAATTGTTGGCAAAATATTCAAAATAGGGCTTTTTAAACTTCGTTACTATAATATATTTATAACTTATTCACCCTTATCTGTTCAGTCAGGTAAGGAAATGCTTCATCGCATTTTGGCTACCGTTTGTTGTTAGGTTCTTGAATACCGCGGCTTGGTGGCAAAAGGTACTGTGCAATTGTTTATTCTTTTTCCAAATTTTCTTATACAAAATACTATATCGTTAGTCTCGAATGCGCGAATAATGAAATTATCAGCCATGAATACAGGAATAACTAAACCGTAAATAAAGTAGATTTGACTGCGCTAAAAGGTTAAAATTACTTAACAGCCCACCTAACTTGACGAGAGCTCTTATTGGATCTCTATTTACATATCGTGGACTTCCAAATTTCCTGACATGGACCGCTTGCAACTAGAAATCGATAGACATCGGTCAACATCGACCACTTTGGTAATCATTGATCTGGATAAACAGCTCCAGCAATTCTCTTCAGGGTGTACTATGTTTTTTTCTTGGTGACTCCAGGCGAATGCTGGCATGGTTGCTTGAGGTGCGCCTCCTGTCGAATGTCACTTTCCCTCCGTGTAGGTATACAGATTGGGTTAGGTGCAACGCAGCCTCCACCTCCCACTTTGCAGTGAGTCTCGGGTTGATAGTAATACGACCACTAGCATGCAGTATTTTCACACCTATAGACACTGTGTAGACGTCAGGTAGGTCGGCCTCCGTCATAAGCGTGCGGAGAGAACGACGCTCCGTGCTGCTCGTTTGTTCTCCGGTTTACTGCCGTCCGCTGCTGCGTTCGGCTTCATCCGATTTACTGCCTCCGCGAGGGATCGCGTGTGAGCCAGTCTGCTGTAGGAGGGACACGTACTGTTCACTGGTGAAGATAATTTATTTATACAGTTTTTTTCCATCTACGTGGAAATAAATAAATAAATACATGGAGAATAAAGTGAACACGGCAAATAAATAAATAATAATAAAAAGAGCGAGTTTACTCGTTATATCTGTTACGTTCAAAGATGTTTTAACTCTCCATCCGCACATGTTGCTTTAAGTTAAGTATGAAGATTAACGATTCATGATGGTGTAATGTTTAATGTTTTTAATTTAATTAATACTGCAAACCAATCATAATGAACGGTATTTATTTCGTTTAAATACACATGTTGCTTTTTGTTTATTTACGATAAAGATTAAACACAGAAAACCATACAAAGAAATAATTTATGCTCTAGTATTTTTAAATTACTAGACCGGGTCACAAAATAAACTTCCTTTTAAAAAAATTAGAGAAGAGTTACAGGAAAGTTTATAAAATTTTAATTCCTTTTGGAAATTATACGTTCCCTAAAAAGGTTTTCAGAAAAATAAAAATTCCATTAACTATTGACGGGTTTTAAAATACGTATATCATAAATGTCAACGAAACTTAATTTTAGTTTATTTACTCTCGAACGAGTTTCACTTTATTTTACAAAGCATATCCAGCTGTGTTTTTCTTTGTTAAAAAGATACACATGTCATTATTTGTTTCAGAACAGCATTTTGTAAATCAGACTGTAATTTATAATCAACTAATATTTTCCAGAATTTTGAATTTTTACACTATTCCCGACGTCAGTGATTTTTAGCTGTTTCCATTTTGAAACTAACGATTTTTCGATTGCTTGTTTTGTTTTAAACTCGGAAGCTGAAATCACACACGCACACACATATATACTGTATGTATATATACAAGGCGAAGCCTGCTGATGTCTTTATACTGTTTTGTAATTATCTGTGAACTCGAAGACCATAGTGCTGCTCAATTTGCGAATCTAAACTTTTACCGTGTGAAGTTTAGCTTCCGCAGTACCGGAGGGCAACATAAGCGCTATTAGCAAGTTTAAAAGTCTATAACATTAATTGAGACTAAACGACCGGCATCCCTTAAAGGGAAAGATTTAGAGTTCTACTCAGAAATTCCTTACACAGGTAATAATTTGCTTGATAATAATTAAAATGTCACTTCAAATACAATGAACACACGAGTTTATTTGAAATTAGTTTTGTATGATCCGGTACCATACCTACACTTTCTTCTTCAAGTAACGGACTTCGAACCCTCGTTAAGACCGCAGGTAGAAACTCGAAACAGTACAGCACATTGTCAAATCGTTCATAGAACACACATACTTATGTCCCTTAGTTAATCAACAACGATGCCTTTCCAACTCCGTTTCATCTTTATCACCCGAGTTTTCACTGATATAAGACCAAATCCGGTGACAACATTGTGGCTATTCTAACTACTGGTAATCTGTACGAAAACACGTCCTATTCAAACGACATTTTTGAATTATGGGAGTAGCCAACATGTCTACCCTTCTCGCTCCTTTCAGCTAATCAGAAGCAATTTTCTTATCACATGTCGTCCCTTAGCCCATTCCGGAATTTTCGTATGTAATTTGTATTGCAAAGATTCTTATTTTCCTATGTTAGCCATTTCGCTCTTTATCGAATTCTTGGAACCATATCGATTTACAACGTTCTTATTATCCTCCGGACTCTAGTTCATTAATGTCTCAACCTGGTCACCACGCCAACCAAACCAATTTATTGTTTAGGATTTGGTTAGCTGTGGTTTCAAGATCTGCGTTAAAGGACCGTTTCCTAAGGATTTCTTTGTTAAGCTATGAAGCAAAAACTACTTAAGCGATCTGGATGGGGTTGACACGATTTGAAAGCGTAGGATCTACCTTAAAAACAGTGGCATGCTTTATGATTTTACTTGGACGGTAGGTGGAGCATTAAATGATAATCTGTTCGTAAACCGTATAGAAAGGTGCCAAAGATCACACTAAATCAAATTCACTCTTTGGATTCTGTTATTATTTTTGCTGACGACGTAACTTTGGACATTTGGTAACACGGCACTCGGGTCATTTAAATTACTAAAAAATAAAATTAATAACGTATCAAAATTTTACATAAAGAAACTTTCAACTTCAGTCGAGGAGCTTCCGAAAAACTTACAGAAAATTGTCATACTTCAACGCTAATTCTGAGCAGGTATATTTTAATGTTAAGTTTGAACTGTATGATAGTGATCAATGAATTGAGTTTCCTTGCTATTAAAATGCAGTAGCGAAATGAGACTTCCCGTTGTGAGAAAACTCTCACTAAAACCGCGTGTACGAGACACGCCACTTTATGGTAGTGAAGCATGGACTTGAGGAAAACTAACCAGAGGGAAATTAAAATATAATACTATAGAAGGATGTCGAAAATTAGGTGGACAGATAAATACGAAACGAACGTGTTCCTGAAATGGTTGACGAATGAAATTGGTTAGTTTATTAGTCGAGGGTAACAGTTAAATAAATAAAAAAAAACAATAGAGAAAGACAATTATTAGGATATATGAAAAAGATAATTGAGGGCGTAGGTTATAAGGCGTACGTTGTATTGAAGAAGTTAGCTTGATGTAGTAAAAAAATTGAGAATTGTATTAAACTAGTCGACAGACTGATAACAAAAAAGGGAGTCAGGAATTGGAATAAGTAATTGACGGAGTTGCTAAAGAATTCAACATCATACATTGGAAGCAGATATACGCTGTAGGGTCAAATAGTTCCCGGAATTGTTGCGTACAGTCAAGCAGTTGTTTCCCAGAAATTAAATTTTTGTTTGGGAAGTTGGCAACACTACCGAGGAAGGTGTTGTGCAGTGCAGCATGCAGTGGTAGTTGGTTTCGTGTGTGCTGTGCGTGATATTTTAGACGTAGTGTCTTTCTTTGGTCAGATTGTGAAATGTCGTCATTAGAGCAGCGTGGCAATAACAATTTCTGTGTGTTGCTGGAGAAATCACCCTCGGAGACACTTGAGATGCTGAAGAAAGCGCACTGAAACTATGCGATGAAGAAAACGGCAGTTTACGAGTGGCACAAGTGTTTTCGCGACGATCGCACAACAATTGAAGATGACGTTCGGACAGGATGGCCTTCAACTTCACAACAGATGAGAATATTGAGCGTGCTCGACAACTTGTGCCTGTGGACAGACGAACAACCATCGATATTATTGCCTCCGAAGTTGGTATTCCACATGGGAGTGTTCACACATTCTTCATAGTGATTTAAACTTGCACATGGTTCCGAACATTTTATCCCCTGAGCAAAAAGAAATGAGAGTGACCACGTGCAGAGATTTGATTGAAATGGCTGATGCACACGACAGATTCCTGCGCAAAATTGTAACAGGTGATGAGATATGCTGTTTTCTTTACGACCCTCAGACGAAATGGCAGTCTGCTGAATGGAAGTGAAAAACATCACCACAAAAATTTCGCTTGGACAGAAGCCAGGGTATTGTTGAAAGTGTTTTTTGACTACCCGGGGGTCGATTTATTATGAATTTATTCCTGAAGGGAAAACAGTCAACAGAGAATTGTAAATTGAAAATGGCATTAAACGGAGGACGTTTTGCTGAATTATGAGAAGTGATTGAAAATTCGACGAAGCGACTGAAAGAACTTTCGAAAAACGGCTTTCAGGAGTGTTTCCAACTGTATGAACGGTGGAATAAGTGTGTAAAAGCAGGAGGAGAGTATTTTGAATGAAAATAAGGTAAAAATGTTATACATACTTTCAACAAATTTCTATTCTCAAATTCAGGGAACTTTTTGACCCTAACTCGTATGTATAATACCTCAGAGTTGATACGCGAAGAAATGGTCACGGAACACAACCTCCATCGGTATTAGGGTCTAATAATAGCTGTTTAATCAATGTGAATAGTGTAAGTCAATATAGGATTACCGCAGATGTGTTTCGAATCAGGTGCACAAATACAATCGACACCAACACAATACTTCTTGTTGGCTTTTCCTAAGAACACAATTTCATACTTCCCCTTTGTATTGAGACATTTAAACCTTTTCGTTTAGGAGTAAGAAACAGGCGAGCATATAAATTTGTAAAATTGTTAATTACTGTTATTGTTTACTTTTATTTAAACTTATTCTTACAAACAGTTATACTCTGAAGTTCAGCTGGGTGCCTGAAATTTTTCAGCAGGAGGCAGTTTTTCCTTTGCGAACCCTGTACGGCGCCAAGCACCTAGCTTGTCACTAGATCTTCATTAGACGGCAGAACGCATGAAGTGGAACTAACAGTTAACTCTTCAGCAACTGAAATGCAAAACAGTGTCGCATGTGGTGATTAGCGCCCCCGTTAACAGTGTCATGTCCAATGAATATTGATGGTGGCGAGCTGGCAACAGCGGCCCAGAGGGTGCAGTGAGGGGTGAGACAGGTAGCGGTCTGCCCTCCCCAGGGGGTAGCAGCCACCAGCATCCCCGTCACCAACCATAGTTACCTTAGTCACTTCTACTAACAACAGGAACATCGCTGTCTCGTAAATGTTGACAACAAATTAGGCACACAGTGGATTTCTATAAACGAAATGACGCAACAAATCATTAATTTTAAAAGTATTCTTAGAATAAGAGAATGCGGTAGTTGTTTACGTTGATTTTTAAAAAAGAAAAAGAAAAAGTCATATAGTTCAACTGACAGGAAGACGTTTTTCAAAGTTTTGAAATAATCTGGGATAGACAGAAAGACTAGAGTGATTATTCAGCAAACAATTGACAAAAACTGTTTCTAAAGTTAAACCTCTAGGTGAAGTTTCAGACCCTTTCGAGATACGGTCAGGTGTCAGGCAATGAGATGGTCTTTCTTCCATCTTGTTGAACATGGTGATGGGAAAAATAATGAGATCATGGAAAAATTCAATAAAAGAAAAATGAATAGAAAGGATATGTTGCCCAAGCAAGCAGGGCCTTAAAGTTGACTGTCTTGCTTTTGTCGACGATCTGACCATTACTAGAAGAAAATGAAGAAGAACCTCAAAAAATATTTGAAAATTTGCACGAAATTGCAGAAAAAGCACGACTCACGATCTCATATAAAAAAATGGAGTATATAGAGTATGAACACAATAATGAAAAACACCTGAAAAATAAATTTGAAAAATTTAAAAGTGTCGACAAATTTAAATATCTTGGTGAATGCATCCAATCCAATGGGCTAAATAAAGAAGCAAATAAAGCAAGAGCTAGAAAGATGGAATTAACAGACTAAAGCAAAACAGATATAACAAGAAATTGATCTCATACAAAGCAAAAATTAGACAACACTTGTCAAGACACTTTTAACCTCAGAATTCCTCGTATTGAATAAGAAAAATGGAGACTAAGGAGTTAGAGAAAAAAGAGGGGAAAAACTTAGCACCAATAAAGGGTAAAGGTGGTACTTAGTGGAAGATGAAAAATGAAGACCTACATGGGTATTCAGAGAAAATTATAGACCGAATGCACAAGAGAAGGCTGACATTTTATGGACATCTTATGAGGTTGAGTAACAGTAGGTTGTCACAAAGAATTTTCAATTACATCACTAAATTAAAGGTGACAACTAAATTAGTTGATAAAACGAGAAAAGATTTGGAAAAAGTTGGAGTTCATGCAGATGAGGTGAATCTAACAGTGCTTCAAACTAAAATTGATAAATTCAAGGGGTTCTAGCAACAACGTACAAAGGGCAAGACCACCAAATATTTGCTTAAAGTACGAAGGGATCAGACACACAGTGAAAGAACAACCCTTCAGAGTGTGATCGAGAAGGCCAGACTAACATGGTATGGGCATGTTAATAGAATGGAGGGACAGAGTATCCCAAGGAAAAGCCACAAAATGAAGGCCTGGAGAGGAATGGATGGGTGGTTGAAAGAAGTGGTTAGTGTGTACGGAAGAAAGGATAGGACTGGACTAAGGTAGTGATAGAGAGTTGGTGGGAAGAAAGAAGAAAATGGAGTGGCTTGTGGACGAAGCAGACCCAGCGGGTAGCTGGAAACTGCAGTTGATGATGATAATACAGAATAGGATGTTGTATGTATGAAGGTAGCATCCACGGGTACACATCAGAGAATCAGTGTTTGCTGAACACGAAACTCTCTGTTCTCCGATCACTCCCCCACCTGGCACCACTAGACTCCAGCAACCACTTGTAGCTGCTCTGGATGAGTGACGACTACGGAAGTGAGCGTCTGTTTGCAGAACACCCACTGCGAATACGTGAGGGGCGCCGACAGCTCAGTATTACGTCACGCGAGCAAGAAGACCGACCGCAACCACGGGAATCACGTGCCAAGCACGGGCTGCAGGTATCACGGCGATAACGTAAACACTCTCGCAGACACGCGTCCATCACGAATCGAAAAGAACAGCAAGTGTTTGCCTTATTTTTCTCTTCGACCGTAATATTGATGCGTACGTTTTCTTGGGAGAATTTCTGAATTTGTGCCTTCCCCAATGATGGAAATTTGTTTAAGTGTAAGAGTATATTGTTTATATGTGGATAATTGTTGTAAAAAGACATAGTTTCCTACAAATTACCGAGCGTGGTGGTTGAGTGGTAACGAGCTGGAATCGCATTCGGAAGGATGTTCGAATCCGCTGTCTGTCTATCCAGATTCGCGGTTTCCAAGGTTCCCCCAAAACACTCCAGCCGAATGTTCCAATGGTTCCTTTTTTTTTTACTTATGGCTTTACGCCTTTACGACGGCTAAGGTCATTAGAGGCGGGATGGGACTGGGGACAAGGAACGGGAAGGAATTCGGCCATGGCCTTTTTGAAGGAAGCATCCCGGTATTCGCCTGGAGTGATTTGGGAAAACCATGGAAAACCCAAATCTGGATGCCCGGACGGAGATTCAAACCCGCGTCCTCCCGAATACGAAGCCAGAACGTTAACCTTTCACCGACCACGCTCGGAAGCGATTGTTCCATCAGGAAGGCCATGGACGAATTTCTGCCCGTTCGTTGCCCCAGTCCTTTCCCGCTTTTAATGACACCGTCGTCAACGAAACATAAAAAAAAAAAAAAAAAAAAAAAAAAAATGGAAGTGTCTGTTTCCTTTCTCCTCAACCCTTACATTGCTGGTTCATTTTATTGAGAGAATTTCTGAAACTGGTATGATTTCCCCTTGGCATAACCAGTGATAGAAGTATGTGGGAGACTCCGATTTGTATATGTTCAGTTCAATGTGTTGTTTGCAATGCGATACAGAGAGTGTAAAGTAAAGGCTCGCGTGGTCGCAATGACCAGGTGACAGGATTTTTATAGGCTGTGCAATCCGTCCCCGTTGCAGCCGTCTAAATCCAATTCCGTAATCCTACCGGGTGTTGGGACCTGCCGTTTAACGTGGAATCTGAGCCACGGAAGCGTTCCGGCGTATTTCACAGCAAGCTGTGCCAGGAGTGAATATCAGATTAAGGGACCTAGTTGACATCGAATTTCGAACAGAGGACTTTTCGATCTCCATTCAGTGGCCTTGACTACTGAACTACCCGACTTGTAGGGAGAGGGCAAAACGCGTGCCGTCTCAGTCAGTCAATCCTAAAATTCCGAAGGATTTAAAGGGCCAGCTTAACGTCCCCATCCGAAGTATGAATCACCAGCAAATATTTTCAAATATATTTGCTGAAAAATACAACGTAGTCTGTTGGATGTTACTTTAAGACATTCTAAGTTTCAGATGAACACTGACAATTTGAAACCAATCCACCAAATGTGGATAGTGAAAGCGGATGCCAACAATACATTATTATATTTCTCTTGTTTGCGTAATATGAATTATCAATTTATTGACCAATATTAATCATTTCCAGTTTCACTTGAATAAGATTTATTATGCAGCTTCACGTATGTTATACTGCACTCAACTAATCTTTTTATAAAACATTATCTCTCTTCTTGGCTGCAGGCGTAAAATCTTTATACAATTCGTCTGTCTAATAAAGTCCAACTGTTAAACATAGCATCCTTCGCAAACGATCTCTTGCAGCTTCCATTACATCTATCTCTTTTTGTTCATCTCTTCTGCTGTTATTTAAACTTCTCATTGTCATCCTGTCTCATGAGGCCTGCTTTATTCTTTGCTGTTAAGGACGCTCCAAAACAGTACTATTGTTATTGGTATTGATGACAATCGAATCGACGTTTTTTAAAAGGGCGTAATCGACATTTTTTCTCACTTTGTTGTTTCTGGTATTCTTTGTTCCTTGATGATAGAGCTATCAGTTCCTTTTGAAAAGGCGTGTGTCTGACCGTTCTATCCCAGTTAAATTACTTAAACAAGAACTAGATTCCTACATGATAATCATATGTATTATGAGGAGCTATTTCACTAACCAACCACTCGAGCAACTCCAGACAGCGGCTTTGAAGAACAGGCCGAAAGTCAAGAAGACTAAAAATACTTTGTATGAACATAAAGGAAGCCTAATATAGACAATGTACCAAAGTACTCAGTTATATGATCACTCTTAAATTAACTACTATCAATTTAATGTGTACTTTGACAGATGTCTAACAAATAAATGTAGAAATATGTCTCCTTAACATTATTTCATGCCACTTAAACTTGAATTTTTTCGAAAGGGCGTACTTTTCAAATTTTCAAACTGCAATCATTGCAAGAAAACATTTTGAAATTGTTTTTAAAATAGTGGGACATGTTAAGGTAACATATCTCAAATCAAAATACCATGTGGAGCTAAACAAAAAATTATAACAAGGCTTCTGGAATGTTTCTCTCAGTTTTCCGAAATTTTACTTTGAAAGGTAAGCAAATAATTGTTCTGCAACACAGTTACTTCCGCTAATTTATTTACGACGAGCGTGACGAGTTCCGAGAAATAATTCTCATTTTCAAACTGTGTCGTAAATAAATTAGCAAAAGTAACTTTGTTGCAGAACAATTATTTGCTTACCTTTCAGTTGAAACAGTTGCAGATTAAAAAAAAAAAAAAAAAAAAAAAAAAAAAAAAAAAAAAAAAAAAACACTTTTGGTCAGGCCCATTAAAAAAAATCTAATTTAGTTAATACCCATAATTAAATAAATTTTCACTTACACAAATACCTAAAAGTTGGCTTGATGTATGACGTTACCATCGTACAGTTTTTTTTTTTTTTTTTTACCTGTTGACATTCCTACAGCTGAATGAGGTGATAATTATTTACTACTTCATTTCGTCACCTAGTTAAGCAAAGCGTCAGTCAAGAGACGGTAAGCAGAAGTGCTATTGAAGTAACAACATTATCATACCGGCTTTCTCCGAAAATGACGGAGGGCGGTATTTCTATACTCTCCTCGACGGAATGTTTGGCTCAGTAGATACAAATAACACCGCTAGTTGTCTCCAAATATTTCCGCTGCCCTTGTTGACCATAACGCTTCTGTTCTCTGGCTGCACGCGTTTCAGAGATTGGTCCGCCTGCGACCCAGAAGCCACCGCGAATGGTCGTTTGGGTCGCCAGAGGACAAATATTTGCAGCGGGGAGGTTTGTTTTTCTCTCTGGTGAGTAATAGTCCGCGGCTGGCATTCGGACTGAGAGCCTCGCTTCGTGAACGGTCTACGCTGCAAACTGACGCCGCGGACACTGTTTAAACGCACCAGTACCGCTGACAGAACGGAAAGCACATATTGTGAATATTCTATTTTATAACAATCCTCATAAATGTTTTTTAATAATTACTTTTTTTTTTTTTGCTGTTGTCAGTCTTTAGACTGGTTTGATGCAATCCTCCATCCCTTCCTATCCTGTGCTAACCTCTTCATTTCTACACACCCCCTACAACCCACGTCCTCAATTATCTGCTTCATATATTCTAATCTCTGTCTTCCTCTACAGTTCTTACCTTCCACTGTTCCCTCCACTAACAAATTAACCAATCCAGCATGTCTCAAAATATGACCTACCAGCCTATCTCTTCTTCCTGTAAGCTTCTTCCATAAACTTCTTTTCTCACCCATCATTTCCAAAACTCGTTCATTTCTTACTTTGTCTGTCCACCTAATTTTCAGCATTCTGTAGCACCACATTTCAAATGCTTCAAGTTTCTTTCTTTCCGGTATTCCTGAAGTCCATGTTTCGCTGCCGTAAAGTGCTGTGCTCCACACATAGAGTTTTAAGAAGTTCTTTCTGATTCCTAGATCAATTAGCATGGCCGAATTCGTTCCCCTTTCTTGTCCTCAGTGCCATCCCGCTTCTAATGACTTCGACGTCGACGAGGCGTAAAGCCACAAGCGAAAAAAACAAACAAACAAAAGAAACAAAAAACAAACGAACAAACAACCATAACCGTCACTATTTCACCTCACGTAATTAATGGACACCCCAATTTAAGGAGAAATAAACCGAACTAGCGGTTAAACTGAGGCAAATAATATTTTCTGCTCAATGGGTGTGTCAGTTTCCTTATAAACTCGATACTGCTTCAAGAACTACCACGAAAAGGGTAGATAGGTTAATATTTGGTATTTTAAAAAACACCACTCCTATTGTCACCTACCAACAGATAGTAATAGTTGAGAAACAGTATTCAGGTTAGCTTGGTCAACAATTCAGGGTTGAGTGCCACACAGCTAAATTGGCGCTTGCACACGAGAAAACAGTTACTACCAACCACCCATTTACCCACACACACACACACACACAGGGAGAGAGAGAGATGGGGAGGTGGTTGGTTGCGTGCGTTGCACTTGGGGCGTTCGCTCGCTGACCCTGGCTGTTGGCGCACGTTGATGGCACGTGTTCCCTTTGTCCGCACGTGCAGACTGCCGTCCGTTATCAGCTGTCTGCGTGTGGCCAGTGTCCGGTTGCGTCTCAACTCATAACAACAACAGAACACCGCACACCTCAGCACTTACACGCTGCTCCGAATTATCACAGGCTGAGGCGGCAACAAGCTATCCTGTACTTTTCTAATCATGTTAGATACACTGCGACAATTGTGTGTCCAAAATTACGGTCTTCGAAAGGTCATAAATGTACAGCATTGAGGCAGGGCCGGCGCTAGGAATTTCGGGCCCGGGGTAAAATGGGCGACCTTCCTTTTTTTTTTTTTTTTAGCTCTACAAACTAGCCGGGCAACAATAGGCGGATTCTTGGCTTCGAAGCCGGGGGCTCCTGCAGCGGGTGATCGGGCCCCCCTTCAGCCGGCGGGCCCGGGTACATTTGACCCGCTTACCCTCCCCTAACGCCGGCCCTGCATTGAGGTCCTCATCAGTAGTCACCAACTCAGATGGACTGGACATGATCAGGTATAAGAAGTAACAAATTCCCTTGGTGATTTATGCATGGTGAGCTAACTACTGGCTAAAGACCTTGTGGTGCCCTACTTCCTCCCCCCCCTCCCCCCTTACGAAGCGCTACAAAGACCCCTTTGGATTATCTCTTGTGGAGAACGTCTACCAGACCCCTGTTCCAGATGTTGCCACATTTTGTAGACAGATAGTTGCATTTACGTAGGCCGGCATTACACTGTAAAAGATCTTTGTCAAAGATCTTTGAAAAAAGATATTTTATAAAATATTTTAAAGTGTAATGGGGCATATTTTATAAAAGATTTCTTTTATAAAATTTCTTTTATAAAATGTAAGACGTTGGCATTACATTTTATAAAAGATTTCACCACCCTGCAAACGTAAACAAAGAAAAATGGCGTAAGGCACATTACCAAAGTTGGTTATGACTGTCGAATCCACGAAAATCTTTATTTCTGAGTATGAACAGAAGGAAATGTATTAAACTCAGAAACATATAGACTATAAGATTAGGAATAAAAAGGTGAACACTTACGAAAAGTTAATTAGTTCTACGATAGAAGGCTGTACTGTAGAAGACGTAAAAAGAGAAAATTAATGTGTTAAGAAACTAATATTTGACACCCAACAGTATATATGGAGAAATAATTCTGATGTAGAAATTTATGAAAATATAGTTGAAAGAATTTATTTGATGTATACTTCAGCATCAACCATAATTTTTTATAATTTGGCATGTCCTCACATTGCAGCTCTTTCACTAAACTTTGATGAACTCCTATCATATCAAGTCTCGTAATCCACGGTCTAACCCAAATATGTTTACTTCTCTTCTTATCTTCAATAAAATGCATATTGTGACAGTTGCACTAACTGGGTCTGCAAAAGCTTACAAGTTAACTCCATTCATTTCAGAGAACCATGACGAAAAATTTTATATAATGTAATGGGACTGAAAAAATCATAAAATATCTTTGATAAAATAAATATGATAAAATGTTTTATAAAAGATCTTGGACAAAAATCTTTTACAGTGTAATGCCGGCCTAAGCGGTTGCTATGCTGCAGTGTGTGCGGTAGGAACGGGGAAGGTTAACGCTCTGGCCTCGCATTCAGAACGACGCGACGCCCGTTCAAATCCCCTTCCGGGCATCCAGATTTGGGTTTTCCATGGTTTCCCCAAATCAGTCCAGTCGATTGCCGGGATGCTTCCTTCAAAAGGCCACGACCGAATTATTCCTTCCCTTTTCTTGTCCCGAGTCCTTTCCCGCCTCTAATGACCTGGACGTCGACGAGGCGTAAAGCCATGAGCACAAAAAAAATGAAGCAACTGGAATATCATTTTGACCTTCTGAGGACAGATAGACGTACAAATGTGATGTGGAACTGGAAGGAACGCATACAAATCTTTGAGAAATGTAGAGCATGTTGCAAAAAGCCTAATGTCTCTATTTCATTTTGTTTACGATATATATTTCTTTTAACGGTAGAGGGCTTTGTGGACACCTTGTACAATTAAGCCCGAAATCATGGGGTTTAGCTAATTCAGACTTCTCGTACACCACTGTGACAGGCTTCTGACCTCGATACCTTGAGCAACGAATGAAATAAATCACAAGAGCTAACAGAGAGTGTTGTACGCGCAGCGTGCCCCAGTGTCCCTGTAATGTGTTTAACAGCTCGGCTGCTGACCTTGCAGAGCTGGCCCCCTGATACTGCGACCAGTCTGCTGTTTCTTATCGCACAGGGATTTGCAAATCACTTACGTCAACGTCCAGCTGAATGGAAACTCACAAGATAATGAGTCTGACACGACATTCTTCTTGAAACACTAAACGTTTTCAAGAGGACTTTGTTGCTTTCTGCAGATGTTCCAACTCAGTAGGTTCAGGAACTGTTGTTTGATTCATGTGCGGTCTTAAATATAATAGTTTGGCTTCAACAAACACAAAGAGCACACACATCATTCATACCAGAAAAATGGATCCTAACACATTCAACACGACAATACATCCGTCGTTCATGAAATGATATCATCTAGACCGGCGATTCTCAACCCGAAAACAGTAAAATGACAAAGATAATTTTACAGATCACTAACTTCTATGCAAAAAGAGCTTTCGTGAAAAAGAGAAATCTTTTAGTTTCAAATATTAATCTAGGATTCAAAGAGAATTTTTTAAAACTTTATGTGAAGCATTTAAAATATGATGCTGTAGAATGATGCTAAAAATTAGGTGGATAGATTAGTTATGAAATGAACGAGTTTTGGAAAAAATAGGTGAGTAAAGAAGTTTGTGGAAGAGTCTTACAGGAAAAAGAGACATGATGGTAGGTCATATTTTGAGACATGCAGTATTGGTTAACTTGTTAGTGGAGGGAACAGTCGAAGGTAAGAACTGGAGAGGAAAACAGATTAAAATATATGAAGCAGATAATTGAGGACGTGGGTTGTAGGGGTTTGCTGAGATTAAAGGTTAGCAATAGATAGGAAGGGATGGAGGATTGCATCAAACCAGTCGAGAGACTGATGACAGCAAAAAAAAATTCTATAGGCCCATTTAATTTTTTTTACGTTTGTGTATGTTATTAAAATTTTGGAGAAACTTAAATGCACCATGATAACGTAACTTATTACAGATTCCTCGGGAAACACAGTTGTGAAACAGAAAGTGATGTATGACTTTTAAAAGTCTGGTTTATCGGCCAATAGCTTATATTTGCTTACAGTTTAAAACAATACGGTATTCCTTTTATGAGATTTTACTGATTAATTTTTTGTTATGACATCTGTAATTTATCTAGAATTAAGTTTTGACTTTTTGCATGTGTACAACCATAGGGTGCGAATCGCTGATTTATACCAGCCATAGGATTGATGCCAATTTCCATCACAAAAAAATTACATATTTTACGCAAAAGCAGCATTGTCATGTGCGAGATACTCTAGAATATAAATAAATTAGAAGTAGTGCGTGGAAGGAGAGGGAAGACCATTCCACAACATGGAACTTGATTTCAGTAGCAACAAAATGAGAAAATGGTCTTTTGTAGGGAAGGTGATCAGTGACAGGAAAAAATTAAAAATGGATTGACGAACACTTTACCACAAACACTGAAACAATTTGTAACTAGAATTCTTAAAAGCGAAGAGTAGTTGGGAAGTGTTACTGGGCACAATGATTTTTAAGATTTAAAAAAAAAAAAAATGAGGTAAATGATGAATCAAGAAAACTGATATACAGCGAAATTGTCATAGGACTAACTGCTCCATCCAAATAATATTAAATGCCCCACTTCAGGGGCTCTTCTTTTTTTGCCATCAAGTCTCTGGATTGGTCTAATGTAATCTTCCCTCTCTTCCTATCTTGCGGATACTTCTCCGCCTGAACATACCCCTTGCAACATACATCTTCGATTAACTACTTCATATATTCTAATGTTTGTCTTCCTCTACAGATTTTTCACTCAGCTGCCCCTCCACTAACAAATTAACCAATCACACGTGTTTTAAAATGTCACCCGCCGTCCTGTCCCTTCTTTCTTTGAGAATATTCCATAAACTTCTTTCCTCGACCATCAGACACAGAAACCCTTACATTGTTTAGTCGCGGTAAAGCATTTACTTCTTGTACACTCGACCGGTGAAAAATGAAAGTTTGTTTCTGCCACAACTCCAGCCAAGTTGCCTCGAGGAAAATTCCGCGTTTTACGGAGCGGCAGCAATAATTTTTTACTTTGCCCTATGCTGAAACTAGCTACTTAATCCACCCCCAACAAATGCAACAGGTCAGCGCCAAAGACAGTAAAAGCGACAGTGAGAGCATCGAAGAAGGGTGACAAGGTAGTTAATTACTGACGTATCACTCACTAGTAAATTACATTTTCCTCTATAAACTGAACACTTAATATTATCTTCACTATTCACAAGTTATACGCTTAAACCGAAGAACTGTAATATTTAACCGAGCGTGGTGGGTGAGCGGTAACGCTCTGGCCTGGCAATCGGAAGGACGCTGGTTCGAGTCCCCATTCTGGAGTTCACATTTCGGGGTTACACGATTTCCCGAAACTCCAGATGAATGCCGGGATGGTTCTTTCATGGCCAAATTCCTTCCAGTTCCTTTCCTAACCCTTTTCCGTAAAACCGTAAGAAAAAACGTACTATTTAACATTTTTACTTCACATTTTTCGAATGATTTTCACATTGTGAGATATTAGAGTGTAGTGATTGATGTTTTTGGACTAGAATCAAGCTATCAGTATACCAATACAAATATATTCTTCTGATTTCCGAGAACTCCAGCAATAATTACCGGATTTGTACACAGAAAAAGAAATCATATTTTTCCTCCATATCTCTTGTTCTAGATGTGGTAAGATGTTGTCATCGTGCCTCTACAGACTGTACCATAAATATAGGAACAAACTTTAAGTGGAGGTGTATTGCATCAAAACGGTTCAGAACTGGATACAAACCCTGACTGGAAAAATCACTGTTGGTAGCTAGGTGGACGATGTTCATGGGACCGCGTGGTCGTGGCGGTCTGTAGCCCGGCCCCCACGCTACCCGGATTTAAGCTGCCTAAATTTCTTCCATTGGAGGGCATTTAAATCTGTATTCTATGAAACACCTGTCGGTTATGTAATGGTCCTGTGTGTCCGACCGTATGCGCCAATCAATGGTACAGCTGTGTAATGCATACATCGAAATTAAGGGAGCGTGCATAAACTACGTGGCTCAATCTAGCGGAGGAAGCGGTTGGGGAGAAAGCTACGCTGGGCTACGTGAGGGAGGGGAAGGAGTTCCGAGACAAGCCACGTAGCTTTTCATTCATATTATTTGTCACAGTTAAAATAAAGCGCAGAGCACACAACAGCATGCGAATATTATTTTTCCGTCATTTAATTATCTCTGTGAGTAATTTACGAAAGTCTGGCATGAGAAAACAGTACAAAATGTCTTCTGGAACCAATAAGGAAAAACACCACGTGGCACATGGCTGAGGGGAGGAAGGGGGTTGAGGCTAAAGCCACGTCAGGCTACGTGTGGGGAAGGGGGGTTCACAGGAGGATATAATTGAGCTACGTAGTTTGTGGACGCTCCCTAATGGCAGACAATACGAATATTTCCTGCAACATTATGAAACGGAATAAATATTTTCCTCCTATTCTCTGACTTGCATCCTTTCATTTCTTCTACTTCAGCTCCAATTTTCCCATAACGTGTCCGGCCAAGGGTTCCCAGGCATTTTTGAATGGTTTTGATATTTTCCACTTCCCTACTATTGTTTCTCCCGTTTCACTCTAGACATTTTGATTATTTCATGAGAATCCGTGCACGACAAACGCGACTAACAGGAACGGATCCAGGATTTTGGTTTGGGAGAGGCTTGAGCGGATTTTGGTTTGGTGGAGGAGGGGGGGGACTTGAGTGGACTTTGGTTTGGGGCGGGCCTTGATCGGGCAAGGGTAGCCCTTATAGTCTTCTCGGAATGCTGCCCCTTAAAAGAACAGGAGACCTAAAAAAAAAAAACTCAAAAATTACGATGTCCGAGGTGGACTTAGATACTTTTGAGGGGGGCTTGAACCCCCTAGCCCCCTCTCCCACCGGATCCGCCCCTGCGACTGCGACTAACCACAACATCTCGTCTGAAAATAATCGTAAATGCGTTGGACTCTGGAAGAAATATCAAAGTAGCAAAGATAGTGTCGCAGTTTTCATCGCGAGAAATGACTAAACTACTTAACCACCGTCAATTAATAAACCATGATTAATGTCGCGAAGACTGCTACGTCCCAGTAAATCAGAAATGTTCAAGATATTTCAGAATTCTATTTCGCCATTTTACAGTTCGTTGAATTACGTTTCCACATCTAAACTCTAAACCGCTTAAGTTCTTCTGGCAAAGAGAGCAGCTTTGATAAGGCTGAGGGTTACAGCTGAGCGGCTTCAATATTTTTTATCTCAAATATCGCAAATATTGCTAATACCTTTAAACTTCACGAAACTCCATTACTTCTTAATCTCACAAAGCGCAGTGTTAATTAAATACTGGACTCCTGCGCAGTGTGCTTTACGCCTGTAACAGGTAGCAGACAACTGAAATTACTGGAGAGCGGCTGCCAGGATCAACTTTGCCTCTGCCGAGTGAAAAGTTGTATTCAAGAGTAGTTCACTGAAAGCGAATTTGATCTCACGTTAAGAGTAGAATTAAATTACGAAAGACCAGTAGAGGGCCAGTCGAGACTTGCGTCAATAGGGTTTCTTGCTCTAATTACCTACACGTATATGCTTTTGGTCACAAAAATCAATGACATATTTTCAGGTTAGGTAGAGAACTGCGCATCGACAATGCCCCACCGCGTTGCTGCTAGCATCCCTAAAGTAATTGTTCAATTTCAATTAAATTTACTATAGACAGTAATTATCCCGCTCACTACGATAAAATCCACTTCAAATTAAGAAAATTTTCAATAAAACAATATTGATATCTGTCCAAGTAACTGCAAATTGAAACCATTTGCTTATTTTCCTCGTATCTTACTATATACATGCAAGTATAAAAATAGGTTATGTTTAAGATCATGAAGTGGTCGATATTGGGGACAAATTTCAAGTTTTTAGCTAATACCTTCTTGAAGAAGAGAAATCTTTTAGTTTCAATTTACGACTGCGAAAAAACTTTCTAAAGCTGCATGCGTGAAGCATAGCCCTTTATGATATGTTAGTGCAATAGAATGATGTTGAAAATTATGTGGACAGATAAAGTACGAAATGCACTTGTTTTCCAAACGATGGGCGACGAAAGAAGTTTGTGGAAGAGTCTATCAGAAAGAAGAGACAGGATAGTAGGTCACGTTTTAAGACATACGGGATTGGTTAATTTGATAGTGGAGGGAATAGTTGAAGTAAAGAACTGTAAAGGAAGACGAAAAATAGAATATTTGAATCAGATAACTGACGACGTAAGTTATATGGGATTTTTTTTTTTTTTTTAAATACTTATGGCTTTACGACTTGTTGATGTCAAGGTCATTACAAGGCGGGGTGGGACTGGGGACAAGGAACGGGAAGGAATTCGGCCATGGTTTTTTGAAGGAAGCATCCCGGTATTCGCCTGGAGTGATTTTGGGAAACTATGGAAAACCCAAATCTGGATGCCCCGACGGGGATTCGAACCGGCGTCTTTCCGAATTCGAGCGCAGAGCGCTAACGCTTGGTCTGAAGCAGTTATCGTAAGATAATAAGAGATGGAGGATTGCACCAAACCAATCGAGAGACTGATTTCAGCAAAAAGGAAGTAATAGCGTTTTTGAGATAGATTCCATAAGAAAAATAATCTCACGTCTTTGTTTTATATTGAAAAAAAATATGAAAAAATATTCTGTTAGTCATCTACTTGGCAAAACATAAATAACTATAACTTACGCGGAGACATAAAAGAAAAATTCGTCCTTCTTTAATTCTTAGGGGATTATCTCTCCATTTAAAATGATTTTATCAAAATTTCAAATGAGATATTTATTTTGAGGTTTAAAATTGGAAATTTTTAATTTAGTTCCTTTTAAGTGGTAGAAGTAGAGATGGGTCGTTCGCGAGTGAATCAGTGCTTTAGAGCAATTCTTTTAAAAGAGCGAGTGAGCAGTGGCTCACTAATTGTGGACGGTAGTTGTTCTTCTAGGTGAGTCGGTCATAAGTCGGCTAATTCCGAAGATCAAGAAGAGCTTGTTCACGTGGGTTTTGTAGACTGTAGAGCTAAAAAAAAAAAAAAAGTCTACTAATTGTATCAAAGTCGAAAAGTGGGGGTGTAACCGGATTCTGAGGGGTGAGACCTAAAAAAAAAAAAAAAAAGGCTCAAATAAAACTGAGCTAGTGAACCGTTCAAAAGAACTAGTTCTTTTCGTGGAGTGATCAAATGAACACCGCTCTTTTTAGTGAGTCACTTTGCCCACCTCTAGGTAGAAGGTTAAGACAAACGGAGAAACGGCGTAGCGGCAGTATTGGGGCTACCTATTCCTTCGAGTATGGAACCATTAAAAATTGAATCATAAAAAAAATAGAGAAGAATGTTAATACACAACCGTGCCGGAAACATACGCACCTTCAACTGATCTACGAAGATCGGAATATATTACAAAGAAGTGCCGAAACCGCTATAACAAAATGTTGCCCTACTGAACATTTCAAATTTTTGGTTGCAATAAGAAAGGGAAGGAGAGCTATGTAGGAAGTAAGATATAGAAGCGAAGCGATTGGAGACAAGCAGTGGAGAAATAGACGTGGAAAGCCAGTCAGATACGGAGACAGTATGTCGGACGACACGCAAAAGCTGAGACCTGAAATTATGACGAAAATATCCCAGATATGGTAATTCTGCAATGACAATGACGTGTTAATTCTGATAGTAAGGAAACATAAGAACTGAATTCAGTGGGAACTGAGCATTGCAACTGTTACATGGAACCAGAAGAAGCAGTCATTTTTTTTAAAAAACATAAAAAGATCTGAACATGCAAAAATGCCTTGATCATTGCGAGAAGTTGGGATTAATAATTTCAAGGATGCTATTTACAACGGCCAATATAGTTTCCAAACTGCAATTCCCAGTCCTGATTGCTTACACAACTCCATTGCAATGGAGAAATTGCGACAAGGCATTTGAAACTCCTCCTGACATGAGAGACGTCATTGAAGGACCCTCGCCTAATTTTCTGAACCAATTAAATCAGGTTTCGGTAGGAGCACTAAGTGCAAAATTCAATTAGTCCGTTATTAGCCAGTAGCTGCGCGAACCATGGCAACGTGAAGCGAAGATCCTGCAGGCATTCATTCTAGCTTCGATTAAATCGGTACCTAGGAGAGCGAAGGAAGTCGTATTCAAGAGTATAATGTAAATTTAATGACCAAATTTCATGACGTTAATGTAAGATCCTGTAATTTCGGCAGAAATGGAAACCAGGAGCATGCTTATTATGATTCTTTCCTTTGATTAAAATACTGGTGGTGGTTGTGCTGTTTTGGAAGACATCCATGCAGAGATTAACAAGCTATAACGGAACAGCCACATTCACCTACTTCTAATAGTATTTTAAAACTTTAAGCATTAATAATAGGAGGACACCGTAGCACATTATCATTTTACTTAATTAGCAGTTCGTACAAAAGAGTTTATTGAATTGATAGTCAAATTTAAAAGTAATAATTATTATTACTGTTGTTGGATGTTCTTTATTTTTCGGACGCGTTTCGCTTCACGTCGAGGTATCTTCAGCGAACAATGTTTTTATTTACATTTTCATTTTGTGGTGTGGTAATTGGTCTCCTGTGACAGCAACCAGCATGTTGTTTCCACTATTGTATGGTATTTAGTTATGCAGTTTGATATAGTAATCTTGTTGTAGGCCATGTTCCGCAGTTGTTGCATAAATGTTTTTGAATAAAAAATCCGTCTTCTAACAACTGTTTTTTATTGATAGTTTGGTTATTATGCCTCCACTGATTGTCAACTTTGAAGCAGTTTTATTCACTTCATTATCAACCTTCAGTTTTCGCGGGTAGGCACGCGTAAAGCACTGGGGGGAAGGGGGGTCAACGGAAATCTCGCGTGAGGTTTTTGAATTTTTTTTGTATTGTAGAGCTAAAAAAAAGTCTACAAATGACGCGAAAGTCGATTTCAGGGGGGAAATTCGTCGAAAAATGGGGGTGGGGGTGTAATCGGCTTCGGAAGCGGTGACACCTTAAAAAAAAAAAGGTCTCAAAAAGTTGCAAGGGCGATTTTAGAAGGGGGGGTCTCACGGATCAGATCTCACGAGAGGAGGGGGGGGGGGTCGGGCCAGATCTCACGAAGTCCACCAGAAGGGGGGGGGGGCGGAAATCCGGAAAACACCTCACGTAATTTATGGACGCCCCCTTTACAACTTGCCCGGCCGACGACTGAATAACTGGCCTTTCTGTGGGAGGGAACGATGCCGGCTGACTCAATGACTTCGCGTCAGTTTCCGCACAACAGAGAGCGCTGTCTGGTGCCGCCGTCTTTGAGACCTTCCGAGAACTCCGGATGGTCGTCTCAAAGGGCGACTGCGGCCGCAACACACGCACTGGCTGTTATCGCTTCTCCCTGGCGGTAAAAGGATAGTCAGTGAACTCTGCCCACTGCACAACACTACCAACCTTTTTTTTATTTTGCTGTTTATGGCTTTACGTCCAGCCGACGTCGAGACCATTAGAGGCGGGAAACAATAGGAGGGGGGGGGGGGGAGGAGGAACAGGAAGGAATTGGTTCATCTGCTTTCGAAGAGACCATCCTGGCATTCATGTGGAGTGATTTAGGGAAACCATGCTAAATTCAAATCACGATGGCTGGCCTGTGATTCGAACCCGCGTCCTCCAGAATGTGAGGCCAGAGCGTTACCGTTTACCCACCACAGTCGGTACAAGCACTCTTGAGCGCCTATGTTGTCGTAGTTAAATTCTCATGCTCCCCCCACGTTAACTTAATTTGTGACTAGTCGAGAACAAATTCTTCAAATTATTATTATTTTTTTTTTTTTGTCAATAAACTGTACTGGTAGTGAAAGATCAGACAGAAGATTCTAGATGAGAAGAGGCAGTAAGGCAGGAAATTATGGAAAAGGCTGATTCATCATCACACCCAGTCCGTTCGATTAGAAAATTGATGATGATGATGAATAACCCATTATTTTGTTTTGTTTAACTTTACGTTTAAAAACCCTGAGAGCTGCAATTTAAATTATACCAACTTGGTCTCATATTTTTTTGATTCCAGTAAAATCATCCATCTAATATTATAAGTGCGAAGTAACTATGTCTCTTTGCTTGTTACAGTTTCACGACTAAAGCGATCTTGATGAAATTTGACAAGAAAATACAGTGCTTCATTAGGAAGGACATACGATTCTTTCTTTGGAATAAATAAAATTGTTTTTTCATTAAAATTTGAAAACTTAACGAAAGATGACAGACAGACGGATAGCGTGTGTTAGTATCTGTAATGTTGTATCGGTCACTCAGGCTTTGTTTCCCTCAGTCAGTTTGTGTATGATCTGTTATCTGTCCATAAATTTCATGTAGAGAGACAACTTATTATTAGTATAGAATAGATGTGGATTTACGCTGCATCAGACTATTATTTTGTATTTACCTTAAAGTTTTTAACATCAATAATGTGCTATATTCACGCGTGCGAAGTCGCAGGTAACAGCTGGTTTTATTATAAGAATGCTAAATTTTATATAGGATCTTTTCTATTAATATTAACAGTAATATTACATTCGCATCATTGACCCACCACGTTTCAGTATTACCTTACGAATAAGGCTTTAATTAATTGCTAACATTTCATGCTCGTATTCTGTAATACATTTTGTTATTTAAATGTCCCTATTTAATAAATGCTTAGTTTGCTAATCGTTTTATTATGTCGCTCGAATTAAAGCACCACCCAGAGCTGCTGCGTGTCGGACAGTAATAGACCTCTTATGAAGTATCGTGGGATCGCGCAGGAGAATAACTCACCTGTAGCGGGCAGTGACAGGATGGTCCAGCAGTTATACCATGTGTATGAATATTAGAAACAAATGGTGACAGTGAAATTTTATTTTTTCTTGGTGTGCATGGTGAAAATGTTTGTTTGTACAAACAGAGATTAGTTTCAGTAATATATCTCGGACATCCAGCAATCACTAGCAAGTACGTACCTGAAGTTTGCTTTGTCCAAGATGTTTTGACAACGTATGGGATCGTGTGTTGTCTCTCGGTATTTCAATGCCTGGTGGGCAAACTAATTATCATCTAATTGGGAAGGAAAACCCAATTAATAAGACAATTTGCTTACCGCCTACAGGACCGGCTAATTAAGCGATAAATAAGTCACGTGCTTAGAGAACAGCGTTCGGCTACTCGCGTGGGCGGAGAGGGAATTCAGCTGTAGAAGCAGTGATGTAGCACTGGCAACGGATCTGACTCCGAGAACCGTTTACAAGTGACATAGTAAAAATTGATTATCCTTTATAGAGCTCCGCACCCAAAAGGAAGTGAATTCCCAATTTCAGGCATGTTCTGTATTTCGCAAATCCGGCTGTTATGGGCAGACCCAGGAGAAAGTAGGCATTTTCCTACCTGAATCAGACTTAAAATTAATTCACACACACAGAACTCGGTCACTGCTCTTAAATGTCTCATCTAAGATGCTTATATCCCCTTTAATTGTTTGTTAGTGTATGTCTACAATTCACACCAATACAACAATGTTGTTATAAACATAATTATAAAGAAATTTCATAACTAAATGAAATATTCGAACGAGTGAGCGGTCTGATGGCTCAGTGGTTAAGCCTTCTGACGGGAGATCGAGAAGTTCCCGGTTCGAATCCCAGTCCCAACTGTGATTTTCATAGTTCCTTAATCAAGGCTTCACCTCTGGCACAGCTTGCTGTTTAATGTGAAGCATGCCAGAACGCTTCGGTGACGTTAAGCTGTAGGTCCCCTATACCTGGTAGGATTACCGGGTTAGGTTAATTAGCCACGACAATAGGCGCATGCGCGACGAATCTAATTCTGTCACTTGGTGGCCGAACATTCCTTGGGGATATTCCCGCCAACAACGCCATACTATTATCTGATTTGATTCATATGAATAAAACATCAAGTGTGCTTTTATGAAGTACCTCTCGTTCGAACTTCTGCAAATTGAGTAACGTAGTTGAAGACTTTGGTAGCATCTCTGTGCAAAAGAGGAACGAATCACTAGTTATAGTCCATATACTGCGTAGCCACATTTTGGTCTCCTCTGAGTTCCCTCCCCCCCCCCACATAACCTGATGTGGCTTTTACCTCCCCTCCTCCCGCGTGACACCGAGCTTTTCCTCCTATTGATTCCAGAAGACATTTTGTAGTGTATTGTCAGACTATCGTAAATTACATACGGAGATAATTAAATGACTGAAATAAATATTCACATGCTGTTGTGTTTTTTGTACCTTATTTTAGCTGTGACAAATAATATTAATGAAAATCTACGTGGCTTAGCTTCGAACCCGCCCCCTCCCCCCACGTATCCCAACGTAGATTTCTACCCAACCCCTCTCACCCCTCCTCCCAAAGACCGAACGACATAGTTTATGAACGCTCCATTAACACCACGTAGCAGCACCATGTCGGAAGGATGAAAACTGTGATTGATGTTTGCCGCCAACCAGATGAGCGATCCCGCAGAACTGAGAGCAGTGGTACCAACAGATCAGTCAGGGGTACGCTGCCCCAATCTGCGTTTTATTTTGAGCTGATATGCATATAACACATTGAGGTTGACAGCGCTGATTGCTGCGGTAAAAAACTAACCCGTGACGTGCGCCTTTTCGCATCAAAATTCATGAATTTATCTGTACACGCTAGTCAATTCCAGGAGTAACGCAACTCATTTGGAAGGAAGTGGCACCCATCACTGGAATTTCACCTGTCACTCAGCGAGCTTTCGGCAGCAGCACATGTCAGTCAGACGCAGTAGAGCTGTTGCCGACCAATCTGACCTTTCCAACACAAATAACACAGTTACAGGTAGTTTGTCTTTCTCATATCAGATCTACCAACGAAGGCGCTTCTCTCTGCAAGTGCGGTAGGCTTTCGACAAGTATTTAATACTCGTCGATTCGGTAGTATTCACGAGCGGCCTCGTAACTCAGTGGTCGAGGCAGCTGCAGTATTCATGAGCGGTCTGATAGCGCAATGGTCGAGGCATCTGACTGGATATCGATAGGCCCCCGGTTCGAATACAGGTATATAAGGGCTTTTCAAAAAACCTTAGCTCAAAATTCACTTCTGAAACAGTTACCTGCGTAAGCGAGCCTCCATTAAATAGGCGGCTCGGTCTAGGGAGGGGTTGGGTAGAAAGCTACGTTGGGGTACGTGAGGGGTGGGGGGGTTTTCCAAGCCGAGCCACGTAGCTTTTCATTCATATTATTTGTAACAGTTAAAATAAGATACAAAACACACAACAGCATGCAGCATGTGAATATTAATTCCCGCCATTTAATTAGCTCCGTATGTGAGTTACGATGTGTGAAAAGAGAAAGCAGTACAAAATGTCTTCTGGAATTAACACGGGAAAATGCTTCGTGCCACGCGAAGGGGTGGGGAGGGTACGTGAAGGGGTGGGAGAGAGAACTCTTCCAGGTTTCCGATTCCACTTTAAACTTTAGGTCCCCTATGCACGACGGGATTACCGGATGGAAAGGAACTGGCCGTCCTAACTGTGATACCAGGCTTAGTATGCCTCCTCCGAGAGGGTCCAACCAACCTTCCGGATTGAGGACCACGCTTAGCCTTAGTATAGTTACTTAGAGAATTGCGCTGTTAATTTACAAATGAACTATGAAAGAAAATTTGTTTGGATGGAGAAAAAGCAGAGTAGCGCTCCTACGTTTTTCTCTTTCTTGGAAATCCTCCTCTCCTCCTAAATTTAGATTGCGCAAAAATGTTTTAAACTCTTCAAAGTGCATCATTTGTTCCTATATCCCCTTGAAACTGCCCATTAATTCATCTACAACCACTAATCACATAAATGTTTTAATCCAATATATCCAGCACCTATTTATATGCATTCGACATAAATATAAGAAGAAATATGCTGAGTTACACTAAGTGTCTTAAACAAAACAAAAAACTTCATCTTGCGCACGGGGTTACACGCAATTCCACTTGCTAATCGTTTCGATGGCAGCTCTCCTGTGGATGCAGCTCTGAGTAGTTGAACGACAATCTTCGTGAAATTTTAGGCCATAAGAGAAACAAATAAAAAATTACAATTCCAGTATTAGTCGAGAGTTTGTAGTCAGGGTACAGTTGAGAGGTCTAGTGACTCAGTGGCAGGTGTCTGACTTCTAATGTCCATCATGTCCTGGGGAGAGCGTGAGAACGTTAGTGTGTGATATTAGCCAGGCTCGGACGGTGCGGTGAAATTCTACACACCACTGTTACCAGAGGGGGGCCAGGGACTAAAAAGACTGCGTGAAAAGGCCAGACGAAGGATTTATTGCCCTAGTTGAGAGACTAGTGCATTGAAAAAATTACGAAGAAGTGTGGGGACTATGCCGACAGCCAATTTGGGGGAAATTCCCCCCCTTCCCCATCTGCCCGCCACCACCCCTGTCTTTCGAGCAAACAACCTCTTATCGACAGGCTTCTGTTTCATAGCAGGTGTTAATAATACGATCCTTTCCATAGTCTTGTCATAGGCAGGGCCAGATGTCGACAAATGACCTCCCGTTAAAGTAGAAAGTTGCGAACGGGAAATGAAGTGTCGCGCGCGCATCCTGAAAAAAATGCTAGTTGATGAACGCCTCCATGGGAGCCCAGAGAACCAAAGATTTTGTTGATACTGTTATAAATAACTGGATTTTATTTGTTGATGAGGACGAGCTATGGACGAAAAGACGCTGAACGCCGCCTGCCCTAATTCGTTGGAGCTGAGCGACGGCGATCAAGAAACGAAAGCAGCCGAAGTCTGCTTATTGGTGGCTTCCCACAGCCAGTGGTTTCTTAGGCTCCGCACAGGCTATCCGTATCTACTTCGCAGCCACCGCTACCCGGGCGACTGGGTGACTGATAGAGGCGCGCCATTCCTGCCAGAAGAGGCGGTTCCCTTCCCACGAGGCCACGACCCGCTACTGATAATTGACGAGAGGGAAGACTTTACTTTCGACTGCGACGCAGCCCACCCAGCAAAACTTCCGAGGGACCATCGGCTCAACACCACGACCGACAGATGACCTCGCGCCACAGCTGATTGCGGTGGCTGTGTGCTCGACTTATCTGCCATGCTACAGTGAAGAAACCACGGGATGTATAGAAACTCTCGCTTAGTTCAACCCGAGTCGACGCCCTCAGATTGTAATCATGCTCTGAATTTTAGCTTGACAACTAAACGCTTCATTTTGTCACTTCCATAAATATTATTTCCATCAGTCTTTCGACTGAATTGAGGTAATCCTCCATCCCCTCCTATCTTGCGATAACCTCTTCATCTCAACATACCCCTTACACCCTACATACTCAATTATATGCTTCACATATTCTAATCTTTGTCTTCCTCTACAGTTCTTACCTTCGACTGTTCCCTCCACTAACAAATTAACCAACCCTGCATGTCTGAAAATATGATCTACCATCCTGTCTCTTCTTTCTGTAAACTTCTTCCACAAACTTCTTTCCTCGCCCATCATTTCCAAAACTCTTTCATTTCATACTTTATCTGTCCACCTAATTTTCAGCTTCCTTTTGCAGCAACACTTTTCAAATGCTTCAATGTTCTTTCTTTCTGTTATTTCTAAAGTCCATGCTTCGCCTCCATAAAGTGCTGTGCTCCACGCCTAGAGTTTTTAAAAGTTCTTTCCAAGCCCTAGATCACTATTTGAAACAAAGAGATTCCTCTTTTTATGAAGGCTCTTTATGATATTGTTATTCTGCTTTTAACATCATTCCTGCATCGGCCATCAGTTATAATTTTACTTCCCAAGTAACAGAATTCACTCACTTCTCCTATCGCAATATTAAGATCAGTCAATTCTTTCCAATAAATTAATCAATTTTATAATTAAAGAAAATAATATCGGCGTTGTATATTTTGAATTAATTCCTCTCCACTATGTCAATATGTCAGTTGACTAGATAAAGATGTGTCTTTTATTATTAATTTGAATTATAGAATTCAAAGTCGCTTCCCTCGGAAATGGGACACTTCCATTCTTGGCGCCTACCCAGGATTAATTCTATTAATTATTTTATAAGTTAAAGTGTTTAATTCACTTGTCAGTTTCAATATCTTCGTCACTACAGATTAGAGACACCGATAAACTGAATGATTAAAGTGATCAGCATCTTGTGTGGACAGCCCCCTCAACATCCTGTTCGATAAAACATTAGTCAACTTGGTTAGACGGCTGCTCGTGAATTCTGATTGAAGTCAGTAGAATCGCAAATTGCGTGAGGTCTCTACTCTCAGAGGAATATTTTACCGTCCGTTGCACCTGGCTGTTTCTGGATATTTAAGGTCACTGCTGAATATCTACATAGAGTCAATCGTGTAGGCAATCCATCAATTTTCTCTTTTTGATCGAAGAAAATTCCTCGTTATTACTTTGAGCAAGTTACCAGATGCAACGTCAAAATGAAGCAAGGAACGTTACACGTCAAAACGTGATCATCCAACATACAGTACTTGATAACAAGGCAAACAAGTGGTTCCTCTCTCTAAAATTTGGTCGCTTAGTATAGAATGGGACCCAGATTTATGATACCGAATACAGTAGTTGCAGTGGGTTCAAAGGAGGGATGCTAGATTTGTCTCTGGAAATTATTGCAGAACAAAATCAGTAAAGGATTATGATAAAGGAGATGTAATGGGATATTTTGGAAGATAGGAGGGCGAAGTAGCATGTTATGCAGATAAATCAGGACAGGAGTGTGTGTGCCATCGTTATTAAGATTAAATTAAAGAGAACGGTTATTAGCCCTTCGCACTACCCTCAACCTAGAGGACCAGGGTTTCAGTTCAGGGTTTTCCTACCCTTAGCTGAAGTGAGTAGTGACAGCTTTCCGAGGCTTCCCCTGCAGCATCATCCTACAGGGACACAGAGATAATCAATGCTGTCACAGCTTTGTGATAACTAGGGTTCGCAACTTTATCACAAGTTATATTTTTTTCTGCCTGCTTTTTGAGCGGTAATAGTGAATTAAACGCCGACTGAACTTTTATGATTGCATTTAAATGTATTTTCTATTGCATACTAGCGGAATTGCCGGCGTTGCCCAGTAGAGTTGGCGTAGATTTACCCGTAAGCTATTTTTATAACCGCAATGAGAAACATTTGTATAAAGACTCGTAAAATGCGCGCGAACTTTTTTCGGAATTAAAGCAAACCTAGATTCATCCACTCCCTACCAAGAAACCGGTGGGTTGATGTTTATTTGTACGTACACTATTTTCATTCGTCAGAAAAGATTCATGTGTATTAAGCTCCATTAATTTGGTTAAGAAAATTGTATTACCACATTACTAAACTACGCTCTAATATGTTAGAAACTCACATTTTATTCAATTTCGAAGTGAATGGATATAATGAATATACTTTTTGCTGCAAACGCCAGATACTTTAACTCCGTAGATTCTGTCTCTTATACAATTATCAAAAGTGAATCCAGAATAATATTACCGTAAATAAATGATTTCATTCAAACAGAAGAGTAATGCTGATGGCCAGAGATAATGTAGTTGTAGGCCTGCTGCCAGAGATAGTGGTTAAAGAAAATTGTTTTTACGGCTATGTATGGCGTTTAAAAATTGAATATCCCGAATTAAAGGAAAGAATACTTCAAGTTACGGCTATCTATGGCGTTTAAAAATTGAATATGTATTCCGAATTAAAGGAAAGAATACTTTAAGTTTTGCTTAATTTGCAAAATAGTTATTACAGTAAAGTTATCTTATTGCTTTCATTAAAGACTATGGTGAGAGACATTGTAGTTGTATATTTAGTGCGAAGTATACAACATCTAATACTTCCACCTTTGGGATTTGTCATCATACGTTCAGAATTTCATTTATTGCTCCTGCGTTATTTAACATTGAAACATAAGACATGCCAAACAATTGAATAGAGATTCTAAGCTTTAAAATAGTGAAAACTCCCTCGAAATCTGCTCCGTAGTTTCCGTGTTTATATGAGATAAATGTATCTGGTTTTCGTTTTATATATATAGATAAATACATATTCAGGCAATTTCTTAGTTTTGTTCATATTACGATAATATTTATGGTCATATGGTCATATTTTGAGGAAAATCTGGTAATTTTTTAATAGTCCAAGAATCCACTAGAAGTTATAGAAGAAATTAATATAATTATTCCCAGAAATGTACTCCTATTACACACTGGAAGAAAAAACAAAAATAATTGTCACTGAACTCATCAGAATACAACAGTCAAGAATTAAAGTTGTTCATTATTGTCACATACTAAAAGTTAGGTTACAAAATGCTTCATTTACTGGAGAGGACGATGAGAGGATGTACCAGAGAAGTTAGGGAGTTGGGTTACAAAACTTTGGTCAGACCATTAGTCGAATATGGTGGTGTAGTTTGGGACCTACATTTTGGTTATCAAATGCAGGAGTTGGAAGGTGTGCAAAGAAGAGCAGCTAGATTTGTTTGTGGAAATTATCGCAGGATCCAGTCAGTAGCTCATATGATAAGGGAGCTGGATTGGGACTCATTGGAGCAAAGGAGGAGGGTCAAGAGAGTGCTGGAAATATACAGGGCATATGTTGGTGTTGGGGCTTGGAGAGATATTGGTCAAAGAATTAGGAATAGTGCATGGAAGAGGAAAGCGACAATGAACACAAGCTTGCGCTCAATTTCATAAGGGAGTGGGAAAATTTTCTTTAGTTGGTAAAGGTGTCAGGGATTGGAACAAATTACCAAGTGTAGTGATGAATAATTTTCCAAAAACGCTTAAGGAATTTAAAATTAAAATGTTTAAATTTGAATAGTAAATAGGGGAAGAATTTAACACTCAAATTATAAAAGAAAATTAAATATATATATATATATATATATTTATATATATATAGATATAAAGGAATAATTAGATGGCTAGGAGAATTGCCACTGGAGTGTTAGCTCCATCGCAATTAAAATAAAAATTAATAATAATAATAATACGAAGCGTGGTGGTGTAACGGCTAGCGTTCTGGCCTCGCATTCGGGAGGACGGCGGTTCGAATCCCCGTCCGGGCATCCAGATTTGGGTTTCCCATGGTTTTCCCAAATCACTCCAGGCAAATGCCGGGATGCTTCCTTAAAAAGGCCATGGCCGAATTACTTCCCATTCCTTGTCCCTCATCCTTTGCCGTCTCTAAAGACCTCGCTGTTAGAGAGACGTTAAGCAGATAAAAAAAAATAATAATAATGTTCTGCCCGTCTTTTAAGTTTGAGAATGCAGCAGCATCCTCCCTGTATCGAGCAGTGTCAATCGATGTTTCACTGTCGCCAATACTTTTTTGAAAATAATTGTCAGTCAGTGTGAAATTTGTAGTGCATCAGTGAGTACCACCATGCCGAAAATAAAATTTTCTGTAAGTGCGAAGTGACAGAGTTACTAAAAGAAATTTTAAGAGACGTATTTTAGACGAGACGAAAGAGTCCTTTTCTGTAAATTATGTGAAATTAAAGGGACTTCAACAAAGCGATTTAAAATTTAATTTCCCAATGGTGCAGTGAGTGTACGGTATCAAATTATGCTGTCTACACGATAGCAACACTATTAGATAAAATAAATGATGTATAACTGACCATGTTTTGCTGTATAATAAATTTAAATGTTTTGTCATATTTTATCATTTTTAGGTTTATTTACCCTTTTTAATGTCATATTTGTATGCATATTTCTCCAATTTTTTGGTTTATAAAGATCCGAATTCTCGTGATAAGAGACTAAAATGATGCATCTCTGAGTAGCTGAACGATAAATTTTAGTCTATAAGAAAAACGAATAAAAAATTACGATTGCAGTACTAGTCCAGAGTTTATAGTCCGGGTACAGTTGAGCGGTCTGGTGGCTCAGTGGTTAAGGTGTCTGACTAGAGACAGGTTGGCAGGGGCGGATCCAGGGTTTTTGTTTTGGGAGGGGCTTGAGCAGACTTTGGTTTGGGGGGGTTTGCCTTTAGTGGAGTTTGGCTTTGGGGGGGGGGGGGGTTGACTCGGGTGAAAGGTAGTATTTATAGTCTCCTCGGGCCTCAAATCCGTAGAGCTAAAAAAAAGTCTCCAAAATCACAATGTTCGAGATGGACCTAGATACTTTGGGGGGAGTGGCTTGAGTCCCCCCCCCCCCCTGGATCCGCCCCTGCAGGTTGGAATCCCGGTCTCGGTTGATATTTTCAAAGGCCACTAACCCCACCTTCACTACTGGCACAGCTTGCTGTGCAATGTGAAGTATGTCAGAACGTTTAGGTGCTTTGGATTCCACGTCAAACTATAGGTCTCCTATACCCGGTAGGAATAAGGGCTTAGGGTAAGGTTGCTACGATAGAGGCGCACTGCGCAATCAGTGGAGATCCTTTCACGAGCCTTTACCTTGCGTTTAGGATATAGTTCTCACACCACAAAAAAAACCGAGGTCCCATTCTTTCTTCCATGTGCAGTCACGCTTGTCGATGGCTTCCGCGCTCCCTTTGAGACTCACTACTCAGACGGAAGGGGATGCTCAGGGCTGTCCACATCCCGAACTGTCACCGGAGCACACACGTAACTTCCGCTGGTAAAGTGTAGTGTCAACAACACTCTTTTGTGCCGCTGGGCCTAGGTACACCAGCAACGGGTAACGTAAAGATCTTTCCCACTGCCCCCTGAGTGAGCAACATTATCTATAGTACTATTATAAATAAATCCGTAGGTGTGCTGAACCTGTCTGTCCCTTTGTCCAGCCGTCACGCAAAACCTACGGAACCAATTTGGATGGGATTTTTACAGTCCGAAAGCTTGTGGTCGACATTAAAATCTGCGGTATATCTTACTACTCTAAGTAACAGAGAAACAGAGTAATAAATAACAATTCGTTTCTACAGCAACAGAGATTACACTGCTTCTCAGACGAACATTCCTTTATCAGATATCCACCAAAGACCAAGCTACAACACAGATAAACATTCCAAGCTTTGAAATCTTGACATTTAGTCCTTTTCCCTTAAATACTTTACTAATAATGCGTATCTAGTGGTTGTTTTTACGTCGATTGCAGCTAAAATATGGCATATGCGTTTCGAGTTTATTAGATCCTCATCGGTGCTCTAAATTAAGATATGTACATGTTTATTCCGGACTATTAAGTAAATCAAAATTGTAAGTAAATATTATTATTATCATGATTATTTACAGAAACAAATTATAGCAATGTCAACATAACTTTTTTAGGGCACAAATGACGATCTATTAAAAATCAAAGAAGTTTGTTTTGGCATACGCTTTTCATTTTAGCTACATTAGACGCAAGAATCAACCAAGAAATCAATTATTCAAAGCTTTTGTTTCCGTTAATATTGTTTTCTGACTAGGAATTTTCGGTTATTTACTTCCTCTCTTTTCTGAAATATAGTACGATAGAACACAACAAAAAATTAATCAAATGACTACATCAAACATTAACACTCCAATAAGCGCAACGAATTAGTTCAATACAATTTACGGTAAATATTTCAAAGATATTACATTACAAACGTTTGCTGCTAGAAGAAAAACAAAATGCACACACATACAAAAGGTCCGTGGGAACGAGGCAGCGGTAAAATGTTATTAATTGTCTGCATAAAATATTAAACGATAGGTAACTGGATCAAATAGTTTCGTGGATATGGACGAAGCTTTGGTTCAGATGAGTCTCGTATAAAACTTTATCTTTTCATCCATGCCTGTTTGAAGGAACTATCCCAGCATTCGTCAGAGAGATTAAGATTAAAGTGCCCCCTAATTAATACTTCTCGCAGTCAAAATGTTTATCATAATTTCAGCGCAGAGCGTAAGCACATCAATTGGAAGAATTAAGTTACAGTTTTTGCTTCTGTTTGTTCTCGTTGGCGTTGATAACTGTGACATAGTCGGTTTGAGAGACATTACAGTAACCGTCTACATCATAGGTTCCCAGCCTTTTTTGTCCTAACGTCTCCTTTCAGGAAAAAAAATACACAGCGCCTTCCCTTTTGAACAAAAAAATTACTCGCTGACCCCTTTTCAGGATAAAATAAAATACACCGGCTCCGTTGTAATAAACAACGTAACGCATAGTGCTCCAACTTTTTTAGCTTGTAACCCACTTTCTTAAACGGTGGTTCGATAAGAGTATAATACCATATGTAGAAAAGCAAGGGAATGTTCCTAAATTTACTTTATCATAAGATATTAACAATGTTGGTGTATTGTTCACAGTTTGATTAACAAACAGACATTATGAAAAAAATCTTTATTTATAGAGCTGATCTCGGTGTGACGATACTAATTTTTCGATACTTGGTTGCTTATTTGTTTGTCAGCAGTCTTAAATCGCTCAGTTTCCCGATTGAAAATCTGCTTCTTTTCTTAGCAAAATTGCGGACTGCACTAAATTATCTTTTGGTTACATGTGATCATGAGAATTCAATTAGGAACTTCTTCGAGGCAGCCCTTATAGTCATAGATAATACTGAGAGAAAGGGGGCAGCTGCAGCGGTTGGTCCTCAACCCACACTAAATTTGCCTTTGACAAGAAATGCCTCCTTCGATCACGTCAACGACCACGACTTAGCGGTACCGACCCCGTTGGGAATCACTGGTCTACATGATCGAAGTTATGGGCAACAGCCTATTATAAATAACAGCCTGTAACTAAAGATTATACAATTTGGAAGTTTAAGGGAAGCATTCGACTTAAAAAAAAAAAAGTAAATAAAAGTCGTTTGTGCTCCTAATCGAAAACTTTCATAAAATTGCAACGAAGTTTGGTTGGCTTTTAAAATCAATGGTCATTGTGCCGAATGCGCTTTTGTACTTGTTCAGTAAATTCTCTGATGAAAAGCGGAGATACTGCCTGGAAGTCGCGAGAATGTTTACGAAGGCAGGAAGTGCTGCTGGAGCGATAAGAGCGAGTGTGCCAACAGCAACGGCCATTCCGCCTTCAACTGCAGAACTGCGCTGCTTACTCAGCTAACCACGCGATTGTTTCTACTGGCAGCACACACACCGGCCCTCGATGTAAACACTCAATACTCACTGAACGTTTCAAACTTACGTCACACCGAGTTAACAAGTGTTCGAAGGGAACATAGGGACCGAGCGCAGTGGGTGAACGGTTAACGTTCTGGTCTCGAATTCGGGAGTACGCGGGTTCGAATCCCCGTCCGGGCATCCAGATTTGGGTTTTCATTGGTTTCCCCAGATTACTCCAGGCGAATGCCGGGATGCTTCCTTCAAAAAGGCTATGGCCGAATTCCTCCCCGTTCCTTTTCCTCCGATTCTATCCCGCCTCTAATGACCACGCTGTCGACGAGACGTAAAGCCCAAGCAAAAAAAAAAGACGAAATATAGGGCTGTAGCTTCATTCGTCCCTCAGCCTATAAAGGGATATAAACATAGAAATATGGTTCACAATCTACATTATAATTTGTGGATGTGATATATCAATGGCATCCTTGGAAGCATATATGGGAGCAAAGAATTAACCATTCGCAGAAGAACCGAGCCCAAGGAGAAAACGATGTACATGGTCATTGATGGAGATGATGGGGCGTGAATAAGATGGCTAGATGATATGGAAGCAGCTAGAAGAAGCCTGCTAACATTATAGAAATAATTGCACTTTAAGTGAAAAAGAAATTTGTTACATGTATTTAAAAGTTCTGTTGAGTAATTTCTGGCACCTAAAAAACTGGAGAATAAAAGTGTGTTGCAGTTTAACTTGGAAAGTATAGTTGTAGTCATTTAACCCTTGATGAAAAAGTAGCATGCATATTATTTCAGATGAAAAAACCATTATTAAAGGAGAGGCGTGAATAAGATGGCTGGATGATATGGCAGAGCTTGAAGGAAGCTGCAAAAGTTTTTTTTTTTTTTTAATCTGCTTAACTTCTCTTAACAGCGAGGTCTTTAGAGACGGAAAAGGATGGGGGGCAAGGAATGGGAAGGAATTCGGCCATGGCCTTTTGAAGGAAGCATCCCGGCATTTGACTGGAGTGATTTCGGAAACCATGGAAAACCCAAATCTGGATGCCTGGATGGGGATTCGAACCGCCGTCCTCCCGAATGCGAGGCCAGAACGCTGCAAAAGTTATACGAGGGCTGTCCAGAAAGTAACAGACGTTTTGTAATAAAAAATAAACAAAGTGAAAAAAACGATTTTTATTATATAAATTTTAGAGGTAAACTCTTAGGCTATTTTTCAACATAATCGCCATTTAAATTAAGGCACTTATCATAACGTGGTACAAGCTTTTCGATACCCTCTCTGTAGAAATTTGCCGCCTGAGGCTTCAACCACTGGTTTACACCGGCATGCAGTTGAGCGTCAGTTTCAAACCGTTGTGTTGCGAGCCACGTCTTCATCGCCGGGAACAGGTGGTAGTCGCTCGGTGCCAAATCCGGGCTGTACGGCGGGTGATTGAAAACTTCCCATCCAAAACCATCCAAGAGCTCTTGGGTACGATTTGCCGTGTGTGGACGAACATTGTCGTGGAGAAACAAAACTTTCTCACTGAGTTTTCCCCGACGCTTGTTTTGTATCGCGCGTCTTAATGTTTTGAGTGTTTCGCAATACCTTTCTGAAGTGATTGTTTGGCCACGTTCAAGAAATTCAACGAGAATCACACCCTTAGCATCCCAAAACACAGTAGCCATAATTTTTCCTGCTGACAGCGTTTGCAGACACTTCCTCGGTTTCTTGGGCGAATGCGTGTGTCCCCACTCCATAGACTGCCGTTTTGTTTCACAGGTGACGTGCTTTACCCAAGTCTCGTCGCCAGTTACGATACGATCGATAACTTGGTTTCCAGTTTTGGCGTAGTCTTCCAGAAACGTCAGTGCTGCAGCAAGTCTCTGTTTTTTGTGGTTTTCTGTTAAGATTTTCGGAATCCACCTGGCACAAAATTTGTGGTAACCAAGTTTACCAACCACAATCTCATGAACTAAACTCCGTGAAATTTGGGGAAAATGTTCTGAAATCTCCGTAATCGTGAAACGACGATTTTCACTGATTTTTTCGTTGATTTTCACCACCAGTTCATCACTCACAACACTAGGCCTACCCATGCGGTCGTCATCGTGAACATTGGTTCGACCATTTTTAAAATCAATGCACCATTGCCTCACTCGGCTTTCACTGATTATTCCTTGGCCGTACACATCACAAATCTGGCGATAAATTTCAATTGGTTTGTGATTTTTCGCCAACAAAAACCGTATTACAGCTCGCACTTCACAACTGGCGGGATTTTTAATTGCAGCGCTCACTTTAACATTCTACTGTATTCAAAGTACGATAGGAACGATGTGCAAACTACCACGGCTGGTTGCGTACTGAATGTATGAACAGTCTGACGCCAAGATGGCGGCGCTAGGAGCACCCATTGTTGCGCCAGGTCAAAACGTCTGTTACTTTCTGGACAGCCCTCGTAGAAATGAGTGTATCTTAAGTGAAAACTTTATTTGCATAAAAGTTACATGTATGAAGAAGTTGTGTGGAGTGATTTGTAATATCTGACCAGCTGCAGAATAAAAGTAGGCTATGTCCCAGTTATACTTGGGAAGTTTAGTTGCAGTCGTGCAATTGATAGTTCTCTTGAAGTAAAAGTAACAAGAAATAAAGCAAGGTAGAGCATGCATTTTATTTCAGGCAAAGAGAGGAGAGTCTGACGATATCATAATTATAACGGGACAGCTAGACTTGAAAGCCATTTATGTCGAGAAGACGGGAAAGACGTTATTAAAGAAGACATAAAAAGGTAGAAGTACCATAATTTAACACGCGGTCGACTGTACGAAACAGTTAGAAGTGAGGTATAATGTTTCGTAGTGCTGTCGCTGTCAAGGAGAAGGTTACAGGGTCATTATCTTTTATCCGGTATAATATTGTACGGGTATCACTAGAGAAAATAGAAATTGATTTGTCCTATACGTAGTACAGAATTACTCGACTTGGTAATTATCTCGGTTCCGTTTGAAATACGACACAATCACGGATCGGGTAAATGGATAATTCGTCCCATTGGCATTCTACAGTCAGGAATCAACTGTTTTTAAAATTTGTGAAGGGTCTGCTTCTCAGTCTCTTTGTTTAGATGAAAGAGACTTATATAAAAACTAATGGTTGGATTTGTTGTGCTTTCAAATAAGGAGCGTTCTATGGTGCCAGTATTTTAATTTGATTCACGTCTGTACCGTACAGTCCTGTTATACGGGAAAGGTAATCCTCATCTCTCCCAGTGACTAGTGTAAATCTTCGCTTGCTAATTGAGTGGTAATTTGTTCGTGTAAGTCTTGAGACAGAACATGTTGGTATTTAAGCCTTTTTCCTTAATTATTTAAATAATACATCGTTTCTGATTTTTTTGTATCCGTATGTTGCAGAAAAATTAAAAACTTTTATTTGACATTCGCGTTTCGTTTTATTACGTCATCTTTAGTGCCCCAGAACTTGTTATGAATACGTTTTGATATTGCTACATTGATATAGTATGTTTGTGACAACTAGTACCACGTTAAGCGTTTGTTTGGTTTGAATTTACTGTGGGGGGTTCTTAGCCCGAGAGGGGGCCCACAATTTAACGTGGAATCCGAACGATAGAAGGGGGCCTCCATTAATTACGTGAGCTGAAATGGGGGGGCAACGAAATCTCACCAAGGGGGAGGGGGGATTGACGGAATTCACACGTGAATTTTTAACATTCTTGAAGTACAGTAGAACTAAAAATAAGTCTCAAAAAGCTATGAGGTGGATCAAAATCTCCCGTCATGTTGGGCGTCATGTTGGGGCGGGGGGGGGGGGGGGGTTCCGAGTAGATCAAATAAACTAAATCTCACCAGAGTACATTTCGTTTGAGAAATTTTCACTTACTTTATGTGTTTCGCACTTGCTCTGTAGTATTTTGTAATACAAAACATTTTTCATTAAGTAAGGTTGGCACCCCCGAGCTTTGAATTCATGCTCGTTATGTCCCCCCGCGAACTCCAGAGTCTATTCAGCTTATTAATTGCTGCAGCACAGGCAGTGCGATATCTTGATCGTTTGATCTGGGAAGCAATAAAGCAGATCTCACGAGAAGAAATTTTTCCCCTTGCGAACATGGCTCCTCGATAGCGGGATATTAGATATTGTACACACCGAGCGTGGTGGGTGAACTGTTAACGTTCTGGCCTCGCATTCGGGAGGACGCGGGTTCGAATCCCCGTCCGGGCATCTAGATTTGGGTTTTCCATGGTTTCCTCAAATCACTCCAGGCGAATGCCGGGATGCTTCCTTCAAAAAGGCCATGGCCGAATTCCTTACCGTTCCCTGTCCCCAGTCCCATCCCGCCTCTAATGACCTTAGTCGTCGACGAGGCGTAAAGCAATAAGTAAAAATAAAAAAAATAAAAAGATACTGTACAGGTTCACAGACAAAGAAAGGGAAGGAAATCGGTCATGGCTTTAATGAAGCAATTACAACGGCGTTCGCATTAATTCAGGAAATCACGTAAAACAGAAATTGGAATGGCTTTGAAGAAAATTGACCTAGGATTCTGTAGTACGTTGGGCTCAAAGGTTTACACTCAATCTCTCGGCCAGATGCGGCTGAGAGGAAGAATTATTTGAACTCGTTGTCCTGTACGGAAGATTACTTCCAAGGAGAGCTATACTTAACAACGAAAATGTCAAAAGATTATGATTTGAAAGCCCGCCCCGTTGGTTGCGGCACCGTGATTGTGTCCCGCTGTGACACGGGGATAGCTGATTCGACTGCTGGTGGCGGAAGAAACTTTCATTATCGGACTCGGCCGTCGTGGGAGAGTGCAGCATAGCTCTGGGTTATCTTATATCCCAAACCTTTCCGCAGTGCGTGTGGAGTGAGGGCAGCGGGACCAGGTTCAAATACCAGACCCCACGTATCCACCGTCGTGAATGCAGTCTGTATGCGTTCACTTCAGCCTCCAATCTCCGCCTCGTAAACTAAACATTTCACAAACAAATGATACACTTATCATACAAAGGAGAAGTTACACGATTGGCAGGCAGATGGCAACACCTAGCTCGTACCATTCGAACAGAATTATCAGTCCGTCATTGAAGAGGGCGTGATGGTTAAAGCTACAAATCCTTAAGAGGTTACGACATTTCCTTGGGTCTAAAGTGGCCGCACCATTCGTGAAAGAAAAGGCCGAAAACAAAAATTCATCTGTTGTACTATCCCACTACACTCAAGCAATTTCGTTACCGAGGATCTCAAGCCTAGTTCCTTTATGGGCCATCCATTAATGACGTGAGGTGTTTTTCTGGAATTTCGGACCCCCCCCCCCCACTCTCTGGTGACACTCCGTGACATCTAGTCTGCCCCCCTCTCCCTCTAAACCCATAGGTCGTAATTAATGAACACCCCCTTAATTCCATCCTACGTCTCATCACTAATCTCTCAAACAGATGCAACACTCGCCAGTGATGAGCAGATTGGTGGCTCAGTTGCTTAAGAAAGTGACTAGGTTCCCGGTCTCGGCTGGAATGTGTAAGACCTTAAAACTGATCTTCGCCTCAGGAAACATTTTGCTTTTCCAATGTGAAGATGCTAGGACGCTCCGTGGTTCAGAACCCTTATACCTGGTACGATTATCACTAGGTTAGGCGGCTAGGAATGAGGTGCATGGTGCAGCCGTTAAGAAACCCTGACAACGGACCTTTTTTATTTATTTGATTTTTTGCTTCTGACTTTATGACTCGTTGCCGTCGAGGTCATCATTACAGGCGAAAATGGACTGGGTACAAGGGACGAGAAAGAATTCGGCCATGGCCTTTTGAAGGAACGAACCCGGCATTCGCCTGGAGTGATTTGGGGAAACCATTGAAAACACAAATCTTGATGGCCGGACAGGGATTCGAACCAGCGTCCTCCCGAATGCGAAGCCACAGCTTTACAGTTCGACCACCACGCTCGGTTTCAGGTCTTTGAGACCGCGCGTAATCATATTAATACTATACCTCTCCAATGAGGAGAAGCGGTAAAGCCCTCGAGCCTGGCATTCAGTAGGATCCAGTTTCGAATCCGCGTCTCGCAATGGTTCCTTCAATTAGACTTCTACCTGCTACTTGCCTTCCTCCCTCCCTCCTCCTTCCATCTTCTTTGTGCTCTAATGATCTCAACTTCGACGAACCTTAAAGCCCGAAGAAGAAAAAGAAAACGGAATGATGTGATTAATACTTTTCGTGCATTCAACAATCGCTTGACCCTCCGCTACATAATCACGCATACCTTTGTTGTTGCGTGTACATGTATCACCCATGGAGGAAGGAATAATATGGAGACGACGCAAGAGACCTTTACCACGCATGGGAGTGAAGCAGGCCGGCGGAGGAGTGGGGGGGCATGGCCGGAGTGGTGGGGGCTTGACCGCTTCCCAACAAACACGGGGAATAAGTACAAACACCTCAAGGGGACTCTAGGATAAACGTGACGCCGCAATCTGGTGATGGATTATTATGTAACTCGATGAGACAAATAAAAAATGAAGAATAAAATTTTTTGATATCCTGCTTAGTTTTCGAGATATTCTGTCTCAAATGTGAAATGGTTTTGGTTGAAATTCAGAAGAAAAAATTATTCAAAGTCAAATTTTATGATGAATTTTTATTTAAAAAGACGAGACAAATAAAAAATAAAGAGTAAAATTTTTCGATATTTCACCTAGTTCTCGAGATATACTGTCTCAAAAGTGAGGTGTCTTGAGTTGAAATGCAGAAGAAAAATTTCGCAAAAGTCAAATTTAATGATGGATTCTTATGTAACACGACGAAAAAACTCGATAATAAGGAATAAATGTTTTCGATATCTTGCTTAGTTTGGGGGATATACAACATCCAAATTGAGGGGTTTAGGTTTGGATGCAGGCTGGACCAAAAATTAATTCTGTCAAAGGCACAATGATTACATGGTTGATATGCAGAATGGATATTTAAGTTTTATTACTACCACTTGTGGTTAGTCTGAAATGTGTCCTAGATCAGAAAAAAAGTAAGAGGACCCACTCTAGGGATGAGCAACCCAGACATTTTGTAGGCTGGTACCAGAAATAAAATGTTTATTCAGTCATCTTAATGAACATTCTCTTGATCAAGATGTGTTGTCTAATTTCACAGCCCTACTTATTAGGACAATTGTAAAAAAATTATCTCTCTGTTAGATTTAGATACCGGGGAGGGGGGGGGGGGAGAATGTTGTACAAAAAAAGAGAGACTAAATTAGACAACACATTCCCCAAATTGATTTTGTTCAAAGGCCAATAACTTCTTTATTTATGAAGCCCATTTTTATTTCTGCATGAACCTGTTTCGACATAAATAGATGAGACCGATTTCAAAATCGGTAAAAATAGGTATAGACGTATTTACAAACAGAAACAAGTCTTATATGAAGCTTTAAAAATAACCTAAGTCAATGGCCTGAAATAGCTATTTTAAAAATTAATAAAACTCACAGCTTCTCACATAACAGTTAATTTCATCATCCATTGTCAGTATATTCAGCAACGTGACGAAAGAAATCGTAATAGTAAATTCACTGAATCGCGAAGTAAAACACGCCCCTTTAAATCTCATTTTAAACACTCGTTAAAAAATAATGCTAGTCTATTATGTGCAAAATAGCAAGTTTGCTGATTTTCTACACTACACCAAGAAAAATTTGAGAACAAAGTCATCCCATTGAGAGCTATGACTAAATATTTATAGACGTGCTGCAAAGTTTGCGGTGTCTATCGCTCACTTCAACAACGATAATTACAATTCAACTTACTTATGAAATGATATTCCAGGTTCTTTCCTGTCTGGCCTATTTGTGCAACCGTACGCAACACAAGCTGGCATTTTTAAACACTTATACACAATACTAAATGAAATAATCACTGCATCTACCACAATGTGAACACCTTAATTGTTGGGAAGCGCCATATGGTCGCTGCCGGTGCTGCCACCATGCGGGAGAGTTTAGTGCTTGCTTCACCGATTTAACGTCACTTCTCCTCCATATAATTCCTTCCTCCATGGTATCACCTTCACTCCGTGACCAGCTTGTACGACAAGTGTCTGAGCCGCCTCCACCCACGTGACCCCCTGTTTACTCTGTATTCTCGTCGCTCCCTGGCGGCTCGACCGGTGCCAACAACGGGCCTCGGCCAGCGAGTAGAGCGGTACCTGTCAATATGCCAGCTGGCGACGAGGTATCGCTTACACTCGGTTCACCGTGTCACTCGTCCACACAAAAAAAAATATACAGAACAATTCGGCGTGTACTAGGAAATATTCTACCATAGCGTTTCTGCGTGTAAACGTCTTTTCTACGCGCAAAACTGCGGCGAGCAAACGGGTCTTCCACCTCTAGATACACATGCTTGTATCTGGCGAGTTTCTCAAAGATATCCGTCTCTTGCATGTCGTTAACGTGAAATTCTCACTGTCCCAGTCTTTACCTACCCCCTGCGCCACCCTAGTAGTCGCAGTTTTTTTTTCCCTTTTTTTTAAGATTCTTTTTTTAATCTGAAGAAAAAATACTGTAAATATATTTATTTCAATGTTCTACATACTTTCCTAAATAATTTACATTTTTGTTCAAACATTTGTGATACTGTTCAGAAAGTTTTTGAATTAGAAAGCCAAAGAAGCCTAATCCATAACTGCAGATGTCACTTCTTCGTCGTCGTTGAACAGAACTGACCCCACCGAGCGTGGTGGTGTAACGGTTAGCGTTCTCGCCTCGCATTCGGGAGGACGGCGGTTCGGATCCCCGTCCGGAGATCCAGATTTGGGTTTTCCATGGTTTCCCAAATCACTCAAGGCAAATGCCGGGATGCTTCCTTCAAAAGGCCATGGCAGAATTCCTTCCCATTCCTTGCCCCCCCCCCCCCCATCCTTTTCCATCTCTAAAGACCTCGCTGTTAAGAGACGTTAAGCAGTTAAAAAAAGAAAAACCTGACCCTGAAACCAGTGGAAAATCAATTGAAACCGTGAAATAGTGAATCGTCGGTCATCTCGAATTTTCTTGTCCAAATCTTCAGAAATCAGATAAGGTCGGTCTGGGCGTGGCTCATCATGGACATTAATCCTCCCTACCTTGAACTTTCTCACTTACTTTCGAACATTACTACCACTCACAGCAATATCACTAAACACAAACTTGATGGCGAAGTTCCGTTGCAGCAAAGTTTCTTGCACTCAAATATCGAGTTTCAGATAGTATATCACACTAGGCGGGTGAATCGATTTTTCAAAACATTATAAAGTTCTGCAGCTCAGCTCACAGACAGACGACCGGAACCACCCAAATATCTTTAAATGTAAAGAGTTGAGTAACTTGTGGAATAATAGAGGAAGATTGCGTCTCTAAGAGGCCTATTATAGCTACACTGAGTGGGTAGAACAAACGGACAGAATAATTCCAACAAAGCAATTTCCACCATACGAATACCATTCCATCTGCAGTATGATTCAACTTCCGGTATTTTATATGACTCTTGAGGATAAGCAATATCCAAACCTCAATCTGTTAGCAAAGAGGCATCTTACAGAAAACTGGAGTAGCACCGTGCATATCTATTCGGATGGATCGAAAACTGTTCCAGGAGGCGACGTAGGATGTACCTTTTTCTGCCCTTGCACTAAGAATCAAGGAATGTATAAACTACCATCAACTACATCTATATACACCACAGAAGCAATAGCTGTTTTAGAAGCAGTCAAGTATTGCTCAATACTGACAGAGATGAAGTTTCTCATCATCTGAGATTCTAAGAGCGTGTTGAACTCAATTCAAACCAAATATTGGGGCAAGAGAACTAATCAGATTATAGTAAATATAGTACAACTGGTAGTAGAATGCTCCAGAAGAAACAGAGCAATCAATTTCCTCTGGGTAAAGGCGCATGCAGGGGTGGTCTATAAAGAAAAAGTAGATGAGTTGGCAAAGAAAGCAGCTAGAATAGCCGTCGCCCTCAAAACACGGCTACCGTCTCCGGACTATCTACCACAAATAAAAATCAAGGTAATGAACAAATGGCAGAGTGAATGGGTCATCAGTAAAAAAACAAGGGGACAATACTATGACAATATCCGGCCCCGAATTCCTACCCGTGCCTGTTTTTCCAGCTCCTTGGAACCTAGAGGGGTTATCACCACGATAATTAGAATACGTTTTAATCACGGCATATTCGCACAGCGCCTACATCGTCTAACCATCAAAAATTCAGATATCTGTGAATATTGCAATTCCGAAGTAGGTGATACAAACCATATATTTTTCGCTAGTCCAAGATATAAAGCCCGCAGACCTAAATTCTTGAAAGATCAAAACAACTTTGGTATACCCTTTCCAACAAGTATCTCTTGTCTGTTGCATGGCTACAATATGATTATATATAAATTGTTAGCCAGTTTTATAAAAACAACAAACATTAAGATTTAGGCAAATAAGTCCTTTTAATGTTTTAATTTCTGTATGTGTATATAAATAATCATTTAACGTGTAGATAACAATCTCCTTTATATTTCAATTATGCTATTATTATTGTTAGTGCACGAAGAGCCTTGTACCTCCCACTGTTGATACAGAGTACTCTATTTACTTGTTTTCCAAATTCTTGATTTTGTAAACATTTATGTATTTTTTATTTTATTTTTTAGAAATATTCCAGCTGATGTAAAATTCTTTTATAATTATCCTGTAAATTTGTTTATATGTACAATGCTTTACTCATTTCTACCAAACCAATTGTCTGTATAAATAGCAGATGGCTGTATAGTCCCACAAATAAATAAATAAGGGTGCAAATGGCATCTAAACGCGCGCAAAGCATGCTGGGAAGAGACGCGCAAGCGCACTGCGGCGATCACGCGTCAATCTCAATCTCGTTCATAAATGGACCTTATCTGAAAAATAGCCTTCGTATACAGAAGATGCGGTTTATAGCAGTTCGCTCACCACACCCGATGTGTGGACTAGGTTTCCTTATGTTTCTCATTCGTTCCGCAGTCGTACTCTCGTGCTTGTTCGGTTTCTTGGACTCTCCTCTGTTTGCACGAGCCTTTTTTCATTGTTTCTGACACATCTCGCCTTGCAGCAAAGGGAGACGCATAACTAGCTATAACACTAATATAAATAGTAAGTAATAAACAAGCAGCTAATGTTGCAACTTTAGGATTACTTCAACTTAGTAAATTAAGTTGTAAATACCTAGTGTATATTTCTACGCTGCTTGCCCATGGCATCACTAGGTGTTACATACGTCAGAGTACAACTCCGCCCTAAAGGAAGCTGATCGGGAAAATAATTTCCGTAAAGGCCTTCTAAAGGAACGTTGGTTCTCGCAGTCGAAGCATGTACAATTAATAATATAACCTTACTCAACAACGCTAGTTAATTGTGCAGAGACCACGGTTCTTTTACGATCTGCGATATTTCCCTGCTGAACACGTTGAAACAAGTTGGCATGGTGTATCGGAATCAAATTGACAAAAATTGTGCAGAAACCACGGCTTTGTTTTATGTTTTGCGACATTTCCCTGCTGAACATGTTGGCATGGTGTATCGGAATCAAATTGACAAATAAAACTGTATTCGGCAGGGATTGCTGAAGAATATGTGATAGACCCTGGTCTTCGCACTGTTATTGAACGTTCGAGGGAGGTGTTTGCGGAAAGTAAATTCTGTTTCTGATGACTGGAAAACTAACCCCGTGTAAAGCGACAGTGTTCGTCAAAGGGTCCGAGTGATTTCGGCTTCTTGGGGGACACACAAACTTTCAATGCTCTTCCTCTCTTAAAATATATACAGATTTCAGTGTTGAAGGCGAATATCCCTTCCCAGGCCGCTATCACGCATCAAGAATTTTGTCGACAGAAGATGTATTATGGCATCCACTTTGACAGTTCTCCACAAGCCCTACCCGCCATCAAAAATCGTTAGGATGAGAAGAGAGGTTCGATTGTAAAGACAGTTGCATTCAGGTCGTTCAGCGAAGCGGTTTGGTTTTTAGTGGAAGACATAACGTCCTAACGCACTTGGTTCACAGTGGTACATACATGATTGTTATCTCACAACCAACAAGCTGGAGATTAACAGCTTAGGCTCTGTCAACACTCTTTGCAATTTCCCCGAACTCAATGTGGAGGAACAGTTTCGCGAGAAATGTAATAGTTAAAGCTATCGATTCAGGGGAAAAGGAATTAATTACAGGATGGTCAAATTTCAAGTATGGGGTAGAATCATAAATATTACCTAGTTTATTAATATATGGAAAAAGAAAAGGAGGAATTTTAGCAGTGAAAAACCAGCTAAACGCCAGTAATGAGATAATAATGGTGGATTTAACTGCCAATGTAGGCAGAACTAATTTGAAATTGGAAAGGAAGAGGCAAGAAGAAAAAGAGTACTGAATTAAGGCAGCGATCCTGAACGATGTCCACTGATGAAAATTAACAGTTTACAAACAACATGATATGATTAATTTACTGTATCTTTCTGTAGTTTCATTCCCTTATTATATATTTGGTTGGAGCGGTCTGGAGTCTTAGTGATTAGGGTGTGTGAATGTGCATTGTAAGGTACCCAGTTCGAATACCTGTCTCGGCGGACATTTTCGTAGTCCCTTAAGCCGACCTTCAGATCTGGCACAGCTTACTGTGTAATATGAAGTACGCCGAAACGTTTCCGTGGTTCGGATTTCACGTAATAGTATAGGTCCCTTGTACCCGGTAGGACTACCTAGTTAGGTTAATGGGGCCACAAAAGGGAAGGAATGCGAAGCCAATAGAAACACTGTCACCAGGTCATTACTACCAAACGGAATTATTATTATTTGGATAATAAATATTAAGAGTAAGTTCAATATACAATTCACTTTCAATAGTTTGTTTCAAAACTTTGATTCAGCAGGAACTCAAAACATGATCTTACATTTCATCTTGTCCTCTCCGATCTTGGCGATCTAAAGACCATGAAATGTAATCCTGTTTATTCATCTCGATGCTTCTTTTCTGGACTTCCGATAGTTCATCTTTACACTTTGCCGTTTCCTCTTTTTTTGGGCCCTAATGTTATTACCTTTTCTCTTCTCCCGCGGAACCTTCAATTTTTTCTACCAGTCTTCTGAAAATTGCACTGTTTTATATGTCTTCTGTTATTCCGATCTCTACCATATCTTTCTTTACTATTTGAATACACTGGTTGCCATTCTCACTCTGTTAAACGTGGATGGAAATTCTTTTCGTAAGACTGTTGTTTTACATTCTCATTATGTTATTTTTTAAAAAAAAAAAAAAAAAAAAAGAGCTGATGCTTCTCTTTCAGATCGGTCTGGTATCCATTCATTTTCTTATTCCTTGTATAGATCATTTACATTCATTATATTATACTTGTACAATACTGTATATTTCAAGTGTTAGTTATAAATGAATAGGTAAAAAATTAGGCCGATATTGTAACGAGCCGCGCTGTCGCCACGTTACAAGGTGCATTTTTATTATATATGTAATAATATAAGAGTAATTTACATAAATCTTGGGCGACCACGTGAATAGAATTTTTGTTGTAATTTTATAAAGTACGCAAGATTCCAAGTGAGGACTGTAATGAAATGGTGAACTTATACAGTGTATCGTAGCAAAGCGAATATTAAAGAGTTATTGAGCTATGTAGGCTAGAAGCTAATCTTGGTCTTTCCGAGCCATGGGGACAGGACGTCGCGGATTTGGGATTTGCCAGACCACACACACTGCTCCCTGGGGATGGGTCACTCACCGAGCGGGAAAAGCCTGCCGTCAGAAACCCGAATGTTCTCTCGCCCCGGCGAACTTAGCCGAATATGTCCGACTTCTGTTGGATTCTTTGGCCAAATCACATATCGAGGATATCACGTGACATTAGGTGCCGACCTGAAGGTCCAATCAAAATGAGCGTATAACTCAAAATCCTGGGAATTTTTGTTGTATGTGAGCTTCGAGACTACAAATGGGCGGAGCAAGAAGTTTCCTCGTGGACCGAAGAGCGAGGAGCTGAGATTCTAACTTCGATCGCACCAGTCTGAGGTTGACTTGGAAAGTTGACTTCTTTCGCTAACTGCAGCTTGCCTTGCTGGAGCAAGCGTATCACCGCAACACAGCCGGTAATGCGATGATGCGCATTGCCAGACCAGAGATGCCTATAGCCGACTTGTGAGATAATCTCACATATCGTGGGTCCGCTACACTCATCACAGACATCAGACGCAGAACTACAATGGTAATTGATTACGACCAAGCCATGTGATTGTGCATTCCGTGAAACAGAACCCGTAAGCGACTTTGAGAGGATAGGTCCATGTTCTCACTTTGTAATTGTAAAAACCCCTGAGCTAGCGGCATAATTTGCCAGAACTAGTTATTTTCGAATGATATATTGTTCATTCTGGCGCCCATGATTTTCTTTTTAACTGTAAAGTCACAGTATTATGATGCCTTTGTCTGAGGTAGTCATAACTTGTATTTTTCATTGTTTCCAGTTGTCATTATTTCTTGCATTTTGATTCTGAGATATATTTAAAAGTAAATATATAATTGTTTGCTTGCTCATGACGGCTAATTGTAACTCTGAGCGTTGCTTTTATGACTTTGCCAATTTGTGTTAATGTTAACGGTAAATTCGCTCGGACTTGTAATCGCCAGTGATAAGAAAATAAATGTCATATTGTGACAATTTTCCTGAATTCCAACTAACGTCGAAATTCTTGCAAAATTAATAAATTTCCACTCCTTCATATAAATTAAAATTAAAAATCCACAATTATTAATCATAAAGGTATGAAAGATAATTGTAACGTGGTTTGCCCACCAAGGCATCCACCACATAATGTCGCCCAACGCTGGTGCCAGATGAGACATTACTTCTTAATGTCTGCGAACTTGGTGGCACTAATTCAAATTATAAGTTTGAGCCCAAATTCGGAAAGTTTCATGGAATGTTGCACATGGTTTTTGGCTGTTTTATCATTCTTGTAGTCAATAGATATTCATACAAGATTTTATTTTGATGTTTCACTTATATTTTAATGCATAAAGTTCATTTTGTTTCAATGCATAAAATTTATTTTGTTTCAACGCATTAAAAGGAAGTTCATTTGTGTATTTCAATTGAGATGCAATCACTTTGTATTGTAACAATTTTGTGATCAGTTTAAATTTTAAATGAGTAACGTCAGTGTTGATTTCTTAATGCATGGTAGCTTGTAAGAAAATTAAAGACACGCATGTCTTGCCCATGTGTTTGAAAGTAAGTCTGCTTTCATGGTGTTGTGTTGCATGATTCATCGTTGCTTTTCTCTTGCTGTATTTTGGAGGGGTATATGTATTTGTGTGTATTGAAATTCGCGGTATTTTTGTTGCTAGTGAATTTAGATTTCGTCATTGCACAATTGCGGTGTAAATTCATTCGTTGTGTGTTCATATGAAGCTACGATCTCGTACGATAAAAGATTTCGATATGGAAGATCAGTCTGATAGGCAAAAATCTCCCGAAATCATGAACGAGGTTCAGTTAACAGAATGCGGAATATTGGATGCACGGGAGGGGAACGTAAGTTCTGAAGTTCCGACTCACTCATATAGTTCGCAGTCTACTTTGTCGCCACAGGAAGATATGGAAAATTTTCCGTCACCTGTAGGTGAAATGACACAGAATACGCCCACACATTCAGAACAGACACGACAAATGACCCAAATTCCTGTAGAGTCACCACCCCCATCATCACAAATGCTAAACATGTTGATGGCTGCAATAGAGCAATTGAGCCAGAAAAGTAGCCAGCAATTTCTGGAATCAAGGCAGGAATCAAGCCAGCAATTTCTGGAATTAAACAAGCGTTCGGATTTCCTTAGCCAACAACTCGATTCACAAAAAGAGGAAAATAAGAGAAATTCAGATTTGCTTAGCCAACAATTTAATTCACAAAGGGAAGAATTTAAAAGAAATGCTGAGTTGCTTAAGCAGAGTGTTGATGCACGGTTTGATTCGCAAGCTGCGATATTAACAAGTTTGGACGGAAAAATATCCACCTTCCGTTCTGTGATCACAAAAGAAATGTCCGAATTCAAATCTGAGATAGCTAACATTGTTTCTAAGCTGGAAAGGGACACAGAAGAAGTAAAAACTACCTGTGCTTCTTTGCAATCGGGTAATCAACAGTTGACTAAAAGACTTGACGCTACCGAACTGTCCATTGAACAGATGCGAAACGAGAACGGCCAAAACCTAGGACAAATTTCGGAATTTGTTCAAGAGGTCAAAGACCAAAGCGAACAAAACATCCGAAAACTTAGCTCAGAGATGACTGCCGTGGCAAGTTCAGTTGAGCTCGTTAAGACGGCACAAACCGAGTTAAAATTGTCACTGGACGAATTTCTGGAAGCCGAACGTAGTAATTTTAGTCCTCCACAAAATCCTCCGAATGCGATATTACAGACTGCGAGTGAGTCGATTGTTAAAGTCACTACTCAACTCTTAATCAGTGAAATTGTCAGTTTGTACGCAAAAATATCTGAAATCAAGAAACACAACAATTTCAGTTGTCTTGGATCCACAGTTAAGTGCAAACTGTCAGTAAAGCATAAGACATTTGTGGGGCAGGAGAGGAAAGATGTACAGTACATGTCGTTCTTGAAAGTCAGACAAGAGTCGGCAAGTTTTTCAATCATCGGAGAAATGCGAAATCAGTCTCAGAATTCACAGCCTATCAACATCGCGTGGAAATTTTCTGTCCGTAACTTTGTGTGGAACACTACACAATTTGTTCATTCCTTGCGGTCAGAAAAGACGCAATTGTCAGCTGGACCAGTTAGTAAGTGCGGTCGGTCGACGGACACTATACCTGTTCCAGGAATGTCATTAGCTGTCGGGCACAAACCGCCGGACGTCTGTGACCTTGTAGGCTCAAGCTTCTACGTCCTTCGAAATCCTGTTGTTGAAAGCGGTAAAGACGAATATTCGCGACGCAGAATTATTTTCCAGAGGAAGATCCATGGACGTCTCAAATTCGTCTTGTAGGCATTGTTCAACAAGTTGTGTAGCATGCCAAATACGATGACGAAAAGGCTGACTATGAATTGACCGATTTGGATCATAAAAAAAAAAAAAATAAAAAAAAAATTAAATGTACGGTACACATTCTTTTAGGTTAGACGCCTTACCGAAATTAATCATGCTTGAAAAACGCCGATGCCGGTTTCGCTAGTCTAAACCGTCTGTTTTGCTGGAAAGATTAGATAAACGGAAAATTAAAATTCCAGTTACCAAATTTGCACTTACAGTTAAAGCTACTTAGGATATTTCCATATTCGGAATTTGTAATGCTTATTTCGCTATTCCGAACTTTATATTTTGTCCACGTGAAATATTAATAGTCACTTTTGACTTTCACGCTGTTAATTGGACTTGATTTGATAAAAATCCTGAAATATTAAATGTTTTCCTGAGCCAGATAAATTGATACGCACTCGCGGAAGAATGAAGCGCCATTAGCAAGCACAATTTCTTGTCTTCGCAATCACAATGAATCTGACAGCGATACAAATATTGTGATATGCTTTCTAAGATGTATTTTGTGACATAAACGAAAAGGGTTTCAACATTTTGTGATGCATGAGTTCGATGTAACGTTTTACCTTAGGTAGTTGCATTATATCTTTTCTGAGCAGAAGTGTACAGCGAGCGTAATATCGCTTTGTCTGTGTTGATCGAAGATCGCAAGTTATCTCGTCAACTGTATTTTACTTCTTTGTTTTGTGTATCTGTAAAGGGTGGCTAACGTGCCATAGATAATGCCCTATAGAACACGAAACCTTGCCAGAAAGATTTGTTTCAAATTGTATTAGTCATCACAGAAATTAGGAATCTAAGTTGAAGGATTACAGATACACAGGATAGCTTTCACAATACCTTGCTGTTATTTTGCTAACGATAGAGCGAGGTCGAAGAGCAAAAAGTTAAAGGCGACTGCATTTGTAAAGGCTAAAAGGAAAAACTTTATTTACGGGATATATTCAATAATTCAGCTAACTTTGCAAGTTAAAGTAATTATCTTTGATGCTAACTTCAATAAAAAGGGAATTTTGTATATGATAATTGCACAGATGGTGAAGACGTGAACAATAAGATTATTGGTGATATCGAGTTTTTCATGCTATATTTCTGGCCTTATTTGGTGGCCAGAGTGATCTCGAAGAATTGTTATTTGTTGACGGACGGACAAACCGAGATCGGGCCTCATAACGCCCGGAACTTAAAAGCCATTTCATACAAAGTAACGGTTTCGAAAGAGCTGGGGACAGCTACCATCGAACAGCTGAGGTCATTAGCGCAGGTAGGCAGCTGAACTCAACCGGCAGGTTCCTAGAATTCTGGCAGGTAGCGCATACCCAAGAATGAATGGGAAAGAAAACAAAAGTTTCACGCCTCGTTCTAGCGGTATTTCGCGTACCCTTACTGTAAATTGTATAGTATTCCGTAAATTAGATTAAAACTATTGTTGGACAGCACATGTTTTGCTCAGAATTGTGTGCACTCAACGAAAATAATTTCAAAGTTTATATTTGTGCTTTATATAGATTCATAGTATTCTGCTAGCGTGAAATCTCAAAATTGCTTTGTATTGGCAAACGGAAAACCTGAGATCGTACCGTTCTGTGCACAAAGCTTACGACCTTTTCATACAAGCTAAAGAAGCATAAGTGTATAAAAGAAAATATTCGCTAACTGGGATGGATTTCGGCATAAAACGTGGAGTATACGGACATGTTAAGAGTATTATAATAACTCCTAAATAAAGAGAAATATTTATATTCTTTGAATGTCGAGATAATCTCGTCATCAATAGACCCGTTGTGAAGGAATCGTAATATTACCGAGGAATGATAGTTACGCTATTCATTGTCCTTTCAATTTGTGTGCCGAATGGATATTTTGGGTCCGCTTGTACGCCAAAGATGCTACAGCGACTTTGGTTGACGATGATGAAAGTTCACGTCAAACCGCATAATGTGTATAATGTCTCATATGGGAATGGTAAATTTTATAGAAATTCCATTACATATACCCATGAGCAAATACAGTTTCCTTTCGCCATGAAATTCGCAATCACTTCACAGACGGTATATTACAAGTTAGAGATGTCGACCAATGAAAGACTAATTAGGAGACCACCTAACATTCAACGAGTAAGGTTCATAATTTACGTAACAAACGAAAACATGTACTTACATCGTTCATTCCACACCACGTTGAATTATAAGTAAATGCCGCGTCATTAAAATCTAAGATTACAGTTAGTGATATTTGACCATGAACACGAACACATCTCTCTGAAATGCTTATTGAATTAACCGTCGGTCATGACGCAAATCACGTCACCGAATCCGACTAAACTATTCCGTTGTTTTGAGATTAAAACCGCGCAATGTAATGAGATATTTTACGCTCACCTCTAGCATCTTTATGGATGTTTGTTGAAGGCAGAATTATTTTTATGCACATGAGTAAAACATCACGCTAAATTGTAAATACAATGTATAGTTCAACCACTTTCTGCATAAGTGTTCTGACAATGTTTTGTTTTATTAATGTGTTTCATTTTATTAATTTAATGATAAGATTTGATACAAGTTATTTTCAAGATTATTATTTAAACATGTATGTAAATAATTTATTTTCATGTATATTTTAGTATTGTGTTTAATTTAACTTTGTATTTGGGAAGGCTACCTGAATTCACGTGCTTCTGTTTGTAAAGAATTGTAAGACGGCCAAAAGGACATATGCTCCCGTTATATATTCACCTTACAAGGCAGGAATAGCGATGGTTATTGGAATCACATTTAAAATTAATGTAATTATAAAAATGCTTAAGTTTTTGTTGAGTCACAATGGAGATAGAATTAGGTAGTTAAAAATAAAATTATTGTACCATAATTTCATTTTTCACCAACGGCCGGCCATATTGTAACGAGCCGCGCTGTCGCCACGTTACAAGGTGCATTTTTATTATATATGTAATAATATAAGAGTAATTTACATAAATCTTGGGCGACCACGTGAATAGATTTTTGTTGTAATTTTATAAAGTACGCAAGATTCCAAGTGAGGACTGTAATGAAATGGTGAACTTATACAGTGTATCGTAGCAAAGCGAATATTAAAGAGTTATTGAGCTATGTAGGCTAGAAGCTAATCTTGGTCTTTCCGAGCCATGGGGACAGGACGTCGCGGATTTGGGATTTGCCAGACCACACACACTGCTCCCTGGGGATGGGTCACTCACCGAGCGGGAAAAGCCTGCCGTCAGAAACCCGAATGTTCTCTCGCCCCGGCGAACTTAGCCGAATATGTCCGACCTCTGTTGGATTCTTTGGCCAAATCACATATCGAGGATATCACGTGACATTAGGTGCCGACCTGAAGGTCCAATCAAAATGAGCGTATAACTCAAAATCCTGGGAATTTTTGTTGTATGTGAGCTTCGAGACTACAAATGGGCGGAGCAAGAAGTTTCCTCGTGGACCGAAGAGCGAGGAGCTGAGATTCTAACTTCGATCGCACCAGTCTGAGGTTGACTTGGAAAGTTGACTTCTTTCGCTAACCGCAGCTTGCCTTGCTGGAGCAAGGTTATCACCGCAACACAGCCGGTAATGCGATGATGCGCATTGCCAGACCAGAGATGCCTATAGCCGACTTGTGAGATAATCTCACATATCGTGGGTCCGCTACACTCATCACAGACATCAGACGCAGAACTACAATGGTAATTGATTACGACCAAGCCATGTGATTGTGCATTCCGTGAAACAGAACCCGTAAGCGACTTTGAGAGGATAGGTCCATGTTCTCACTTTGTAATTGTAAAAACCCCTGAGCTAGCGGCATAATTTGCCAGAACTAGTTATTTTCGAATGATATATTGTTCATTCTGGCGCCCATGATTTTCTTTTTAACTGTAAAGTCACAGTATTATGATGCCTTTGTCTGAGGTAGTCATAACTTGTATTTTTCATTGTTTCCAGTTGTCATTATTTCTTGCATTTTGATTCTGAGATATATTTAAAAGTAAATATATAATTGTTTGCTTGCTCATGACGGCTAATTGTAACTCTGAGCGTTGCTTTTATGACTTTGCCAATTTGTGTTAATGTTAACGGTAAATTCGCTCGGACTTGTAATCGCCAGTGATAAGAAAATAAATGTCATATTGTGACAATTTTCCTGAATTCCAACTAACGTCGAAATTCTTGCAAAATTAATAAATTTCCACTCCTTCATATAAATTAAAATTAAAAATCCACAATTATTAATCATAAAGGTATGAAAGATAATTGTAACGTGGTTTGCCCACCAAGGCATCCACCACAATATAAGTTAGTGGTCCCTAGAATTATTTTTTATATTATACTGATCCTTCAATGGAGAAAGTTGAAAAACGCTGGGTTAAGGGAATAGAAAATAGTCTGCAAGAGAGAGGAACAAATTGGTCTGTAGTTGAGTGGAAAAATGATGAATAGACAGCAGCCAACAGAGAGGATTGTAATCTGGATAATGATGATGATTGGCTGATCCTCGTAACACGCTTTCTGAGTAGTATAATAATTTTCTTTAAAACCGTTTCTTTTTACCGCTAACGAAACGAGAAGTACTCGGCAAACTCGCCTATTGATCCACGTCTCTCCTGAGTTGCAGTGTAGCTACTGTTTCCTTGCTCTGACGTTGCGAGCGCAAAGTGGTCCTCCTAATTACAACAGACGGTGACGCTCTGTCGTTCCAAATCAGAAATGCAAACACGGCTCGCTTCTCAGTGACGTCAGCAGCGCTGCCTCCGTGTCAGGTAAGCGTTGCACCATAGTCACCAATAAACGATTTGCAAACTGTCGAAATATCAAGAAATACCTCCTGATGCGCTAAATTATTTAAACATAAAAGATTATGCAAAAAAATCTTGCATCTAAAAAAATGTAGGCCTACTTCCACTGGACATAAATACAAATGTGTCAAAAATAAAAATTATCTATTACTCTTGTTCCATAGATACATACTGAGAAAGAACCTCAGCGATATGGAAGATGTCATGGTTCTAACAAATCGTTTGTCGGTTTACAATGACATTGCTCTTTTTTTTATTTTATTTTTTTTTTGGCTTTCATCAGTCTCTCGGCTGGTTTCATGCAAATCTCCATCCCTTCCAATCTTGCGCTAACCTCTTCATTTCAACATACCCTTTACCACCTACACCCTCAATTGTCTGCTTCATATATTTTAATCTTTGTCTAACTCTACAGTTCATACCTTCGCCTGTTTCCTCTACTAACAAATCCCAACTCTCCTGTAGCACCACATTTCAAATGCTTCAATTTTCCTTGTTTCTAAAGTCCATGATTGCCGGCCCTGGCAGTGTAGTGGCTAGCACGCTGGCTTCGCGTTGCAAGGGCCGCCGGTTCGAGTCCGGCCTCGGGCATGGGTGGTTTTAATTAAGTGTTGTGTTCGTCTTGTGCTGTCCTCACTGTTGTGTCCATAATGTCATGATTAGAGACTGATACAACATTCGGTACAAAACAAATTGGAGCTAGCTAAATGGTCGCAATGACCGAAGGCTATTTTTAAAATATATATATATATATATAAAAAGTCCATGATTCGCTACGATAAAGCAATGTGCCCCACACACAGTGTTTTAAAAAGTTCTTTCTGAGTTCTAGGTTAATATTTGAAACCAAAAGATTTATCTTTTTCATGAAGGCTCTTTTCGCTGTTCCTATTCTACTTTTAACATAATTCCTACTTCGGCAATCAGTTGTAATTTTTCTTCCTAGACAGAAGAACTCAATCACTTCTTCTATTGCACACGATACTTTTTTTTTATCTACTATTACTGCTATCATTTCTACTACATTTCATCACTTTTGTCTAGCTTCAGTTTATATCTAGTCAAAAAGCTCCCGCAGTATTTCGTCCATGTCATTCCCAATATTCTGCTAACACTTATACCACATTCAAATTTTTCTTTCACTTCCTTTATTGCTTCCTCTACAACAGGTTGACTATTAATGAGCGTAGGGGCTAGAGTGCTAGCTCCGCGTACCGAAGGTCGCCGGTTCGAGTCCGGCCGAGGGCATGGGTGTTTAGTGTTGGTCTTGTCCGTGTTGTAGTGTCCTTGTGTCAATACTTGATAGCAACAAATCACATTGAGCTGGCTGTATGGCCCAGTAGCTGAATAACCTTGTCTCACAGTCTTTTTACATACATAAAGGATGAATAATGATCATAGTGAAAAAATTAAATGTAACAAACTAAAGCTCAGAAAGAATTTTCTGAAACTAAGTACGTAAATATTTCAACTTTAACAAGACAAAAAACTGAATCGTTTGATACATGGGGCGGTTGAAGAACATTAAAAATGTATACACATCGAAAATTGTGAACAAGCGTAAGAAGTAATGAAACTTTTTCACAAAAATGAATAAAATTTTGGTTCACATCTAAGACATAGGGCCAGGGATATTTGCAACGAGCAGCTAATCTTAAAATTAGAAGCTGCTAAGGAAAACAAAGATTATGCCATGTAAAGCAGGTAAGCAGTTAACACATGACGTAGATTGTAACTGGTATCTGAAGTCAAACGAATTAACGCCGAATAAGATAAGGTGCAAAACAGTAAAGAAACAAACAGTCGGGAATATTTTGAAGTAATAAATGCTGTTTCAACAAAGAATATTATTTTGCTTCCATCAGTCTCTGGACTGTTTTGATGCAATACCTTCCTATCTTGCGCTAACCTCTTCATCTCAACATACTCCTTACAACCTATATCCTCAGTTATATGCTTCATGTGTTCTAATCTTTGTCTACAATCATTCCTTCGCCGTTCCCTAGAATAACAAACTAACCATACCCGCATACTGTAAAATGTTACCCACTATCGTATCTTTTATTTGTGAAAGACTTTTAACTAAACTTCTTTCTACATTCATTTTCAAAACATTTCTTGCTTTAACTATCGCCTAAATTTTTACAGATCATCCTATTTCAAATGCTTCAATTTTCCTTCTTTCTGACATTCCTAATGCCCATGCTTCTCTACCATAAAGTGTTGTGCTCTACACGTAGATTTTTAAAAAGTTCTTTCTGATTAATTAAAATTCAAAAGTCAGAATGGTATGACAAACAACTCCCTTCGTTCACTTGTTTGTTTTAACATTAATCACCCTGCGTACTATTGTATCTGTGAGTTTGCCATTTTCTCTGAACCATCCATTTTCCGATACTGTTTTCGACATTACATAATCCCACTTAAATTGAATCGTCAGTCTCTCAACGGATGTATCCTCGGGAGCAATTTCGAATATAATGAATGAGCTAGCAGCAGTAATAGTTGTGATACACAAGTGTAGAGTTTAATGACATTGAGTTCTCTCTAGCGTTAAATGGATTTAACAACGAAACATAGGAGTTGATTTACACATAGTGAATTCAATACAAACTGTGATGCGTTTATAAACGGAGCTGAAATACCACATTGTAACAACTGTTATTAACGAATTGGAACTGTTATTATTTTAATTTAAAACCAAACTGAAGAGAAATTATTTTTGAGCGACACCAGATATGCAGAGGTATTTGCGGATATTTTCAGGTTAAAGTTAATAAATGAATTCTATAAACATCACAACATTTGTTGTGTTTTATTATCACCATTAGCGTATTCATGAATGCAATTTTCAATGAAGTAATTTTAGTCGATTGCATAAAGATGAAACGTCAGTAAGACACCCACCGAGCGTGGTGGGTGAGCGGTAATGCTCTGGCCTCGCATACGGGAGGACGCGGGTTCGAATCCCCGTCCGGGCATCCAGATTTGAGTTTTCCACGGTCTACCCAGATCACTCGAGGTGTATGCCGGGATGCTTCCTTCAAAAGGCCATGACCGAATTCCTTTCCGTTCCTCGCCCGGAGTCCTTTCTCGCCTCTAATGACCTCGACGTCGACGAGGCGTAAAGGCAGAAGCAAAAAAAAAAGTAAGGTACGATATTTCCCTTCTTTTATCTCTCCTGCCATTGCGACTCAGATATTTCAGTGGGAGAGTTATTTCACTGCATTCATAAATAAAATAAATTTTTCGCATTTCAGTTAATAAATTCAATCAGAAACAACATCGTATTTTCTTCCAGACAATCCAGATCCATCTTTTGTCTTAAAGGGTATGGCAGGTGGTCACTGAACTAGCGGCTCTTCTCTGTGCTTCCCCATAACCATCCCATATTGCCATGCATAGCAGTACTCTAAATGTGGACGTACCGTAGATGAACTATATATGTTGTTTCCTTTGGGTACGCATAGCAGTTCATCAAAATTTGACCCATCAACTGTTATCTAGAATTTATTTAAGTGCAAACGAGGAGTCATTTGTATTACAGTTTTTCTGACACCTTGCTGCTGGTTGTACTTTTTTTTAAAAAAAACTTATAGTTTTACGCCTCGTCGACGTCGAGGTCATTAGAGGCGGGATTGGACTGGGGACAAAGAACGGGAAGGAATTCGGCCGTGGTCTTGTAAAGGAAAGATCTCTGCATTCGCCTGGAGTGATTTGAGGAAACCATGGAAAACCCAAATCTGGATGCCCGGACGGGGATTCGATCCGACATCCTTCCGAATGTGATTCCAGAGCGTTAACCGCTCACCCACCACGCTCGGTGTTATTGTACAACCACCATAGTTGTGCAATAAATATAATCGTATATATTACTTCTGCTGTCAACACCCTTTTTCCTCAATCAGTGCTAAGCCTACATCCTTGATATGATATCAGTGGGTTGTATTTTTTTTTTTACGGACTTGTGACATGACACGTTGATTTTTTTAAAATTCAAGTAAAAATTGGAGACGAAACCCATCGCACACAAGTCGCCTTAGGCGTGGCAACTTCAGAAGTTAGCGGTGATCATTTAACAATATTTTTGTATCGGTTACGAAAAATGTGAAACAAAAAAATTCCAGATGATTGCATTCTGAATCAATACTGTATACATAGAAGTATTGTATATTTCATATATTAACTTCGATGAGTATTTCTTGAACCTAACTTCGGACAATTTTTTTTTTTCCTCAGTGCAACACAAGGTATATTTTGGAATAAATAATTGTTCAGAATCGTTGAACATAGTGAATGGTGTCGCACTGTATTCAGCGGCGAATTGCAGTTTCAAAGATGTCCATCGTCGGCGACTATGGCGCAGAACTGGGGAGAGGTCGCATTCTTCCAATTGTTTTGAGACGCACAGTGGAATTACTCCTGACTTCATGGTGTGAGAAGCCATGTCACAGCTGGTAGTGACTGAGGGAACTCTGACGTCACAATGGTACTTCACGGACATCCTACGCCCTCATGAGTTACCTCACATACGACAATATCGTAGTACATTTTTCAACAGGATAATGCTCGCTCATACACGGCACGTGTGTCTATGACCTGTATACGGCTTGTTGAAGTACTCCCATGGCCAGCAAGATCCCCAGACCTGTCCCCGATGGAACATGGAATCAGTGCATGCATCCAGGCCAGAGAGTGCAGCGTCACTCTGATAAGTGGGCTTATACTGCCAACTTCTTTGAAAATTTGACTCCTTTATAATCACTGGAATAACATCACATAACCTGTCAACCCACGATGTTTCATTTTGTTTCCTCCTCCCCTTCTGGGTGTTTCATTTTTGTTTTTTGTCAGGAGGTGAATGTATTTAAAGGCTTTTAAAATTGCTGCTTTCATGTAGTGTGAAAATTACAAACGACCAAACTCAGCTTTCTTGTTGTGGATGTTTCTAATAATGTTTTAAGGAGATGTGTCTATTCACTCAGTTAACTTACGACGTTGATAAACTGAAGAGTAATCCAATTATCATTTGTGCTAAAGACACAGTTTTATGTGATGCCACCATATTTATTGCGCCCTTATAAAGAATGTTCTTAGACAGAGTAAGACGGTGAGTCACTGATAGATGGACCAGCATCTCCTCCGCTGCATCACTCGCGAGGTCTTTCGTGTGCGTGGTAATGCGTTTGGCTTTTGTTTTTCTTCTAGTAGCAAATCATGAAGTACCTTTGAAAACTCTACCGTAAGTAAAAATCTACAATCTTGTTAGTCTTATCGGATTGTTAATCTTTGATTATATGATGCTATGAAAGTTTTCGTATATTCTAACGTAACTGAATAAATAAATAACCAAAGTTACGTAGTGTATTCTGAGATGTAGTGTTATCTGCGACACCTAACCGTTCTCGGCACGGACGGATTATCATTTCTTACTCCGTTCCTCGGTCACGTAAAATCATACGATTTGCCGCTTTCAAAATGTTGAAGACCCATCGAAACTGGTTTGGTAGTGTCAGAATTGAGTCTTTCCCGACGTACAGATGACAGAAATTCTTCTCCGTTGTTCTGCAGGATCAGTTCTTGCATGTGCGACGTTTCGACAACAGCCTCAGGCGAAAAGGTCAAAGTTTACGCTGCAACAGCAAGACACCGACTGTACATGTCTCTCGGTTTCAGATCAAATAAATACCCCACGGCTGACGGACTCCTGCGAAACTGCTCCTGGAGCAGTTCTCCCATTGACCGTCGCAGTGTTAATTTCGACCTTTTCGCCTGATGAAGACGACAGATGCTGTTGTCGAAACGTCACACATGGAAGAACTGATCTGGCAGAACAACCAAGAAGAATTTCTGGTCTTGGTGGTTTTTTCGTAATAATTGGAAAAGGAACAAATTTATATTGCTATAGATCAGTGGTTCCCAAACGGGGCGGTACCGCCACTGGTGGGCGCATAAGAGATCATAGGGGTGTTTCTGGTCCAAGGCAAATTTAGGGGGTGTTGAGGACCAACCACCGTCCCCCTGATTTTCAGTTATATTCGGCTTTATGGGCTGTACCAAAGAAGTTTTTAATTGCATTCCTCTGATTATATGCAGCCAAATGAAAATTAGCAAAGTCTGCAATTTATTAGCTAAGAAAAGAAGTACATAGTGTAACGCGGTGATTTAGGATTGTTGATAAGGGAGCGTCCATAAACGACGAAGCCTCATCTTGCCCTCCTCTGATCCTCCCCTCCCTCTTTCGTAGCCTGACGTGGTTTTTGCCTCTACCCCCTCCCCACTCCCTCGCGTGGCAATTGCTTTTTTTTCCCGATTGATTCCAGAAGACATTTTGTACTGTTTCCTTTTGTCATATTATCGTAATTTATATACGAAGATAATTAAATGACGCAAATAAATATTCACAGCCTGTTGTGTGTTCTGTATCTTATTTTAACTGTGACAAATTATATTAATGAAACGCTTCGTGTCTCCGTTGCACGACGAACAACGAATGGAGATGTTCGAGGTTATGCGCGTTATTCATAACAATTCTATTTAGCTATGCATCCGCGAATAAATTAACTGTCACAACACTGAAAGAAAAGTACGCATTCTGTTGAAATCGACATATGAATTATTAGTTGCTTTTTCTAAATTAAAATTCGTTAAATGTAGATTTTTTTATACACTCTGGACAGCGATACCGTTGTTAGGGTAAACTAACAAATATCTACATTACATTATTTTCAAGATAATGAACGTTATTTGATTGTACTTAAGGGGGCATCCACAAATTACGTGAGGTGTTTTTCCGGATTTCTGGACCCCCCCCCTCCCCCCTGGTGAGATTTCGTGAGATCTGGCCTGACCCCCCCCCCCCTCAGGTGAGATCTGGTCCTGGTCCGTGAGAACCCCCCCCCCCCCTACAAATCGCCCTGGAAACTTTTGTAGACCTTTTTTTTTAGGTCACACCCTAACTTTTTTGACGAAATACCCTCCTAAAATCGACTTTGGCGCAAATTGTAGACCTTTTTTTTTTTGCTCTACTGTCCCCAAATTTTTCGCAAAATCTCACGTGAGATTTCCGTAGACACCCCCCTCCCCCCTGGTGAGATCTGGTGAGATTTCGCCGGACCCCCCCTCCCCCATTTCACCTCACGTAATTTATGGATGTCCCCTAAGTCAGTGAAGAAACGAATTGTTAAAATTCTACATTCAACAAGTCTTTTTTGACGGGTTTACAAGATATTTATATCCAATATAGGTATTTTAAGTCACTGTTATACTCGAAGGAAAGATTTGCCGAATTAATACATTAATTATTAGTTGCTTTTATTGCTGATGTCATTATATCATATACATATGGCCTATAAATATTTCCAGTAGGTCAATTTTAGATCGCAATACAATGAATGTATTCGTAGGCGGGGAATAGCATCTATGAATTTTTAACAGCAATATTAGTAGAAGTTGTGGTTATATCGAAATACAGATAGGATCACACAACTGACACATTTTGTTACAGACTAAATCATGATGAATTTTTTTAGTAAGTAATTTAAGCTGCTTTCATAAGCTCCGAATTACTGAAGTTACCGTATTTTTATACGGATGGAAGTAGTTCCGCACTAATCGTGCTGAATGAGACATGGACCAGGAATAAATCCTATATCACGCGCTATAGGATAAGGTTTTAAGATTCCTAATTTATTTGGTTGCCTAATTCTGGCGGCATTCATCCGGTAGAAGTTCCATCAGTAGCGCTGCGTAAACTGCAACCGAAATATCTACAAATTACAAAATAAGTTTATGAGCATTACATAAGAACAATTCTATTTGTTTAGGCAACCGCAGAGAAATGAATTGCGAGAACACTCCGTTAAACCAGTCATTTTTGACGGGTTTTGAGGCTGGTATTTAATAAAACGGAAGTAATAAATAGCTAAAGTTACGCAGTCAAAAAACAATATTAACGGAATCCAAAGGGTGGAGTGTCTATCTGCTTAGTAGCTTGATCTTTGGAGAGTATCTAGTAAGGAAACGTTCATCTTAGATGCAGTGTGATCTATGGCACCTATCTGTTCTCCGTATGGACGAATCATCATTTCCTGCTCGCTTCCCAGGTTTCGCGTGTATTGGATTTCTGGCGACATTGGGTAAATTCGTGCAGAGTATTAACAAACTCAACATTGGTATAACTGTAGGCAATGTACGGCGGGAAAAACACGACTGTACCACTAACGAGTTAGCTACGCGTTGGACGCAGTGGAATTTATCACGCAGGCTGTTATTGCGTGTTACGATGACAAAGAGCCCCGACACACTGGTAGGCAATATTGCGACGCATCGATCGTGTGGATAATTGTATGTTGCGTTCGGTATACTGTTATGTAATCTAAGTACGAGGCAGAAAAATATCTTACGGAGCTGCTATTTTATGCGTGATTGTAATTTTTATTGCAAAAACACAACTTGAGACCTACAGCGTCTGCAGTATTGAACAATAATTCTTTTTTAGGTAAGGGTGTCAGGGATTGGAATGATTTACCAAGGGAAATGATGAATCATTTACCGAAAACTTTGAAAGAATTTACAGATAAAATTTGTAGAGTGCAAATGTAGGTGGCTGCAGGATAGGGGGAAGATGGGGGTGTAGGGGAATTGCCACCGGAGCCTGTGCTCCATTGCAATTAAATTAAATTAAAAAATGATGCCAGGTACAACATATCAAGCCATTTAATTTCTGAGATTAATATAATTTAACTGGGATAGAGCATATGACTGGTTGGCAAGTTCCCAACATACCTGCTTTCCCATCTTATAATGTTCTTGTTCCCATTTTTTTAAAGTGATTTAAAAAAAAAAAGTTTTTTAAAAAATTGAATATTTGTTTTTAGATCATTATCAGCCTCCTGCCGCTTTCATCCTTGTGTGTGAATGGCAACATTAGAGCCTGGCACTGAGGAAGACGTGGTGGGTTCAAATCACCGATCATATTTCCGTTTTACATTTTTTTAATCATTCCATACTAATGATGGGATAGTACCTTCAAAAGGTCATGGCCGAATAATACCGTCCCTTACTCCAAATCATCTCCTGTCTGTAATGTCATGGAAGTCGACGAGACGTCATTCGCAAAAAAGAAAACAAAAAGAAATTTAATTTCAAACTCAGTGTTTCTAGTAAATTTTTCACCATCCCTTTGTAATTTATTCCAATCCCTCACATCCTTACCTACAAAAGAAATTTTCCCACCGATCAGGCTGCCTGATTTCTACGTGCATCTATTATCTGATTGAAATGGAATTTTTATTTATAATTATTATTCTGCCGAGTTGCCTATCAAACTATGGCCAAAAGTATATTTAATTAAATTTTCAAAAAAATATATTTTTTTTCCAAAAACATCGTTCACTTGGTTTTTTTAAATAAGTTATAATTCATTTCAAAAGAGAAACATGTAAAGAACATAAAAAAATTCGACTTGGCAATGTAAAAGTGGCCGCAAGTAGGGATTGTAAGCTGTTTAATTTTCCGCACCACACAGTCTGACAGGCGCTAACTTTCTCTCGGTTTTACGTATCTTCAACAGCTGACAACCTCTACTTGCCGCCACTTCTCCGCAGGCAACCCAAACTTTTTGCAAGTCTCTCTTTGAAATGATTTATAATTTATTAAAAATTTAAAAAAAGAAAACAAGTGAAGGATTTTTTTAAATTTATATTTTCTTCAAAATTTTAATCAAAGATACTTTTGGCCATATTTTGATATTCAATCCGGCAGAGTCATATTCTGCTACTACATACATTTCAATCAAGTACGTAACAGATGGACGCAGAAATCATGCAGCCGGATCGACAAGGAACATTTCATGCTTGCATAAATTTCACCACGTTCAATTTTAATAAATTCAGTATAAAGTGTACACCCCTTTTCCATTGATCCTATTAAATCTAATAATATGTTATGTGACTAGCTTATGACTCATGAGGGAGCGTCTACTAATTACGTGAGGTAAAATAGCGGGGGGAGGGGGGGGGGATCGAGGGTCATGCGAAATCTCACGTCTTATTTTTAAATTCTTGATGGACATTAGACCTACCGACTAGAGGAGGGGGCATAACCGCCGTAGGAAGCAGGAGCGCTAGAAAAAAAAAAGTTTCAAAAATCTTTTGAGGTCGGTGAGCAAGTGGGGGAGGCTGTCTTGTAGAAATCTCACGTCATCTTAGGAGGGGCTGGGAAAGGGCTCGACAAGACCTCACCAGAGGGGGGGGGGGATCCGAAATTCCGGAAAAACACCTCACGTAATTAATGGACGGCCCCTGATCACTAATAATATTCAACCTCGAGTTTTTTAATATTTATGATCACAACAGTATGGTCGAAAAGTCGCTTCCCTCAACAGGAAACATTTCAACATCCTTATTGTCGTTTCTTTGTATCCTTTTATTTTTTAAAAGCTTCTCTATATACTTCTTTATTTGGTGATGCTGAGAACATTAGTAACAATCAACACGAAACTCATAAAATTGTAAACGAATGTGTTTTAAACGAGTCAGTAGTACGTAGTCAGTTCTGCAATTCACGCTTCTACAGTAGAAGAAGTCGTAGCTTATTCCGGCAGTTCAGATGTGGGCGTCGTAGCAGTGACAAAACCGGAGCGACATTTAGCCGAAGAACGGCTTCCGAAGACAGTGGAGGAGACGCCGGAAACCGAGTCGCCCACCACAGACATCGTAGCCACAGGAGTACAACTCTAGCAAAAAAGAGAAGACTTACAGCACACAGTATATATCTCTCACTATACACACACAGAGAGAGAGAGTGGGTGCCAACTTTGCTCCAATTGTGTAAAAACGATTTCCTGCCATACGTCACACACTGTTGTCCTCCATATAAGTTTCCCGCCACTGAGAAACTTTTATTACTCCTCCACGGCTTCACTCGTAGAAGCTACTTCAGCCGACCCCGCTGTCTTCTACGACCCAAACCGCTAACATTGCCTTGTTTACTAAATTCCGTCCTGTGAGCTTAAAATTATTTTATCCACTACGTTTAATTAAATAAAATTACATAATCGACATTCTGTACAGAGACGTTTGTGAGAAAAGAAAGTTGTCTTCCCTCTTTTTGAATATTAAACCTAATTACCCCACAGCTTCGTAAGCGTGGACTTTGGTGTGTGTAGAAATGCGGTTGCCTTTTGTTTCTCTTCTAGTAGCAAAGTATAAACGTTTGGTTAACTATTCTTTTTCTTGGAGCTTAACGGTTCGTAAATGTCGAGTTAATGGTTTAAAAGAGGATACGGGTTGGAGGGGGGGGGGGGAGGGATTACCTATGGAAGGAACCATAGTAGCATACGCATGGAGTAATTTGGGAAAACAGTGGCAAACCGAAATATGGTTGGCCTGATGGGGATTTGAACCCGCATCCTCCCGAATACGAGAGAGAAACTGACTCAGAACCTATGTATCCGTAGTATCCTTATGAAAACTCTATGACAGTTACACGGAAATTAAGCAAACAATAATGTAACAACCGTAAAATCGATTAACAGCTGAATTCATTTTGTCTCAAATTGCATTTTCGGCTTCCACATGGGTTATATTACACGCCAAGTATTTTTCTTGCGATTGCAAGACAATCTTAATAGAATCTAGGAAGTGGAGTGTTTAGCTGTATTGTTACGTGATCGTTGGTTGGTCTCGGAAAGTAGGGATGCAGTACGATCCGTGGCAACTATCTGTTCTCGGCGCGGAAGAATTGTTATCTGCTGTTCCGTTTCTCGGTCACGTGTAGTCATACGATATTCCGTAGATTTTAAGCTACATCATCAGCTTTAAAACTGTTAAAATCACATCCAAATTAGTTCAGTAGTTTCTACGAGATGACTCGACAATGAGAGGAATATGAGCAGTATTATAATAGTATATGTATGCAATCTTTAAAATCGCAGAAAAGATGATCTGTACATTGAAATTATTTCAAGAGAGTAATTCCAATGAACGCTATCAATGCCAGAGATTTTGGAATTTTTGTCTATTTGCGCATCATGCAGAAACTAATTGTAACCAAATGAACATAGTAATAGCTTATGTCAGCGGGTAACCAATACTTTTTAGGGAGCGTCCATAAACTACGTGATCAGATCTAGAGAGGGGGAAAGGGGGGGGGGGTTGGCTGGAAAGCTACACTGGGCTACGTGGCGTGGAGGGGGTTTCTGAGCCAAGACACGCAGCTATTCAATCACATTGTTTATCACAGTTAAAATAACGCGCAGAACACACAACAGCTTGTGACTATTTATTTCAGTCATTTAAGTACCTCCGTATGTAATTTACGATTTAGATACAAAAATGTCTTCTGGAATCAATAGGGGAAATAAAGCTACGTAATACGCGTCCGGGATCGGGGGGGGGGGGGAGGGGGGTAGAGGCAAAAACAACATCGGGCTACGAGGGGGGAGAGGGTTTCGCAGAAGGGCCAACATGGAATTACGTAGTTTATGGACGCTCCCTTATCTACAATAGCAGCATAATTCCCGATGACACAGCGTCCAAAACCGTGAATTTTGAAATATACGCATCTCGCAATAGCAAACGAATGCGTTTCAACGTAACTTTGCATAACGATCGCTTATGTTATCAACTAACATACAGAATAACCTTCTATTTAGATCAGTGACTGATGACAGCAAAAGAAGCAACCATAGTTTTGCTGATACAGAGAAAAAACTGTAAATTTTCGAATCTATGTCGGTGTACACGCGCGTCATACGAAAGCTGATGAGAATCCCTATCCGGTCATCCAGATTTGGATTTTCCATGATTCCTCCAAGTCACTAGGCGAATGCCGGGATGGTTCCTTCAAAAGGTCATGGGCTGCTGTCCTCCTCGTTGCTTGCCCGCGTCCTTTCTCGTCTCTAATGACCTCAACGAGACGTAAAGCCATAAACCAAAAAAAAGCTAATCAATGGATTTCGGCGATAATCCGAATAGTGATAGTCTATGTTATGAAATAAAATTCAGGATACTTTTTATTCCGATTATTATACTATACTGTATTTTGATCATGATACATAGGCCAAAACCGGAAATTTTTGTATTTGTGTACAATGATCAAACAAAACCAACTACGTATTTAAACAAAACTATAAGTTGTGATAGCTTACGTTGTTTCCATAGGGGATCGATACACTGAGAAATGAAAAGTCTCTTCACTAATTTAATTGTTCCGTAGCAGCACTCATCAGTTTAATGTTATCCTTCTCGCAGTCGAATTTTTTTCCCTCCATTAGCCCCTTATACGCGGTGCGGTGTGTTGAAATCCTCTCATACTGTAAGAAATCGACTTCGCGATTCAATTACCGATTTTATACACGCGTAAATAAATCAAACTATTCGTACACATCCCAAGCATCTCCACTTCAAATACTGCTTGCAGAGAAGCTATGTGAACAATATTTAACTGCCACTCACAACCATAAAATCTGAAATAGACACAGATTAAAGTGATAGTTGAAACAAATGATACGCACAAACGTGTCTAAAACAACTGCATAAAATTGAAATTAAGAAGGAGAGGAGGAAAAATCCGGGCTGCTCCTCTGATCTTTCCTACCCAGCAAGCATTGATAGTTTAACTGTGAAAGAACAGCACAAAATATCAAATCCCTAATGGACTAACTCGCGGGTACAGCTAATAATGTGTTGTGACAAAAAACTTAAAACGCTGATTTCTACGCACATGTAGAGTAACATTTTCTGGCATTTCGGCCGCGTTGACCTACGTGTGGTGTATGGTGTTTAATATAGCATCTTTGAAAACAATTGACGTAAAGGTTACAATGTCTGCGATTTTCCCAGATTGAGGTGAAACTTTTTCTTCACCAGAGGCTGACAAATATTAATCCCTCAAGATAAATCAGAAACTTTAAAACCGTGAAAATTCCATCGAAACCCCCCACACAACGAAAAGCGTCTCAAAAACTGAATTGCTACTATAAATTTTCGACTCTTAACATTTAATAATTTCCTGAATGCATGTTCACAATTCGCAGAGCTAAAGAAAAATTACAGCTTCGTAAAGTCACAAACGTTTTTTAAATGCCAGATACAAATAACAACGTAAAAAACGGAATTCCCGTTATTTTGTTACGAATTTTTAGAGTAGTTGCATTGCTTTATTACAACGGAAAAACCGTTTTATATTGGACTATTATACGAGAACTATAAGGTAAACATAACTATCATTACTTAAAATCAAATAATTATAGTAAAACAAGAAATGGCAGAATAACGTTATCGAACAAAATTACAGAAGGAAGAAAATTATTAGATACTAAAAAACTAATAATAATATTGAACGTACAGCTACAGGACAAAGTAAAAACAAATAAATCACAGAACAGAAAATGAGAAAAAATCAAAAGGGGGGGGGGGGGAGGGACGAGAATCAAATAAATTTAGAAGTAGGTAGTTTATACTAAAAACCTCACTGCTGACTCCATGTATGTTTGAGTTCTCGCTTGAAAAAATCAAATTGAGGGCGGATGCCATTCCCAGTCTCAGTATGGTTTCTAATGAACTGCCCGCCTCATAATTTATACGCAGATGGCATCGACCAAATAGCTCTCCTAACCTCGTACACTAAGGGAAACGAAAATGCACTTGACAGAGAATCTCAGAACAATCTAACATATAACACTAGAGATGACTGCATGTTGGAAGTTGTGTGCAATCTCTGGCTGCGAATGTATCAAGAATCTTTGGTGCCCATGTATCTTTATTTTCAAACGAGCAATTCTCGTATATATTTGCTATCTCGGAAACGACTCTAACGATTTTGGTAAAATTTTGTATTTCGACAACGTTTTGCTTTTCTAGTTTACCTAAACAGGTAAGACGCGATTTTACACAAAACGAGCAACTGATGTTAGTTAAGATTCTCTTCAAGGAACTCTTATATCTTTAAGCGAACAATTCTTCGTGGCCAGTCACCGAATGGTAATATATTGTGGAAATAAGTAAACGCAAGCATATTTATTAATGGAAAGTATTTTATTTTGAATAGTAATAACAAACATCACTTTTATTGTAAAACGTCGTTATCATTAAATACTACATGTAGATATTGGTTTTGTCAGATGTGATTTTTCAAACTTCTTTGAAGGCAAAACTAGCATTTATGTTTTGCATGTATATATCTTTAGCATAATCATAAATATAACTGAAACTTTTTTTTTTTTTTTTTTTGCTGTCGTCAGTCGTTAGACTGGTTTGATGCAATCCTCCATCCCTTCCTATCCTGTGCTAACCTTTTCGTTTCTACATACCCCTTACAACCCACGTCCTCATATATCTGCTTCATGTATTCTAATCTCTGTCTACCTCTACAGTTCTTACCTTCCACTGTTGCCTCCACTAACAAATTAACCAATCCAGCATGTCTCAAAATATGACCTATAAGCCTGTCTCTTCTTCCTGTAAGCTTCTTCCACAAACTTCTTTTCTCACCCATTACTTCCAAAACTTGTTCATTTCTTACTTTGTCTGTCCACCTAATTTTTAGCATTCTTCTGTAGCACCACATTTCAAATGCTTCAAGTTTCTTTCTTTCCGGTATTCCTAAAGTCCATGTTTCGCTACCGTAAAGTGCTGTGCTCCACACAAAGAGTTTAAAAAAGTTCTTTCTAATTCCTAGATTAATATTTGAAACTAAAAGGTTTCTCTTTTTCATGAAGGCTCTTTTAGCTAGTGCTATTCTGCTGAATCTACGAACTCGTTAAAAAGCCACGTCAAGGTGTCCATACAAAAAAGGTTCTGGTAAACACAATCCTGCCCTTTGAAACGACTGACCTAGTGCTTTATTAATGGTCCTAACGAAAGTTACTTTTATTGGGAATTATTTTCCTACCATTTGGAAACATACCGTTGGAACAGAAGGTGTGATGTTAATGCGAGGTATGAGTATAGTCTTATTGGAGTGAACGAATTTAGCACTGGTGATGTACTCGTCTAAGTGAATTACCACTAATTTTGCACCATTAATGAATCCCTGACTATCATTGAGATTTCTATTTAACATAATACTGGCATTTTTCTTTAAAAGCAATTTATGAGATGTTAAACCGATGAAAAGTTTGAAACACGATTATACAAAAAAATCTTATATTTTGTATCTCGGAAACGACTCTTACGTCATCTCGTGGACTAAGTTAGGTTTTATATATATAGATATCTAATCTATCCAACCTAATACTATTAAGTGAGAAACTCTTGTATTTAGGTAAAATAATTTCTCACAAACGTCTCTAAAGACTTTGATGAAACCTTGCACACTGAAGTGAAATCGAAAGATTCCGAGTGAAGATCGGTCACCCAGGTAGTACAATTTGAAAACGGATTATCATTTCTTGGTCTGAACTCCGAGAACGTACTCATAATACATACTGCTAAATTTAAGATACACTATAAGCCTCAGGCTGTGAAAACCCATAGAAATCGATTTGTTTTATGACAGTTCAAACAAAAGGTCGATGCCTGCTGCAGATTCATTTGTGTAGAGATGAACATAAATAAGAAACCAGAGTGTCTCCATTACGTTGTTCCGTGTGGCTTAATCTCCTTGAATCCAATATCCTCCGCACCAGCCATATGCAGTCATTAATTTCGCAGTCCAGTTTCGACGATAGAACATGTGGCTGTTCGTCTATGACGACACCAAGTCGAGCTGCCATTACGTACTTCCTTCGATAAAACGACTGCTCAATTTGCGCCGCCCATGTTTATCTTCCAGAAGTGTTTATCAGTTCGTGATAGCGTAATACGCACCTGTCGCAGCAGTAAACCCTCCTGTCTACACAAGTTACGATCTAGAAAGCAAGGTATTAATTATCTAAAACACCTAATCGGAGTGATTTTGGATTTCACGCCTTTATTGTGCTAGATAAATTACTCGCAATCTTTTCCCACTTCGTAAATTTATCTACAAACGATTCCAGAATATGTGATTGAACTCCTGCATTTTTCTATTCTATTCGTTTTGCAGCTTATGAAGAAAGTTATCGAATGTACAGAGGCGATTAAAGTATTATACTGAAGCTCTGAAAAGTCCTTATTTAATTATGCTGAATATCTTATCAACTGAATTCATATGGGAACGTATACCGGAGAGGTGGCAATGGGATATTTGCATATTAATTTACATTGGATGGTACATGTTTCTGACTAACTGAAGCGATTGGTTGCAGCCACATTTGCAATTCGTACAATTTCAGTTATAGGTGATCTCCGTATGAGGGAACTATAGAGACAAAATGTTCAGAGCCCAAAGGCGAGCAGTAGGAATTATATGTGTGGGGTTAGCAGTAGAACTTCATGTAGAATGCTGTTCAAGAATTTAGGTATTTTAACATTGGTGGCCGAGTATATATACACATTGATGTCCTTTGCAGTCAAAAATTATACTTTGTTTGAAACAAATAGTAAAATACAAAAATACACAATTATGGTACTAGAAGTAAAAATGATCTTCCCAAGGATAACAAGTCGTTTTCATTTGTTCAAAATGGAGTCCGATTTCAGGGATACATATACATATTAAATATCTAGCAGATGATAAGATTAAACTCAGGGAAAAATTGAAAGAATTTTAAATTGATACCTCCTCCTACTCTGTCGAAAAATTGTAACGTATCTACAAAATAAACTGTCAGAGAAGTTTTTATAAAGCATTGCCGCCGCGAGAACGTACATAGTTATCAAACTGTCAGTAGTTTGTGTAAATGTAGTTGACATGTTGATGTACCGTGTATGCTATTACTGTGCATCTTCTGGTGTATGTAATATTTTGTGATGCAATTGTTTAAATGTAAATTGACAACTTTCCACATTCCACAGAGTCAGTCTCTTATATTGAGATCTATGGAAAAATAATGTATTGTTTTGTTTGCAGGATTTTATGTCTAACAGAATGACTAAGAAAAGCCAAGAAAATGACACAGTTCCTGAGTGACAAAAACCTTGGCCAGAAATCGACCCAAGTATTATCCAACTGCCAATTTGTGAGCGATTGTCAAAAAACGAAATCAAGAAAACCACCATTCTAAATAAAATTGAACTGATTGAAACTTTGGTGAAGATTTGGCACAATGGCAAACGTTGCAAACACTGATTTAAAGTATAGGCCTACTTACCATAGATCGAGTAACTGTTGTCAAATATTGTGAGCTTATCATCTGAGTTAATATATAACACCGAGCGTGGTGGTGTAACGGATAGCGTTCTGGCCTCGCATTCGGGAGGACGGCGGTTCGAATCCCCGTCCAGGCATCCAGATTTGGGTTTTCCATGGTTTCCCCAAATCACTCCAGGTGAATGCCGGGATGCTTCCTTCAAAAGGCAATGGCCGAATTCCTTCCCATTCCTTGCCCCCATCCTTTCCCGTCTCTAAAGACCACGTTGTTAAAAAGGGACGTTAAACTGTTACAAAAAAAAATAAATAAATATATAACAGTACAAAAATTATATTTAGAACTCGCGACCTTTTTCGAGAGGAGAATTCATATAATCTGACGTGAAGGTATTATCTTTCTAGCACTTACTCCACACAGTACCGAATTACAATATGTAACAAGCCAGTGCTAGGAAATCGAAACGGACGGTCTGTAATTTTAACCAACCATCATTAAGGACTTTAGGTAGAAATTTCACACTTACAGTAAAAAAAAAAAATACTTTGAATTATTTATCGTTTATTGCATTTTATTCTGTAAGGAGTGTATATATATTTAAGAAATTTAATTCCAAATATTTACACGGAAAACTTTTTCTAGTCAAATTCACTAAAGTTTTCCGTTAAATAAATCATTCCACAAATAAAATCAACTTAAACAATTCTGCAATGATTCTGAAGAATAAATCGTTCTAAACAAAAGGTCAGATAACATTATTAAATAAATTTCTGCCGTTTCCCTGTACATCACCTCTTCACCAATAAATTGTATTCCACGTAAATATTTGTTTGATGTCTGGTACCTCAGAAATATTGTTCGACGTTTGGTGCGAAAAATCAATCGATTATCAATGGAGGTAACACATTTAAATTTTCAGTACATCCACTAACCAAAAATATACTGTCAGTTTACTGACGTTAATCTGTTTAACATATTCTACTTGTTAACATAAATGCTGATGTACTTTCAGCGGCATAAAAAATTCACACTCTAGGGATGCATCGAGAACCATCTCTAGTCCCGTTTCCAACCGATGTCCGTTTCAAAGAATAACAGTTTTTTTTTTTTTTTTTTAAACATTGTGGCAAGCTTGAACGTATTTTTATTGATAATGAACGCAATGAAACCTTTGGATACTAAATTCTGTCACAAAACCACTTTTTAAATGGAAACTCAACCGCTTGTCTAATATCAGTGTAGGCTAAATGGTTTTAAGCGACATTCAGGACTACTCTAATTCATCTTTACTCAAACAACACTTCGAGAATACAAGTTCGACAACACCATTTTTTTAAACAATTGAACATGATATGTGAGTCCAATTCAAGATGAAACATCGCGCAATGGACTGAGTCATGCAATGAGATTGCGACATTTATAATAGAAACTGTCCGAACCAACATTCTGCAACCAAACAATTAGAAAATACTGCCTCAGAACGCTTTCTGAAATAGTAAAGTGTCTTACATTCGTCTCCATGTATTTCACGCTTAAACTTTATAGCTTCTCTTGAGATTTACAAAACGGCGCTACTACACAGAAGCGATAACGTAATATTTTCCTAAGATACACTATTTTAGGCTAGTTCTCCAAATTAAAAATAAAGCACTTATTCAACACGAAAAGCTGCACTATACCACACGGTAGATTATATTTTGGAACGATCTCTGGAACAGTAATATTAATAAGATAATTACAGAGTGCAATTACAACGTTGTATTTATGGACCCTTTTGATCTACGACGTTGGTTTTCATGGCGAATTATAAGATTATCTTTGTGTGAGGCTGCGAAACAAAGTAGTTTCAGTAGTATAATATAACTCAATGTTACTAATATAAATTATATATTCTAATCAAAAAGAACTTAAAACAGATCTCGTAATTCACTGTGGACAATAAAGATTTATGGTAAGCAGATAATCATTGCAAATCTTATTAATGGCGCAAGAAGGTGAAATCCAAGATTACCAAGAGAAATGATGAATATTCTACCAAAAGCGCTAAAAGAATTTAAAGTTCAAATTAGTAGAGGGTAAAAGTAGGTGGGAAGAGGAAAGGAGAAAGATGGGTGTGCAGTGAGAATACCACCCAGCATGCACTCCATCGCAATTATATCAAATTTTAATTATCTAAAGTATTATACTCTGATCCTGTAATTGAGTGTTAGTGTGAACGTAGGAACCCTATAGAAATAATGGCTTATTAAATAAACGATACCACCAGAACTAGAGTCTTCCACGCCAACACTTCTGGACAAAGATAATGTAGTTATTAAAGTTGACTGATAACTCAATAGACGAAAATATACTATATACATGGTATATGTATTATGTGTATTGTACAGGGATCTCACTTCCCTTTAATATGGCAGTTTTTCGTGTGATAATATATCTTTATTTATTTAATTTGAAGAAAAAATCTTAGACAAACAGCATATCTTACAACGTTTGCATGTACGCTGAAGAAATTAGTACTGACAGTATCGTAAACTTCAGAATAGGTGAAAAGTGCACCACGAGAAAACTGGATAAACCTTATGGGAATAATTACAAGCTACAGTTTTTTTATAAAAAAATAATTTTTGTGAAGATTTTCAGTCTAGATCCCGATATCATTAATGCGCTATAGATTGTCGGTACAGCGATCATATCAATATAAACTGTTTTGTTTCCTTCCTAGCAGTTGTTAAGTTGAAATGCGTCTTTGAGCAGGAGAAAAATTTCGTAAAAGCTACAGAAATGCAGCATTTGCATAAAGAAAAACGCTCGATTCCCTCTATCGATTCAACATAGCGGGAAATATGTTTCATTAAGCCGTGGAAAATAGTTTGCAATCGTAAATTTCTTATTACTTATTGCAATGGAGAAAAGCTGAAATAAATAACGTATAATTAGGGGATTCTACGATAACAATTGCGCCGCAATTTGATGATGGATTCTCAAGTAACTCGACGATACAAATCGAAAGTGAAGAACAAATTTTTCGATATCTCGCTTAGTTGTCGATACATATTATCCCAAAATTGAGGAGGTTGCGTTGAAATACCGAATGGGGGTGGGGGCAGGGGGAATCACCAAATCCACAAGGAACCACGCGCTGAACATTCACAATGGGTATTTCGCTTTATCCTAGCGGTTTTGGTTAGGTTGAAATGCGTCCTCGAGCACAGGAAAAACGTAAGGAACCAAGCAGATATCTCGAGAAAGCGAGATATCAAACAAAAAATTTACGCTTGCGATATGTCTCATCGAGTTTCATAAGTTTCCATCATCAAATTGCGTCGCCACGGTTATGGTAGAGCTGGTAATAATTAGACAACATTTTACCAGATTTGCACCAATTTCGTAGCGTTGGTGGCACAGCGGTATCGCGACCTGGAATTAAACCGATACAAGTTTCTCTTCCAGACGCCGCAGGGCATCAGCTGTTACTCACCGCTTTGGATTTCCCGGGCTGCTGCTGCTTCGACTTCATGTCTCAGAGCTTGCCGGGGACTCCGATACGAGAGTTCGCCACTTTATTTGCCGTGGAGGCCGACACCATCGTGCCTGCCAGGCACCGGCTCACAAGACACACACTTGATTACGTCGGACACACTACTAGCACCAAACACACGCTCGCATTCCATCGCTGGGCCCGCACTATTCACACCATTCACTGCGAAACCCGTCGACGCTGGCTGGCTGCCTCACGTGGCCGAGTGTTAAGTGGGAGCTGGATGAGTTCGCTTCCGCTGCCAAGGTTACGCGAGGTCAGTTCGCAGACTTGCAGGCAACTCGAGGTCACGCCACGGGACAAAGAGCTCTGGTAACACGGGCAGGAATATCACACGCCTCGCCAAGTAGCGAGCGAGGAAGGTGCGTCACCGCCGGGTGACTGCCCGCCCCGGACGAGTGTGGCTGCGTTCTGGACACGGCTCGGCACCCACGTGTGACGACGACGCAGGAAGCGCCAGAGATCCTACTGCGAGACTCCCGCGCTGCCAGCTCGCTCGCCGGCCGCCCGCGTACTGGCTGGCAGCGGTGCGCGGCGCGGCGCGACAGGCAGCTGTTGCACGGCCTTCTCGATCGCCGTGCCGACTGGCGGCGCGGCGCGCTGACCCAGTTGGGACCACGCAGGTGCTAACACGCCAGCCGCCGCGCGTCGCTTGTGGCATACGCGACAGCGCCCGCAAGTGCCTCAAGGCGGGTCTGCAAGGTTCACTTCTCGTAATCAACCAGGATGATTCACTCGCAGTCAAAGTGAAGGTGAATTCACTTTTCGTTTACACGTATCATCACAAATCATCCTCATCTAGGACAGCTTCCAGCCACTGGCCGGGTCTGCTGGGAACAAAAGCCTCGCCAGCGCACCATCTCTCTTCTTCCACTGACGCCTAATTTCCTCCTCTTTCCTCCACGCATTTCTTAACACCTTTAATCCATCTGTCCCTCGGTCTTCCTCTAGGTCTCTTCCGTTTCAGCTCCATGTCCAGCATCTTCCTTGGTAGCCTCTCCTCTCCCATTCTCATTACATGCCAGTACCAGTATCAATTCTTTGTTGTAGCGGTTCTTCCTTTATCATCTCCCTGATTCTCTCATTCCTTATTCTGTCTCTTCTTGTTACTCCCACTCTACTCCTCTGAAATTTCATTTCCACCGATTGTACCCTCCCTTTGTCTCTCTCCTTCATCATCCATGTTTCTGCTCCATATGTTAAAATTGGTACAAAATATGTTTTATATATTGCCTCTTTACTCTTTTGTGGGACATCCCTACTCCGTATCAGGCTTCTAATACTTTTAAAAAATCCATCTGCACATTTTCCTCTTTCGTTTATTTCCATCCTGTTTCCTCCAGTTTCTTCAATACAGCTTCCTAAATATTTAAAACATTCCACTCTATTTAGTTGCTCCCCGCTAAGTGATATGCCTATGTCCGTCCTGTTCTTCTTTCTTGTTGTTATCACCACTTCACTTTTTCTGACAGAGAACTTCATACCATAGGCTGCAACTACTCTCTCCCACACATGCAGCTGATCCTGCACCTCTCTTTCATCCTCTCCCCAAACTAATAGGTCGTCTGCAAATACCATTGCTTTCATTTTTCCTTCCCAAATGCTCTGCACCATCTTCTTCAATATTTCATCCAAAGCTACAATAAATAAGAGGGGTGATAGGGCACTTCCTTGTTTTAGTCCATTTTTCAAATGGAACCATCCAGTCTTATCCGTTCCCACTTTGACACAGCTCTTACTACTGAACCATTCAATCACTTGAGAGGGAAGATATAGTAATGTCACTACAATTCCGCGACGGGAAAAACTTTATAATTTGCTGTAATTCATCACAGGAAGATGTAAACCAGACTGGCTTCATTTGTTAAGGATAATTATCGGCTACTGGGTTATCTGACATCGGCTCCGGCCACGATAAGGTCATGCCTCCTGCCTTCATCGACGGGCCACATAATATGTTTTCAATGCGTGGCTATAGATGTCACTATTGTAGCAAGCTAAGAATTCAGGATAATTTTTGTTTCTGTAATGATTTAAAATTATATTGTAAACCAAGGGGGGGGGGGGGAGGGGAAGAAAAAGAAAAAAACTTCAAGATGGTGGGATGACTGGAGATCGCGATTCCGCCCGGGGTCGGCGTCATAATACCGCAGTTGTCAAACGCAAGACTCCACTAGAAATTCTTTCCAAAGTTCATTTAACGGTTTCATGCTGGTCCAGGCTGTATTACAACCTAATTTCAGGTTAAAATGATGGTCCAGGCTATATTACAACGAAATTACTGCTTGCAAATAATGCGTCTTGCGACTGACTACAGCTGTATTACAACGATATTATTTAATGTTATTGTAGAGGAATCGCGATCTCCAATAGACCCAAGATGGTAACAAACGAACCCGTGCGTGTTGGAGTAGATTTAATTTTCAGAAACCTCGCCTAAGGAATTAAAAGTTAAATCGCTAAGAAAATTAATTGACAAAAGAGAAGTTTGTCGACGAGAAATTGGATCTTGTGGCTTGGTAGAATGGGTATTGCAGGACAAAGTGGCGTATAAAAATAATCTTCGAACGCATGAATCAGAAAGTTCTGCTATCAAAAAACTCATCACTAATTATAAAACAGGACACTAACCAGAAAATATTTTCAGGCTAAACTGAAGATAAAAACTACTCTCAGGTTTCACAGACGGACACAGAGACAAAGACAGATAGATAGACAGACAGAAAGACAGACAGACCTTGTAACTGATAACTACTTTGAAACACATTCACTTTACCTAAAAGCACAGTTAAGACCACATTTTTCTGATTTTAAAACCTTAATTAATTCGCTAGAACACTTGGTTCCGGTAGTTTTAATGTATTCTATTGTTAAAAGTGGGAGATTCAATTCTTTAATGATGTCCTCCGTAGCACTATCTTCTATGTTTTTACTTTCATAACTTTAAAATTTTGTTTCCTATAAACACTCGTTACTGAAATATTTTTAAAATAAAGAAATCTTTCTTCTTCCCATTTAAAAACCATTATGTGTTGAAAAAAACAACAATCAGAAAGTAACAATTGCGATCGATCCAGGAGAAGGTTTCACTTCGATATTTTGACTGTTTAAACGCGTCACTATTGATGATTCATCGAAGTGAGCACCAAAAGTGAACGAAAAGTTGAACCAGAGACAACTTCTTTCATCCGTCCTCTTGGATGGTTCTCTGCTTCTTCTCATTGCGAGTGATTCATCCCGAGTGATTACGACAAGTGAACCGCGTAAACCCGCCTTTAATGAACACCAACTGTTCCCCGTCGACTGTTAAAGAACGGATCTCTCTTTCACAGTTGAAACATTACCATCGAGAAAATAAAATAACATTTAATAAAATTGCCCTCGTACCTAGCATTCGGGAGGACAGGGGTCACTTCCCGTCCGGCCATCCTGCCTGGGGTTTTCCTCAGTTACTCAAGGCGAATGCCGGGATGGTTTCCTGCAAGGCCACGGCCGCCTTCCATCCCCCTTCCCTCCTCTTTAGGTTGCTCGGATGAAAAGCGTCCCCGAGACCCACTAGCAACATGCTTCCCAGGCTTTACCTGAGAGAAATAAAAACTAAAATATGTCGCTCTACCAAGACAGAAGTAAGCAGTAAGGCACAGTACATTAGACGTCCTTCTTCGCGTTCGGGAGGGTGCGAACTCAAATTCCTGCCCAGCCATCGTGATTACGGTTATCCGTAGTCATTTCAGGCGGATGTCGGGATCATCATCAGTGTTGTGCCCGAAGGCAGGTTTTCACATGACTGCTCTCCATGTTCTTCTGTCGTCCGCCCTTCTCTTCATGTATATGCAGCTGCTGTTTTCTCTGATGTTATCTGTAATCTTGCACCAGTGCTTCCAAGACATCTTTCAGCAAGCACTCTGCTCTGAGCAAATCTCACACCCAGTTATTCTTTCTGTCTCTTATAACTTTTACTAATTTTCTTCTTTCACTAACCCTTTCCAGCACATCAACATTACTTATTTTATCCATCCTGCTTATTCTCTCCATTCTCCTCCACATCAACAGTTCAAACGCTTCTGTTTTTCATCTTCTCGCCTCAGTGTGCACGCCTCTACCCCATACACCGAGCGTGGTGGTGTAACGGATAGCGTTCTGGCCTCGCATTCGGGAGGACGGCGGTTCGAATCCCCGTCCGGGCATCCAGATGTGGGTTTTCCATGGTATCCCAAATCACTCCAGGCAAATGCCGGGATGCTTCCTTAAAAAGGCCATGGCCGAATTCCTTCCTATTCCTTGCCCCCATCCTCTCCCGTCTCTAAAGACCTCGCTGTTGAGAGACATAAAGCAGTTAAAAAAAAAAAAAAAAAAAAAAAAAAAAAAAAAAAAAAAAATCTACCCCATACAGAGCTGCACTCCATACATAATATTTGCCGAGTCTTTTTCTGAGCGCTTTGTCTATTTTTCCAGTTAATAGTCGCCTCTTCCTATTAAATGCTTCCTTCGCTACGCCAATGCGAGTTTTTACTTCTTGGTGGGATATCAAATCTTCAGTGATTGTCCTTCCAAGATATTTGAAGGATTTTATTTGGATGATATCAGCTAGTCCTATCTTAATATTTATTACTTTTCTTCCTTTGTCAGTCACCGTACTCTTAGTTTTTTCTGTACTGTTTTTCATTCCAACTCTTCATAAGCTTCATCTAGATCTTCATTTTGTATAGACTTAGTTCGCTTTCTGCGAACAAGACCATATAAACGGCAAATCGTATACATTCTATTCTCTTGCCAACAATACACACTCCTCTTTTTCCATCTAAGCATTTCCCAATAATTTATTTTATGGATAAATTGAATAATAATGGGAAAAGACAAGAACATTGCCTTACGCCACTCCCAATGCTGCTGTCTCCCATCTCGTTTCCAATCTTTACTCTTACTTTCTGTTGCAAATATAGGTTCTATACCAACCTTCTCTCCTTCCAATCTTCTCGTTTCCTCCTTAAGATAGCGATCATGTCAGATCAATACAGACGGCATAAATATCGGGATGGTTCCTTTCAAAGGCCACGGCCGAATTCCTTCCCCTTCCATCCACTTAAGTTAAAGCTGTTGATTTTTTTTTTTTTTTTTAAATCGCATTTTCGATATATCCATATTTTCAAAAGTATTAATATCGGATATCTAAAAAGTATCGATATATCGACCATATTTTGAAAAAAACAGTAGCTATTATAAAATCAAATCTTGTGAAAACAGGCCGAAGTCTTGTCGCTGTTTACTGATAAAAAGTTGTGAGATATTTTTTTAAACCAAGGCTTCACTTTCTGACACAGAACGGTTTGTCTCGGCGTTATGGATCGTTAGTTCCCCCCCACCCATTGACCATTATGCATGTCAGAATTTTTGCTGAAATGAAAGGCATAATGTGTACGATTTACTCTAAGACTTGTAAAACCCTAAAAAAGATGCAAGGGAATCTTGGCTTTTATGTATTTATATGACTGATAAAGCAACACAATTATTTAGGTTGAATTTTTTTGATCACAGTATGCATAATGGCTAACAACTAATGTTTATTACGAGAACTGTTTTTTTGTGCCATCTCCTTTATTTTTGTCGGATGATAACTTGTTCTAAGTCGACCTTTTTTCTGGCTCTAATTTTTCAACATTAGAAACTGTTGGTTTCTGCCTTTCCCAGTTTTCCAGAGAACAACCAGTTTTGAAGTCGCGATGGTTCCATCGAGAGCATGCCTGCTCATTTCAAACAATGAACACGCGTCCCGCTCGTTCTGAGGGTGGGATTCCGTGCCTGATCCATCATTCGAGTAGACGGTGCGCCAATGACTTCCAAAATTAATTGTAGGAACAAAGTAAAAATTAATGCGTCACTTAAGCTTCCCGATCTCTATGCGTAACAGCTTTGGCGGATCTAGGGGGGGGGGGGATAGGGGGCTCAAGCCCCCACCCCCAAAGTATCTAGGTCCACCACCGACATCGTAATTTTGGAGACTTTTTTTTTAGCTCTACTAATCTTTTATGTCTACGCGACTATAAAGCCTATCCTTGCCCATCTGAAGCCCCCCCCCCCCAAGACGAAATCCGCTCAAGCTCCCCTCCCCCAAACCAAAATACTGGATGCGCCACTGAATAACAGAAATTTAAGGCATATTGCTTCTTCTAGACGAATTCAATTAACTTACAAATTTGTAACAAAACGTTTGACGTGTGGAGTTGCCGTTGGATGAATACAAGGAAACTCACCAATACTGGCCGCTCTCATTACTCGGGCTTGAAACCATATCTGTGTACCAAATTACCTGTTTCTAGAACCACGGGAAGTACTGTGAAATTATGACGACGGAGGTTCATAAGTATCAAAAATTATCAATTTAATTAACTTCCAAGGTAAGGAGACGAATGAAGCAAAATTTAACACGTTAGTTAAGCTTGGAAAGATCAGTCCATAGTTAAAATTTTGTGGCATACATAAGTATTACGGTACAAAGCGAGTTCATGTTTGCTTAAATTAGGTGTAAGTACACAGAAATTCACGAATTTTAGATTTTTCTTATGATTTTTTTTTTATTTTTTCACGTTGCTCGGCTGGCAATCAATCAGAAACAATAACGGAGTGTTTAAAATAGGCTCCAATAAATTTTATTTGATGAACTAGCTATCAAATTTTTGTTGTTGTTTCTCAAAATTCTGCGATTGAATTTATCGTATGTGTAACACAGATAATCATTTCATTTTCCCTCCACAATAATTTCCCCGACGGTGAAAACGTAAAATGATTAATTGTCGATCCCGATACCCAAGATTCAGTATCGAAATATCGATATAACCATCGTCACAAAAATTATCACTCATAAATTTCGATATTTTCAAAAAAATAATATCGATATTTACCAACATCTCCAGCTAAGGTTAGATCGACTTCCAGCAGCCCGCCTCCAGGCTTCACCTGGGGGGAATGAAATCTGTAAAGAAGACGCCGCTCGTACGCTAAGATCACGACAGACATTTCGACTGGCAGAGAGAATTTAATCGGATCAGTAGTTTTTTCGTGAATCGCATTGAACGAAAAATGGGCACTAATTTGTGGAAATTTCTCAGCTTTCCTACTTCACATCAAAATGAAACGTACTCCACATTAGGTAGCTCAGGGAGTAGTGTGTTAGTTCCAAGTCCCGTGGGTCACTGGTTCGAGTCCAGTTGAAGGCATGGGTGTTTGGAGAACGCGATGTGGGGATGCACCAGCGAGGGAGTTAGGTTACTAAACTTTGGTCAGTCAATTGCTTGAGTATGGTAGTGCAGTATGGCCTAACATTTAGTGTGTCAAACACAGGAGTTGAAGGGGCTGCTAAAGTTGTCTCTGGAAATTAGCGCAGAGCACCATCAGTAACTGATATGATAAGGGAACTAAAAAATGGATTCACTGGAAGACAGGAGAGTGATGGGAGTGCAAGGAAAAACTAAGGGTGGTGGATGGAAGCGAAATGATGACCATGACCACCAGTTGGCACACGATTTCAGACACGAGGGTGCGGGATTTTTTTTATTTTATTATTATTTTTTTATTATTATTTAGTCATACGAAAGGAGATGGAAATTAAAATAAATTACCAAGAAAAATGATGAATAATTTACCAAAAACGCTGAAAGATTTTAAAGTTGAAATTCGTAGTTGTAAAAATTACGCGGTGGTACAATAAAGGAGAAAAATAGGTATTTAAGGAAATTATCACCGAAGCGTGCACTCCATCGCAATTAAATTAAATTAGTTTACGTGTTGTCTGTGTGTCATGTGCTTATTACGGCTGAATAATCAGAAAAATAGTGGAAGACGCGATGATATATACTTGATCATTTAATTTAATTGTAATAGAGCGCACGCTCCGGTGGCAATTTCCGTTCGCATTCTTTTCCCCTTTCCTGCACCCGCCTACATTTTACCTCGACAAATTTCAACTTTAAATTTTTTCAACGTTTTTTGTCAATTATTCACCATTTCTCTTGGTAACTTATTCCTATCCTTGACATCCTTACCTGAAAAAGAGAATATTTCTACACCTTTGTGACTGAAGTCGAGTGGAAGCTTGTGGTTATGGTCATCTTTTCCCTTCCATGCATTGCTTTCAATTCTTACACCAATATCTTTCCATGCCTCATCACCAATATACCCCTTGTACTCTCCTTTTGACTCTCTTCATCCTCCTCCTGTCTTCCAATAAATCCCATTCCAGCTCTTTTGACATATCTCTTACTGATTTCGTTCTCCGGTAATTTCCAGAATCAAATCTAGCAGCCCTTTTTTGAACCCTCTCCAGCTCCTGTATTTCATACCCAATATGTGGTTCCCATTCTACACTCCCATATTCTAGCTTATCAAAGTATTGTAACCCCATTCCTTTACTTCTCTCGTACATCCCCTCATCTCTCTCTCCAACAAGTGCAGAATTTTGAAACTGTTTCCTACTAGCTGTCAAATTTGTCCTACCTAGCTAAGCTTGTTATCAGATTTAATGCCAAGATATTTACATTTCAAGCCTTCAATAAGCTATTCTTTCCCCACTTTATAATCATAATCTACCTTTAGTTTTTTATTAATCTAATAAGCTGACTCTTGTTTGCATTTATATTCATCCCATGTTTACCAAACCAACTAGATATTTGTCCAGATCACCCTACAGCTGTTTACAGTCCTCTTCCATTTTGATTCCTTTATATAGCATTATGTCATTTGCAAACAATCTAATTTCTGATAGTAAATCGTCAACACAATTATCATCATATGAATACATTGAAGAGTGGTGGTTGAATGGTTACAATACTGAGAGCCTTTTAAAAATAATAATGATAATAATCTACTTTACCCCCGGGGCCGTCCGCTGTACACCAGTCCAATCCGCCATCTAAATTCGAGATGCAGTTTCCCCATGAACCCTGCGGTAGGCGAAAAGTAGGAACCTTCTCGCAGTTGAAGTATTTATGGCCTAGGATATACTGAAAACCGAGATGGCCAGTTAAATTGGCAAATGAAGATGCCCCAGTAAAACATTTACAATAACAGGATTGACTAATCCAGTTCGGACAAATTAACTTAAAGCAACACCAAAATGACCTGGCAAATCCAATAATGACAATTAACCTGATGACAACCTCAAGAACTGGAAGGAGGTGCGCATAAGCGCAAGAACTTCCCTACACTCTGAGAACAAAGTTTTCCCAGAAGACTGTGCCCTTGCGAGGAGGGAGGAGGCTACCTATCATTCGGGAGGACGAGGGTCAAACCTCGTTCGGCCATCCTGGTGGAGGTTTTCCGTGGTTTTCCTCATCCACTCTAGGCGAATGCTGGGATGGTACCCTACAAGGTCACGGCCGACCTTCCATCCCCGTAGAGTAGATTGGCTGAAAAGAGTCTTCGTGACTCTCCAGCAGCCCGCCTCCCAGCCTTCAACTGGGAGGAATGAAATAGTAAAGGGAGGAGGCCGATAACGGCCCATCATTCGAGAGGAGCGGGGTCAAACCCGGTTCGGCCATCCTGTATGAGGTTTTCCGTGGTTTTCCTCAGTCATTCTAAGCGAATGCTGGGATGGTTCCCTACAAGGCCACGGCCGACCTTCCATCCCCCTTCCCTCCCCGTAGTGTAGCAGGCTGAAAAGGATCTCCGCGATCCTCCAGCAGCCCGCCTCCCAGCCTTCAGCTGGGAGGAATGAAATAGTTTAAAAAAAATTATTAATGGTAAATTAAATAGTTGTTAGCTATCCGATGTAGGTGAAATTATTAAGAAAATTTTATTATAGTATAAGTGTTCAACCAAAAAAAACATCAGTATGCTACGATTTGTTGATGACATGTCTTATTAGCAGAACAGACTGAGGATATTTAAAAGTTATTGAATAGCATGAACAAAATACTGAAGGAAGATTATGGACTGAAGCTAAATAAAAAGAAGACAAAAGTGATGAAATGTAGCAGAAATGATCCCAATCACAGTAGAACAAATATAAAAATAGGATCGGATGCAAGAAGAGAAGTAAAAGGATTATTCTACTTGGGAAGCAAAATTACAACGGATGGTCAAAGCAGGAATGATGTTAAAAGCATTATAGATAGCACTAGCGAAAAGAGTCTTCATGAAAAAGAGAAATCTTTTATTAATATATTTTTCTCGGGCTTCCAGCCGTGTTAATATATCATATTTGCGGGACGTTTCGAAGGCGCCCATCTCTGCCTCCATTATCAACCAAATGTCAGTGAATAACTGTTTGTTTATTCAGCCGCTGCTACGGAAACGGTGGAAAACAAAAACCAACACAACGCGATTACGTCATCCGCTCTTCTGCTCGTTACCGGTGCGAAACTGTTTCGGCATTTTAATCGCCGGGTTCCAGGCCGCACTGAGTTGATAACCAGTGTCCCTGTTGACTAATAAATCAGTTAATCTTATTTCTACAGCCTCTGTAATAACGCTGGCCCAAAAATCTTTGACCCGGGCTAAAATCGTTGTTTTTTCAAATTCAAAAGTATGACCTTCTTGCACACTATGTTCGGCCACCGCAGATTTTTCTTCTTGCCCAAGACGAACGTTTCTGGCGTGCTCTACACATCGCTGCACAATGCATCGCTGCGTCTGTCCAATGTAGCCGCGGCCACATTCACATGGTATATAATATACACCAGGGGTTCGTAAACCTAGGTCATCTTTAACGCTGCCGACCAAGTTACTAATTTTAGTGGGTGGTCTATAAACTGTCTTGACTCCGTGTTGTGATAGCAGTCTACCTATTTTGAAACTTAGGGCACCCACAAACGGCAGAAACGCAAGGCCCTTGGTATCACTCTGATCTCTCCGTCGACTTTCCTTCTGTTTAAACGCACGAGTAATCTGTCCCTGATTATAACCATTATTTAGAAACGTTTTCCGGAGATAGTCCAATTCAAATCTTTTAGTTCAAATATTGATCTAGGACTTAGAACTTCTTTATAACTACATGTGTGGAGGATAGCACTTTCTGGTGGACTTCAAGAATACCAGAAACAAGGAAAATTGAAGCATTTGAAATGCGGTGCTACACAGAATGCTGAATATCAAATGGACAGACAAAGTACGAAATGAACGAGTTTTGGAAATGATGGGTGAGGAAAGAAGTTTGTGGAAAAAGCTTACAGAAAGAAGAAACAGGCTGGTAGGTCATATTTTGAGATATAATGGATTGTTTAATCTGTTAGTGGAGGGAACAGTCTACGGTAAGAACTGCAGAGGAAGACAGAGATTAGAATATATGAAGCAGATAATTGAGGACGTGGGTTGTAAGGGGATGTAGAGATGAAAAGGTTAGCACTAGATAGGAGGGGATGGAGGATTGCATCAAACCAGTTGAAAGACTGATGACGGCAAAAAAAAAATAAGGTTATTGTATAGAATGGAAATGATGACCACTAGCTGACTCTCGATTCCAAAGGTGAAAGAGTGAGAAAATTGTGGGGGGAGCAAGTGCATAGAATAAATTACTACGGAAAGTGGTGACTAATTTACCAAAAACACTGAAAGAATTTAAAATTAAAATTTGTAAAGAGCAATAGCAGACACATGCAAGGAAGGAGAAAAACTGGTACGTAGATAAACTGCTCCCGGAGAGTGCGTTCCATCGGTAACCAATCAAAACAAAATGTTGACATATGACGTTCTCATGTCTGGACTAACTATGGTTAGAGATTTTACGACAAAGTACAAAATCGATATTTAATAACTATTCTATTTAGCTAAGGAACCATGAAGAAATGAACTGCGAAGACACTGAAAGAAAAGTATGTATTGCGTTGAAATTAACATATTAATAAACGTTGTTTTTTGTGTGTTTATGTTCAGTGGATGTAGATGTTTTCTTATAATCTCTGTCCAGAGATATCGCTGTTAAAGTAAACTAAGAAATACATACAACATCATTCTTAAACTTAGGAGTATTATTTAATAACAATTGTATTTGGTTAAATGCGAGGAAATGAACTGTCAGAATGCGTTCAATCCGTCATTTCTAGCGGGCTTTGAAGGTAGTGCTTAAACAAGCGAGCCAGCTATTTTCAGCGCTTAGACCACTTTACAGGTACCGGTAACTACTGACTAAGCCCATTGATTTATTTTGCCTAAAAACATGTTTCACGCGTTCGATTCACACCTTTCAAGTGAAAGTCTGGAGTCTAGTTCCTTATTCATTGAGGCCAACATGCGGCTAGTTAACCAACTGAACTTTTTAACAGGCCTGGGACGTAAAAGCCCACTACCTCATTCACGACTCTAAACTTTGTCCCATATATCCTCACGCAACCTCGTTTCCCCGTCATTACCACGAGAGGAAGTTAAATTAGACTTTTATTTCGCTGCTAATAAGGTACTGTACTACCAGAATATACGTTAAGACAGTGCTGCCAACCTCTTGGCTTTGAATATCCGTAGATGGCCGCTAAAATTTCAGTAGATTTGGTACAAAAATCGGGAGACTCGCTAACTAAAAGACTAAAACAATAATTATTGAAGAGAGTGTCAAAATTAAGAAAAAAAATTATTTCCAGGTCTTTAAAATTCGAAATATAAAATAATATTCTACATTGAAAGTAAGAAATATCTCTGATCCTGTTTTATACATCGTCTCTTTCATCGCTGCTGCTGTGCCTACTCTTTTTTTTGGGATGGGGGGGGGGAGGCCTGTACAGTATCTATTTTCTTTATTGACATTAAAAGCATATCTTCGGTAACAGGAAATATTAAATACTGCGAACACTTTGACTCTCGGATATTGGTTAATCCTTCTCGGAAGGCACTGCTTCGTAAGCAGTGGTAACGAGCGTGTCACTGTGCATAAAGAGTGCGCCGATAGGTCTGTATTACGGTCTTTTAAGATCTATATAATTTATAATCAAACAAAATATGAGCTTTATTTCAATGCATTATTACTATACGCTCAAAGTTTAACAAAACCCCATTATAAGTAAAAAATCAACACATCGTAAAAAAGAGCAAAAATCCGTAGATATTTTAACAAAATCCGAAAATCCTAATTTTTTATAAAAATCAGTAAATCTACGGATAAATCCGTAGAAACGGCAGCACTGTGTAAACAACAGGCTACTCCAAAGGAACAATTCAGTCGTTTACCCGCAGTGAACTACAGTAAATCATAAAAATTCTATCATTGACTGCCATGGAAGATTTTATGCATTGTTTCCTATAACAAGTACCACATACGATGTTTCTATTTTTAATATTTCTATACATAAGCCAGGAACATTTAACGGTCTTTTCCCTCTTTCTTTCATTCTTTGCTGCCTTCGCTCTATTTATTTCTTCATTTTCTGTATATTTCCTTTCTACTTTCCTTTGTTGTTTTCTTCTTTGCTCCTAAATTACAGACTAATATTGCATCCTGTAAAGGGTCATTTTCTACCTATGAGACAAAATGGAAAAGCGAAATAGTTTGTCCTCACAAGTATTCGATATTTTAGGGCAAAATGCCTTAAGCTTCACTTTTAAGTTTTATCACAAATTTTAATCATAAAGATGAGTTATCTGTGATAGTAGATATATCCCACCATGGAGTTTTTTGTTTAACTATAATTCCACCACTGTTTGTGTCCTGAGGTCATTAGGAATGTTGTTACAGGGCTGTAGGGGTTGGTAGTGAGAACAGGAGAGGGAAATAGTCGAGGTTAACTTAAAAACTGAAAAAAATTAATGCTCTGGAAAATCTTATAAGGAAAGTATAATATTAAAAAATAACAACGATTATTTTATCACTTATACTATTATGACTAACAAAAATAACTCTTATCGCATACTCGTTGATACATTTCGTGATACGAGTAAACTGTCTGATTATTTACAGCCAGACCTATGGACAGAGAACAGAGCGAAAACATCTTCGGGCATCATCGGCTAGCCGAACATGGCCGAGCAGCGTGACAGACATCACGACTAAACTGGCCTTTTATTAGATTACAAGATAGACGAGGAACGTGGCAATGAAACAGTAAATGTTACTTAACAGTCAGTAATAAGATATAATTCCTTGCGGGATTATGTGACATTATTCCAATAAAATCTACGAGGCGTATTTCTTAAGTAAGAACCGGTTGGCAATAAACTTTTGACAACGAAAAATATTTTGGTAATTTATTCAACATGACATTCTACAACCTTTCAGCTGCTTTTCCACATAGTTGCCGTTATTGTTCAAGCATTTGTCATACCGTGAGATGAGTTTTTGTATACCATCATCATAGAAGTCTGCGGAAAACCATTGCTGATCCGCAATTTTCTCTTCATCATTATTGTTGAAACGCTTGCCGCCGAGAAACCTCTTAAGGTGCAAAAAGAGATGGAAATCACTTGGCGCAAGGTCTGGACTGTAAGGGGGATGATCCAATTGCTTCCAGTGAAAAGAGTCGATCAAAGCTTGCGTTGCTGCGGTCTCGCATTGTCGTGAAGCAGCAGAACTCCGCCAGACAGCAGGCCGCGCCGTTTATTCTGGATCGCGCGGCGAGGTTTCTTCAAAGTTTCACAATAAGCAGCTGGGTTTATTGTTGTCCCTTGCTGTATGAACTCCACCAGCAAAACACCATGTCTGTCCCAAAACACACTTGTCATAATCTTCCGTGTTGAGATTGTCTGCTTGCATTTCACTTTCTTAGGAGATGTTGTGTCCCGCCACTCCATCGATTGCTGCTTCGATTCTGGGGTGAGATGGGACACCCAAGTCTCGTCTCCTGTGATGATGTGGTCCAAAAATTCATCACCTTCTTCTTGATAAACGTCAATGCACTAGCACACCTTTTCGTTTTGTGCTCCTCAGAAAGCATCTTTGGAACCCATCGGCAGCACAACTTGCTGTAATCCAATTTCTCCCTCCGACACAATGTTGTAGAGGACGGATCTTGAAACTTGTGGAAAATGCAAGGACAACGTGGAAATTGTGAAACGCCTGTTTTCACGAATTTTGTTGTCTACCGCACGCACAAGATCGTCGTTGATTACGGATGGCCGGTCCGAGAGCGGTTCATTGTGCACATCCTCCCGACCATCCATGAATAATCTTACCCACTTACGAACGTTACCTTCATTCATTGCATTGGGGCCATACACTTGACAGATCTGGCGATGAATTTCTGCCAGTGTCATATTTCTTGCTGACAAGAATCTGATGACTGACCTTATTTCACATACGGCGGGATTCTGGATCGTCTTAAACACTTCCATCGCTCACCACGATGTGTACACTCCGCTGACTTGGCGATAACGGCGTCTACGCGTGCTCATAGGATGCCATAATAGTGTGCGCATGCGCTCAATTTCGTTCGTGTGGGATTTAAGAGGATATCGCCGACCGGTTCTTGACTTAAAAAATACACCTCATAAATCTATATCCTTACTCTGCAATTCACAAATACAGTGGTTGGCAGATGGTGATTGCACCGAAACTAATTCTTGGCATTCCAATCTCGAATAGCCCGAGGTAAGAAAGAATATATGTAAGCATCAGCGCGGAGAATATTTCTGTAACCTTATCTCTCCTCTCATTATGACCTAATAGGTTGGTGGACGAAGTATTTAATTGCAATCGTAAATGAAAGAAGAATTTCGTAGATTCTCCAACAAATTCAGACGAAACCGAGGTCGTCTGTTTGCCAGAAAATTCCAGCCCAATCTATGTAAGTATCAATTCTGTGACGCTTTCACAAGGGCTATAGTAAGTAGTCACAGATCGAGCGGCTCTCCTCTGCACTTTCTCTACCCCTTGCGATACGGATCCCAAACTCCACAACAGTAATCCAAATACCGAGCGTGGTGGTGTAACGGCTAGCGTTCTGGCCTCGCATTCGGGAGGACGGCGGTTCGAATCCCCGTCCGGGCATCCAGATTTGGGTTTTCCATGGTTTCCCCAAATCACTCCAGGTTAATGCCGGGATGCTTCCTTCAAAAGGCCACGGCCGAATTCCTTTCCATTTCTTGCCCCCCATCCTTTCCCGTCTCTAAAGACCTAGTTGTTATAGGAGACGTTAAGAAGTTAAAAAAAAAGTAATCCAAATGTGGACGCACGAGAGTTTTATAATCTATTTCCTTTGTATGAGCGTTGCAATTCATCAAAATAAGACCTATGAATGTTAACCTAGAATTAGCTTTACCCACAACGGAAGTTATCCCATTTCATGTTGTTTTGTACTATTACTCCTCAACTACTTCACAGATTCAACCGTGTAAACAACTGATCTGTTCAATGAGTACTCGTAATAAATCTACATTTTAAGTAAATAAATAAAATTGAAGGCTTCGGTTGACGAAGAGTTCGTTAAGTGCCTTCAATGGTTGCGGGCCGCTCCTACTTCAACAAAGGCAATTCTCTCTGCTTACTCCCTCGAGTCAGACATGCTCCGCGCTTTAAAGTTCCAGACTGAACCGCTAGTGCTGTGTCTTTAAAGACAGTAAACTTCAGAATCTTTCGGAGATACCACGGAAGAGTTTCTCGTTGGTGATCTTATTTCTCTCCAGTCGGCGCTGCAATTACGGAAATAAGGCAGCTGGGTCTCTTTGATGCAAATATCTCCTCTCGTGGTACAAAGAGCTCGTGGAAGCCGGAAAGATTCAATTTGTGAGCTCCCGAGAAATGTAATCAAATTAATGCCAATCCAGCCTGATTTAAGAACAAACTGCTTTAAATGATTTAGCGAATTGTTAATATTTATTTACGAAAGTAAAAAATGTGATATACCTTTTTATACAGCCAGCTGCACGTTGTAGTTTCGACCCTTTCGCAAATACGGTAAAAGACATCTGTACTATTATATATCTGTAAGGGAGGTTTTTCTGTCTCGAGGTTTGAGGAAGCATCGCGCAAAAACTACTTAGCCAATTGGAACGAGATTTTAAAAGTTAGAAAGCGTATGGTGTAGCTTAAAATCTGCTGTAATTATTACGATTGTACGTGGCAGGGGAACTAAGCAAAACATGATAATTCTTTCGTACCGAGAACAAGTGTCGCAGATCATACCGCATCTCATATAAACACCCCTTTACAAGACACGCATCAATGATCACACTACAACACAAACAAACACTGCACCGATTGAATTCTGCCATTTTTATTACGTAACTTATTCCTTCATTTTTCTGAAATATTGTATGTTAGAATACATAGATATTACTACAGCAACGATTAACACTCGAATAACCGTTACAAAAATGTGGAATTTAATTTAAGCGTTTGTGCTTTGTTACTAGTAGAAAACAAATGCTAAACGCATTACTATGCGCTCCCCGGTCCGCGCTAGCGAAACATCTGAAAAATGTTAGTATTAAAGTTGTGTATCACCATAGTTCCAAGGCTGCAGTTCAAAGTCCACACTTTTATTAAATTTTCTATTATTATTCGGAATAGTAATGTAACTCTTTTCATTCGAAAATCTTACAAAAGATGTAACTCTAGCAACCTACGAACTTTTAAATACGATTTACTCTGACAAACTGAGATTTCGGTACATACATTGTGTGTGTTACATTGAAACCAATATTTTATTTTTTTTCTGAAAACTGTAAAAAAATAAGATGTAATTTTTAAATAAAGCTCATTATTTTTCAAAAGATTTTTTTATTTTGGGTACTACTTAGGGGGCTAATATCATTGTTAAGGGAGCGTCCATAAACCACGTAGCTCCATTTTGGCCTCCTGTGAAACCCCCTCCCCCCACGTAGCATGACGTGGCTTTCATCTCTACCTTCCTCCCCCCCCTCCACGTAGCTGTTTTTCCCCTATTGTTTCCAGAAGATATTTTGTACTGTTTTCTATTGTGAGACTATTGTAAATCAAATATGGGGATAATTAATTGACGGAACCAAATATTTACATGCTGTTGTGTGTTCTGTACCTCATTTTAACTGTGACAAATAATATGAAAGAAAAGCTACGTGGCCTGGCTCTGAACCCCCGTCCCCCCCATGTAGCCCAACGTAGCTTTCCAGCCAACCACCCCCCCCCCCTTGACCGAGACACGTACTTTATGGATAGAATTATGAGGTCAGTAGATTCGGAACTAAACGGGAAGAATTGTTTTATTATTACAGTTTTCGGCAATAACATTCTCAAATGGGGTAATACTTCAATGGGTCAAATATAAACGAGATTCTCTGAGATATCGCGGGCTTCTCGACGTGTTGGGTGTGCCTGTCACCAGTAGGAGGGACTGTTGACCTTGCAATGCGCTGCCAGTAGCATATTGACGGAGCAACACGACCACCCCTTCGATGAGCAACCTGTAAAGTCCTCTCTCGGGGGAGTGTCAAACCAACCGAAATTCTGCGATGATTGAGAGTAAATTTCGGGAATCGTACACTGTCACGGAATCGTGTGTTTGTCACCTACAAGGAAATAATTAAAAGCCGTCACCATTGCTATTAATCATTCCAATTAATGATTGTATTGGTGGTTTACAGTCAGAATTTAGGTTGTTTGCAGATGACATTATGGTATACAACAGGAGAACACTGTCAAGATTTGAGGGGTCACTTGGATGGACTCTAACTGGGTAGGTCACATGGAATGAAGATAAGTGCCAAGGAGTCAACTTATTAGGTAGACAAAACAAAAAACTAAAGGTTCTTTATAATTAAAGTACAGAAACAGATTGCTTGTTAAAGTCTTGAAACTTAAATATCTAGGTATAATACTTGATAATATACTTAACTGGGAAACGTTGGGCAGGTGGTAGGAAAAGGTTGGAAAATCCATCATTTAGTGGAGAGGGTGATGAGATGATGTACCAGAGAAGTTAGGCAACTGAATTACAAAACATTGGTCAGACCATTCCTTGAATTTGGTGGTGTAGTTTGAGATCCATCTTTTGGGTATCAAATTCAGAAATTGAAGTGCGTGCAAAGAAGAGCAGATAGATTTGTTTGTAAAAGTTACCGCAGGTCCTAGTTAGTAAGTTATATGATCAAGGAGCTGGATTGGGAGTTATTGGAAGACAGGACAAGTGTGAAGAGAGTGTACAAGCGTATGTTAGTGATGGGGCTTGGAGAGATATTGCTCGAGGAATTAGGTATAATGCATGGAAAGGAAAAATATCCATGGGTAAAAGCTGGCACTCGATTTCATGGGAAAATTATCTTTTGTGGGTAAGGGTGTCAGGGATTGGAATAAATTATCAAGGTAAATGATAAATAATTTGCCAAAAACGCTGAAGGAATTTAAAATTAGATTCGTAAATGGCAAAAGTATATGAGTGGAAGAAATTCCTGTAGCACTCAAAGTATATTAGATGATTGTGGAAACTGCTATCGGAACATGTACTCCACCGAAATTAAATTAAATAAATTAAAAATTAGAGCCCCAATAAGACCAGAACTCGGCTTCAGCAGAGTATGTTTTCTTGCCTGATATAGCAGTTTGCATATCGATTTTGGTATGTGGACTTCACACCATCAATGCAGCATTTTACTACAAACTATTGAGTCAGGTTAAACTTGCTAATCGCCGGAAAAGACGTAACCACTCGATAAGACACCTAATTCTTCTCCATGATAACCCTCGACCCCTCGCTGCAGCCCTTACTCGCGCAAAACTGGAGAAAATGGATTGTAAATCACTTGATCGTCCTTCATACAACTGTGACCAATCACCCTGTGATTTTTACGTCTTTGGATCACTGTAGGAAGTACCAGGTACAATTTGATGAAATCGCGGCGGAGTTTAATACTGACACAACACCGTTCCTTTTACAATGAAGCCTTTAAAAGGCTTTCGATAAACGAGGAAACGTCTGTTTTCAAAACAGCAGATTATGTTGACAAGTATTAGTATTTGGTTTATTTGTTATGGTAAATATTTTTTTTTTTTTTTTTTTTGAAAATTAAGTCTTGTTTATATTTGATTCACCTGAATCTTCAAATGATGAAGAACGCAAAACATCCTCGAAAACACTCTATCTGTCAAAAAATGAAAGTTGAGGATGAGGATAGTCTACAATGTCATCGTAAATTAGAGGTTTATTTTTGTATGTAAAACACGATGACTTAAAAAACAACATGGAAAACATATATAACAACAAATAGAACAACAAACATAAAGACGACATCAACAAAAGAACAACAAAAATCCATACTACATGTAAAAGTCAAAACCAGTGACACTTATGTCCATCCAGTCCATTCATATCTTGGCTGTTTCCAACTGCGTCCGATGCATACTTTCATTCCTCTCTCTGTTTTTACCAGCTTTGCAAATCGCTAGTAGGAATACTTTGCAAGTTAAATGGGTTGATTGACAGGAGGGCACTTTGGCATCAGTCTTCGTCTTATTTGGTTTGATTAAAATTTCAGTACAGCTGCCTCTTAAATAATTCAACACGTCGGTATAAACGAGCACAGCTCAAAACAGTTTTGGTCGACGGAAGCGCTGCAAACGACGATGCACTGCGCCAACTCGCGAGGGGACCTGGGACTGCACAGGTCTGTTGCTCCATTGGGGCGCTCACTACTACCACCGCATAGATTCAGAACTGAGAGACGTTATGATGTTTGTCCGATTAGTTAAGTAATTTAATAGCTACGTTCACATTTAGTTTTTGAACTGTTCCATGTTAATTTCTTCCTGTGTGGAACCCATAATCTTAGATTCTATTCCACAAACAGCAGAGTATCAGTCACAAAGCACATTACCACGCTTAGCCATCTCGATTGAAGACAGAAGGTATTCGTTGTTCTGGAACAGACTAAACTCCTGAAATCATTAGATACGTTGTCACACGGGTGGTAAGGGTTGGTAGTGAAAGGAGCAGTCATGGATTAATTATAGCGTAAAAATGAAAATATTTTTTTAAATTACTGTGGCAAAGTTTCGGAGGAAAGTATAATTTCAAAAATTAATAATAATTAATTATTTTTATTTTTATTTTTACTCACTATTGTGATCAACAAAAATAACTATCTAATTACATACGTATTGATATGTCTCCAGTAAACTTTCTCTGATTAATTACAGTAACATCGTGGACAGAAAATAAAGTGAAAACAACTCCGGACGTCGTAGCCTTGCAGAACACGAGCGCGGGTGAGCAGTCTGCCAGACATCGTGGAAAAACTGCACTGTTATTATTGTTAAAGATAACAGATAGCAAAGTCATTAAAGTTGGAGGGCGGCCACTTAGGAATCCTTCCTTTACATTCATAAGGCAATACTGTCATCACAATTAATAAAAGCAAATTAGGAGGTTTCGTCTCCAGTAAGTTGCATACTGTTGAGTTCTATAACTCCATGATCTCCAATCTTAAATTAAATATGTTGTAAATCGTTTGGCATTTAATGACTTTCTCATCTGACATGTTTTTCAAGTAGGCCTACTGAATACCAGACTAGATTTTCGATTATCGTAGTGGAGGGAGGTTCGTTAGTGAAATTGTATCTTCATTAAAAATGTTTATCATCTTTGTATATGTCAAGACATTCTGTTTTTTTTTCTGTTTCACCTTTCATTTTCTCATAATTGTTTCTCTCTTTTATATCTACTATTTTACTTTTCCTTTTCCCTCTGTTCTTTATTTTCCCTCTACTCGTGCTTTTCCATCAACTATTCCATTTCACTCTTCTATTTCTTTTGCTTCTATACTTTTTTTCCTCTACACTTTTTTGCGACTATTCTTTCTTTCACATTTACACCTATCTATGCATCTACTGTTTCTTTCTTTATGCTTCTATTCCTTCTTTTAACTCTATACTTTCTTATGCCCCTATTCTTTTTTTTACCCTTCTTTTCGTCTTTCTTCTTTCCTCTTAACAATATAACTCCAGTCTGTCACATTAATGTCTACAAAATTTAAATAGGTAATACAAATATCCGCAAAACTGATCCTTCTACAAAATTGCAATTACAATTTAGTGTTTATACGATGTTTCAACTAAAGAATTTTTCAGGCCTAAAACAGCAAACAGAACACTGCTAGTGATTTCACCAATTCGAAACACGAGTGCAAGATATCTGTTAAACATAATACTCGGCATGAGGGAAAAGCTTCCCAGTAGAATGTGAACCAACATGTGTTGTAATTCAAAAGTCAAAAGTGATTTCTTTGGAATCTGTGTTATACTTTCATTGGTGTGAATGCAAAATTGAAATGGGCCACATCACGAAAATACAGATAAATGCACACGGATCCTCTCTGATACTTCTGTTGCTAATAACCAATCCTGTTTGACACGAAACTTTTACAGTACACCAGACATATTATGAAGTTTGACATACACTATCTTCCTTTCACCATAGTAATCAGTAATCACTTTCCGAACATCCAACGAGGTAACTAAATGTTCTGTCATTGTTTTATCTTTTAGAGAACACAATGTAATAGAACAAATTAGCATATGGTAGAATATTGCATTGCAAGACGTACTTAATGTTTTAAATTAACTACAGGAATTAACAATTCCGCTGGGATTTCCAATGCTTATGTTACAAATCGTTCCAAATTTTTTAATATGGTTAACTCCTAGTCATCTCCACCGAAAGTTACTAAATTCGGAATTCCATCTCACGGAAGAGAAACGAAAAATTATTGACTGACCTCAAGGGGTACTGGGAACGAAAGCGAACAGCCATAATTAACGCAAGTATTTACGTGTGTAACAGTTAAACATGGGTGTTCACATTACTGAAATCCTTATTCAGTCACGATACGAGAGTGAACTGTGGAACGACACAAAGACGCCCTGCGGTAAGTGATTTCTTAATAAAAAGATATGAGCCGGGAACGGTAGCGTCTGTGGGAGTAATGGAATCTGCAGACCCCGCGTTGAATCCAGCTGGCAGTTACGGATGGGACTGGAGCTGCCCGTGAGATGAGGCTATTTCTCAGACGCGAGCACCAACGAGAAACCTCTCGTGTGGTTGCGTCTTGAGCTCATATCTCGTCAGCCTCAATTACATTCGGCAGCACCAACCGCAAACTGAATTCTTCAAAACAAACATTCTGTGACCAAGAAAAGGGGTCACAGCGGCAGAAAGTATACATAGAAATACTGCAGCGCCAAAAGTCGTGAGATAAGAAGATGCCGGTAGCAACGCTATAGAAACATATTGGTAGGTATTTGGTTCCCTTGAACTACTAGTCCGAAGATCAATTTTCACATAGCATTTTATATATTTTCATTGCTCATTTACACAAATTCACAGTTAATTATACAAAAAGTATACAAAACGAAAATTAAACAACTCCCAGCTTGCTAAACACAATTCTTTCGTAAAGGTCTGATTCTGTGGGCGTTTTTGCTCTCGTGAGTAGTTTGGGAGATTTACTGACGTGATTGTAAACACACGTCATGAATTAACAGACTTTGAACCGGAGTGGCAGTAGGCGCTAGACCAATGGTGCATCCTATTTCGCAAATTATTCGTGAATTCAAAATTCCTCGAAACACAGTGTCAAAAGTACGTCGTGGATATGTAATTTCCAGTATTCCTTTCTGCCATGGATAACACAGTGGCTGAAGAATTCTGCTTGATGACCGAGCTCAGCGACGTTTGCATCAAGGTTTCAGTGCTGGTAGACAGGAGACACTGCGTCAAAGCACAGCAACACTCAATGTGGGATGCACGACAGGCGTGTCCGTGCTGACAGTGCAGCGAAAATTGGCGTTGATGGGGTATGGCAGCAGAGGACCTACGCGAGTGACTCTGCTAACAAAGCTGATCAGCTGCAGCGCTCCTGGGCTGATGAACATATCATTTGAACCCTAGATGACTGGAGAAAGCTGAGATGAGTCACGATTCCATTTGGTAGATGTTACGGCTCGACTGTGGTGTAGAACCCACGAGGCTATAGACCCTATTTGCCAGGTAAACTCTGTTCAGGATGGTGGTGGCTTCTTCTTGATACGTGCTGCGTTTACATAACATGGACCGCGACCTATGCTCGAATCGAACTGAACATTGACTGTAAATGGTTTTGTTCACCTACTTGGAAATCAGCTGGGGCCTTCGTGTTCCAAAACTACGATGGACTTTTCAAGGACGACAATTAATCATCTCACCAGCATGAGACCGTTTAAAATTGATCTAAGGAACATTCTGAACAGTTCCATCGAATGATTTGGCCACCCAGATCACCATACATGAATTCGATTGAACATATTTGGGACAAGATCGGAAGTTCAGTTTGTGCACAACGTACTACACCGGCAACACTTTCACAGTTATGGAGTGCTGAAGAAGAATCGTGGCTGAAATTTTCTTCATCATTCTTCCGACGACTTGTTAGGACAATACCACGTTGTGTTGCAGCACCGAGCGTGGTGGTGTAACGGATAGCGTTCTGGCCTCGCATTCGGGAGGACGACGGTTCGAATCCCCGTCCGGGCATCCAGATTTGGGTTTTCCATAGTTTCCTAAATCACTCCAGGCAAATGCCGGGATGCTTCCTTAAAAAGGCCATGGCCGAATTCCTTCCCATTCCTTGCCCCCCCCCCCCCATCCTTTCCCGTCTCTAAAGACCTCGCTGTTGAGAGACGTAAAGCAGTTAAAAAAAAAATTAAAAAAATGTTGCAGCACTTCGCCATGCAAAGGGGATGCCTACGATATTAGGAGGCGTATCATGACTTTTGGCTCCCCAGTGTATCTTCAGGTCTTCAGGAAGTGTCACTGGGTGCCAGGCCCAGCTTGGAAATATGACGGGAGATGTAAAGTCAGCACCAATACTGGGTGGCATACTTACTACAAGTACTTTTTTTTTACTTACTGCTTTACGCCTCGTCGACGGCTAAGGTCATTAGAGGCGGGAGGGGACTGGTAACAAGGAACGGGAAGGAATTCGGCCATGACCTTTTTGAAGGAAGCATCCCGTCATTCGCCTGGAGTGATTTGAGGAAACCATGGAAAACCCAAATCTGGATGCCCGGACAGGGATTCGAACCGGCGTCCTACCGAATGCGAGGCCAGAACCTTAACCGTTCACCCACCACGCTCGGTACGACAAGGACTGAAATGAAATATCCCGATGGTATATAATGGTACAAAACGGTTTATAATTATTTCATGCCTCCAGACAGATATGGGACCTGTATTTCGAATGAATTTATAAAAAGAGAACTTATAACAGCCCGAAGAACTATAGTACAAACTGTGCTGCTAAAAAAAAAAAAAAACACAATATGAATTTCGTTACAAATGTTAAAAGCAACTTTGAGGGAATAAACTTCTTAAAATGGCAATGGCCATAACATGTTGCTCCGAGAAAAGCTGACTGATTGGTGAAAACTGCGATGGAATGGTCTCGAACAGATTTCCAGAGACCAAGAGAAGAGCTGCCAGAGCTATGGGACAAAGTCATCGCTGGAATTACATGGTTGAGGGAGTCTTTCCTTATATCGCTAACGTGTGGGGTCACTACTTTCGAACTATAGCTCTCTGAAAAGAGATATCATTATCAATTTGCATAACATAACCCTGATGCGAGGAACAATTGACAGTAATTTGAAGAGTAAAATAACTATTATGATATTACATTAACATCTTCTTTAACATTGTACGACACAGTCGGAGAGTTTTTCACTTCATTGTGTTTTTTGTTTTTGTTCTTGTTTTGTTTAAGTAACTGGCAAGAAAGAATTTGAAGACCCTGCTGTGATGCCAAAGTAACCTCCAGAAGGAAAATCTACAGCTATAGGCTGCAATTCACAAAATTGTGGGTGGCAGATGGTACTTTTCACCAAATCTAGCTCTGTGTAGCGAAACCTAAGTCACCTGTGTGCCAGACCATCCCAGCGCGATCTACGTAACAATTCTGTAACACTTTTGTAAGGAATGTGACAAGCATTCAATAATCGAGCAGCTCTTCTCTGTACCGTCGATCAGTCCCTTGTGATACGGATCCCAAATGGCGCAACAGCAGTCCAGATGTGTACGGACGAGAGTTTTGTACGCTGTCTCCTTTGTACGTGTGTTACAGTTCTTTAAAATTCGACCTATAAATCGTATTATGGAAATAGCTCTACCTATGGCCGAAATTATGTACTAGTTCCATTTAAGTCACTTTATACTATTATTCCCAAATACATTAGGGAATCAACCATGTAAGTAACTAAAATGTTTACTTTCTACTCCCGAAGAAATGGATTTTTATTTAATGCACATTGCCTTGCTCTTTCACTTTTTACAATTTCCTGTAATTTGTCATTCGTCGCACAATGCTGAAATAACATCCATACCAACCTGAATTTCTAAGCAATCAACCGAATTCCTCGCCTCCCTATAGATGACTGCATCATCAACGATCAATCTCAAACTGCTATTAATGTTAGCTCCGAGATCGTTTATAAAATAAAGAAAAAAAGCGGTCCTACTACACTTTCATGAGGTGCGCGTGATGTATCATCTAGATTAATAGAGACTTCTCCGTCAAAGATGACATACTGCGGCAGACAAGTTAGAAAATCTCGTGTTCATTCAGCAATCTGTTCCGATGTACCGTAAGCTGAAAGGTGGTCGTGTGTCACAGAGTCGAAAGCGAGAAAAACAGCTAACCACCTTCCGCTGTTCCAAAGAATCATCAAGAACGTTGACAGTAAATAACCTATACCTCATTCGTTTATTCGTGCGTTGAGCTCTGTTGATGTTGAATTACGGAATCCTCTAGGCCAAATTTTCTGGTAGTCAACCAAACAAAACAAGCTACAGAAGTTGCAGAGATGATATTTTTGTGATCTGTACCATAGAGGTTGTTATTCGTTTTCGTTTCCATTTAGAGCGCAGTGTTTTCCGTTGTCATACAAGACACATTTCCACGCTTCAATCAGTCCGTACCCTCCGCCTTAATCGATGTTTAAATATTTCCACCGCTTGCCCGACCGTCAACGGCAATCAACGGCAAACAGCTTTCTGGTTTTGTCAGTATCTTCTTCTCTGTCCATTACATCTCAAGTTGTTATTCAAAAGGTTACAGCAAACATACTTCAGACGGAAAACCGATGATGGTGTCATCATTATTGTAGTGATATGAAAATCAATGTAAAGATAACTAATATCAGACCAGCTGACCAGTGCGAATATTTCGACAGTGTCATCATCAGTCAACGAATCGTAAGGGGGCATCCATTAATGACGTGAGGGGTTTTTCCGGAATTTCGGACCCCCAATCCCCCTCCACCCTTTGGTGAGACTTCGTGAGATCTGGTCGGACCCTCCCCCCCCTCTAAAACGACGTGAGATTTTGACGGAGCCCCCCCCCCCCATCCCCTAGTAATCGACCTCGTAACTTTATGGAGACCTTTTATTTAGGTCTCATGCTTCCAAGGGCGGTTATACCCCCACCACCGGACCTTTTTTTTTAGCTCTACCATTCTTCAAGAATTTCAAAACCTCACGTGAGATTTCCGTTGACCTCCCTCCCCATTGGTGAGGTTTCGTGAGATTTCGCAAGACCCCCCCCCCCCATTTCACCTCACGTCATTAATTTACACCCCCTAATACAATAATGTGGAAATTATTATGTAAGTATTTATTAATTAAAGGTATTTTATTTAGAAGAGTAGTAAAAAATATCAAACTTATTGTACAATATCTTTATCATAGTATACAATACGTTTAGTTGTAAAACAATTAAAAAGTAGATGTATTTAGAAAACAGATATTGTCTTTGTCAGATGTGTTTTTTTTCCCAAACTTCTTTACTATTTAAAACTTCCTTGAAATGATGTTAGCAGTTGCAGTGTGATTATCGTTTACTTTTTGACCGTATTTGACTTTAACACAAACATAAATACAACTGAATCTACGAACTCGTAAAAAAGATACGTATCTGTGTTCATTCGAAAAAACAGGTTCTGGTAAATTTCAGAATGACAGCAAAGAAATATTGCTACCAGCAACATTCGTATCTCGGAATCACCGTGAAAATAAGATAAGAGAAATCATGGCCCGAATCGATTCTTTTGTGTATTCATTTTTTCCGCGAGCGATTAGGGAATGGAATAGAAAGGATTTACTGGACGAGTAAACTTACAATACGACAGGAGTAGCTTTCGATAAAGCTCTCCGGCCATCCTGATCTGGGTTTTCCATGGTTTTCCCAGATCATTCCACGCGAATGCTGGGATGGTTCCTCACAATAGCCCATGGGCGCCTCCTGCCATATCCCGTATATCCCTTCCGAACTACTACCCTTTCAGATAGGTGCAATGCACTCTCTGCCACACATTTTTAGTGAATCGCAGAGTAATAGTAATAGTAAATACAATCCTGTCCTTGAAGCGTCTGACCTTGTGCTTTATTAATGGACACAGTGAAGGCTACTTTTATTGTTAATTATTTTCTTATGTTTTGGTAAGGCACGGTTGGATAAGAAAGTGTGAGGTTAATACGGGATATGAGTGCAGTTTTGTTGGAGTGAATGAATTTAGCAGTGATGATATACTCGCTTAAGTGAGTTACCATTAATCTAGCACCATTAATTAATACCTAATTAGCATTAAAATTTCTAATTAAAATAATAATAACATTTTTCTTTAAAAACAATTTATGAGGTCGTAAACCGAATGGATTCAAGGTGTTCCAGGACTCAATTGAATGTTGATTATTCCTCCATTTTGGACAGAATCAGAACTGAGGTTAAACTTTTCATCTCCAGGTAACAAATTGGAAATGACATATTCATTAACTGCTGTACAATCATCGTTTTTTGTGCATAAAATCGCCGTTGAATAGAATTGCGAAACGTTTTGTTAATTGGTTTCTGTGGCACTGAATATGGTGGTAACAATACTATCGTAATTACAATAACAATGTTTCGGAATTTTCATCGCTTCATTGTAGTAATCTGTTTGAAGTCCTAAACCGCTGTTACCCAATTTACGAAACCATTCAGTGAAAAGGGGTCAGCGACAGCATGTTATTTAAACAGATTATCAATAGATGGCGCCTTCTACATTCTTTATGTGAATACGGTTTTTATTAAAAGTTTTTTAAAACAAAATTACTCAAAGAAAACATTAATTTTAAACATTAGGTTATTTTTATTTACTTATTTACCGGAGAGCGTAAACTTCAAAATGATGTCTCAGTCATTAATTTCGATGAAGTATTAAGGAAGATTCGGAGCACTAAAAAAAACATGATTAATTGACTTTCGGGTTATGTCGCGTTGTTTATTTCATTACCTGAGCTTTCAGCAGCCGAACATCGCGAACATCACCTAGCAAACCTATAGAAGTTTTAACTTAAAAAAATATTTTAACTTCAATTTCAGTAACATTTAAACATCATGTCAAGCTTGTCCACTGTTTATTTATACCTTAGGCTATTTAAGTTTTTATTTTTTTGTGTTTTACGCCTTGTCGATGTCGATGTCGAGGTCATTAGAGGCCGGAGGGTTTGGGGACAAACAAGGAAAACTGGAGGGAATTCGGCCATTGGTGTTTGAAGGAACCATCCCGCCATTAGCCTCGAGGGATTTTACAGCCACCCGTCCATGTGCATTTTTTAAAAAAAATTTATATTGTTATAATTGCTGTGTGACATGTAGTGTTTTTATTCGTTTTTAAACCTGTTTGGACCCTTTACAGCCATTCAGTCACTGTACAGTCTTTGTTTCTGCCAAATCCTTTTCTTGTGATTTATTTTATTTTGCTGTCAGTATGGCCGACCCCTTTACCGTCGACCATACAGACAGTATTTTAGCATATTTATAAGCCACTTAATCAGCTGGTTATTGTTAGGGCGCTAATGATATTGCAATCTACGCGCCCTAAAGTCCAAAGAACAACAATATCGAGGGATTTCTAAATCTGTACAGCAGAGCGGGGATTTGAAGCCACGTCCTCCCAAACGCCAAGCCCGACCGTTTCCTTTCGCCCACCACGCTCCGTCTGGATACGTCGAAACAAGATACTAATAAAAATGTGCAGGGGGCCCACAAAATCCTGCTGCAATGAAGCATACCTCGTAAGGCGTACGAGATAGATACGTTCAGTTTTTTGTACACAGCGTGCTTTCGTTTTCATTACTATTCGTAGCATCAGACATTACTTTTTACAAACACTCGCCTAAATACTGATTTATTTTTCCTACCACGAATATTTCTTTAGTGTGACCACATCTCATATTTCATTTACTTCTCCATATTCCAGTTTTTTCTCTGTTTATTTTAACACATTCCAGAATCATTTCAAATTCATCCACAACACCAGGGTCTACGCGAGTGAAGCTGCGGGGAAATACTAGTAAATTATATAATTAAAATTTAAATTTGGTCGCCGATTTAAAATTCACACCGGACTGTCGGTGTTGCCTCTAGATAAAGCACCGCTGAACGAATGAAGGTAAAACTCATATTAAATCTTCCACTAATTTTTTATACTGTATTAATAACGGGATAAGCGAGTGAAAATTACTGTTTTCTTGCTGTTCAGTCCTGTCACGGTTGCCATCATAAGCTCTTGGTTGCTTGAAATAATTATTTCGAAGAATCACTTTTCACATACGATTTATTTTTTCAGCGAGCTCTACAATAACACACAAAATATGCAAAGACTCGAACAAAGTTACTAAGCACAATCATACAAATATTCCAGCGATACTAACTTTCAATTAACTTGCAACTCTGGTCGACTAACTCGTCTCTTCCGCTTGTTTATACAGACGCTACAGAAAGATCCAGAATAATTCACAGAGTTCCGACAGACGTTTCTCGAATTCTAACAATAGTTAAACAATTAAATCCAGCTATCAGTTATTCTGCAGATTATCTAGGTGATGTGCATATTAACTAGGATGAGCCGTTAAAGTGAGAAAATTGTTTCATTTCTCACATTACCTAGGTAATCTGAAAATTACCTAGATAATCTGCACATTGCCTACTAGGCACGCGTTAAGGTGAAATAAGATCTTTGCTGGAACAACAGCAACGTTGCTGTACACTTTAATTAACATAGCATTTTTTAATTTATTTTTCGATATCTAAAAAACTGTGATACAAATAATCAAATGGGTTAAAATATTATTATAATTAAGGGATTGAATTTTGAAAACACATGATAAAATTATGCTTACTTATTAGTGCAATCTAAAGTCTGATGAAACTTTGAATTACATAGCAAATGGTTTTTGCGACAAACACACCAAATTGTGGTACATTTCGATTTGCAGTCACATTTTCTGAAACCCTGCCCAGTACCAAGGGATTTTTTTCATTGCTGTTTGACGTATTTTCTTCTTTCGTTAAAAATCTCTCTTTGCCAACACTGAATTCAGATTTCGCCTACATTAAATAAAAACAACCAGCGACGACAAGACGCTGGCAAAACAAAACAAAAAGTGGAGGGAGAGGAGGAAGGTGTAGAGAAAGGAGATGAGTGAAGCAAACTTTTGAGCTTTAACTGTACGGAAGCCATTAACGTGCTCATTACCCAGGTAAAGTGCGGAAACCTCTTGATTCCGCACTTTGATGGAGCAAATCAGTTAAACTGCAGATTAGTTAGGTAATGTGCACATTAACGGCTTCCGAGATTTAGCGGTAATATATACACTGAGAGGTTGCTGTAAAATATTTAGATTTTTAAAGAGTTTCTGCAGGAAGTTAGCCTGTACAGCATCATAATAACTTTATTCCATGGTACAAAACTTTTTCTTACGTTTAACTTCAGATTTCTTTCAGTAGTCTGGCATTAACGGGTTGCGTTGCATGTCTCTAAGTAGTCGATACTTGACACGAATTATCGCCTCACATTAAACAGGTTACGGTAGTCCATAAACCGCAAAGGGAGTTGTATACACTGTGATATTACAGAGAGCGTTAACATCTCTATAACCGTCAACTCCCGTTAATACGACCTCGATCAGTCTGCAGTTTGTACTTCACTTTCTTTTTTTACTGGTATTCTTACTTCTTTGTGTCGTCAGGAGTGCTCCACTCCCCTGCAATCCGGATATAAACCTCCGTCTCTTTCACATTTTAATTTGATCTCAACTAGGTGCCCCGCGCAAAAATTTCGTGAATGATATTCGATCAAGAGCGAGGTTGGTGGTTGATAGTATGATGACTGAATAACCTGCTCATATGGAGCAGTTTTTTGTTTTATAACTGAAGCAGGTACTAAGAAAAATAGTAACTACGTCTTACGAAACATTTAGAAATAATGAAATGTATCTCCCTTTTTTGCTGTCCTCAGTCTTTCAACTGGTTGATGCAATCCTCCATCCCTTCCTATCTTGTGCTAACTTCTTCATGTCTACGTACCCCTTACAACTCACGTCATCAATTATCTGCTTGATATATTCTAATCTCTGTCTTCCTCTACAGTTCTTACCTTCCACTGTTCCCTCCACTAATGTATTAACCAATCCAGCATGTCTCAAAATATAACCTACCAGCCTGTCTCTTCTCTTCTGTAAGATTCTTCCACAAACTTCATTTCTCAACCATCATTTCCAAAAATCATTCATTTCGTACTTTGTCTGTCCACTTAATTTTCAGCATTCTTCTGTAGCACCACATTTCAAATGCTTCAATTTTCTTTCTTTCCGGTATTCCTAAAGTCCATGTTTCGCTACCACAAAATGTTGTGCTCCACACATAGAGTTTTAAAAAGTTCTTTCTGAGTCCTAGATCAATGTTTGAAACTAAAAGATTTTTCATGAAGGCTCTTTTTGCTAGTGCTATTCTGCTTTTAACATCATTCTTACTTCGACCATCGGTTGTAATTTTGCTTCCCAAGTAGCAGAATTCACTTACTTCTCCTATTGCATCCGATCCTATTTTTATATTTAATCTACTAGTATTGGTATTATTTCTGCTACATTTCATCACTTTTGTCTTGTTTTGATTTATATTCTGTCCAAAATCTTCTTTCAGTATTTTGTTCATGACATTCAGTAACTTCTCAATATCCCCAACAGAAACAAAAATATCCGAAAATTCCTTACTCTAAAAAAACAACTGCGGAAATAGGACCTACCACCAGATTAACACTAAATGGTGTTTTGAATGGAATTACAAATCATCATCACCATTCGTTTAATTAATGTTTCTGTGACTTATCCGTCTAGTGCAGCTAAATAAAAAACTTAGTTTTGTGACAGACGCGTTTCGATTATTTATTAAATGATCCTCGGTGCCCTAGAACAGTTTATGTACATGCTTTTACGTTGCTATAGTATGTTGATAATTCTAATCTGTTATTAAATGCTATGAATATTACACTCTACTTACAGTTCTTGTTCTACATTAAAGTCTGGGTAAGTTCCATTTCAGTGTTTGTTTTTACAGATTTCGTGTGTTTCGCACATACGCTGTGGTATCCTAATCACACAAACTTGCTTCATTTTGAAAGCACACTATTGTTTCGCACTTTTTCTGTTGGTATAACCTCTATACACGCATTTGTTATTCGTTTATCTCATTTCTGGAGTGGTGATCCCACTGTATTTTTCGCTGTATTACCGACATTATTAACTATACTTTGATTGTCGATTAGAAGGTCAAATATATTACAAGACGTAACTTCATCTCATAATCCTTTGTAAGACAAAAAATTTAATAAACCGTAGTTACGGGCAACGTCCAGTTTGAAATGAAATCATTATCGAAAAGATGGGCGAGTGAAGTTATATGGGGATGAATCTCACAAAAAGGAGAAATCGTAATAGCATTATGGCTAGCCGATTTCTAAAAAAGATGGCATAGGTTAATTTGTTATTGGAAAGAAAACGGAGGAATGGACCCGTTGACAACGATTGGTTAGTTGAAGACGCAGGTAGTACAGAGTATCTGGGGAGAAACAGATTAGGAAGGTACGTGAATAAATTGAGATGTGAATAAAGCCAATCTAGAGGCTACCGACAGAGAAAAATTTGCAACGAAATTTCTGAAAAAGTCGTTTTTAGATTATTTGTGTTTAGTTATGCATATTATAAGCCTACAACAGGGTGGCGCCTGTCTATCTCTTTGTGCAGGTATCCCGCAAATACTGCAGAATAAATTTGGATGGGGTATTCATGGTGTGAAATTTTACGGGCTAGCTTACAATCTTAGAACTACGTTACCGGGGAACGGAGCAAGAAATTTCGTTTAGACAGATAGGCGCCACTGATCACACTGCATGGTAGATGAACACTCCTTCACGAAATCCCGACCAGAGATCAAACTACATTCAGATAAACACTCCACTCTTTGGGTTCTGTTGTTTTTTGACTTCATACCTTTGGTTAATTATTTCCTCAGTTTTCTGAAAATATAATACGTTAGAATACGCGATAAACATATAATATAAGACTTATAATCGAATACAATTTTTTTTTTCTGGCATTACGCCCTGCCGACGTCGAGATCATTAAAGGTGAGAAAGAAATGGGGTCAAAGAATGTAAAGGAATTTGGCTTTGGTCTTTTGAGCAAACCATCCCGGTATTAGACTGGAGTGATTTAAGAAAAACATGGAAAGCCCAAATCAGGATGGCTGGAAGGGGGTTCGATTCCGCGTCCTCCCGGATGCTAGGCCAGTGCGTTATCACTCACTCACCCATCACGCTCGGTCTCAATAAGTAAAGAAATTGCGGAACTTAAATTACAGTAAAGGTTACAAAGATATTACATTACAAATGTTTATGCTTTGCTACTAGACAAGAAAAGAAATCAGACACTTATATGAACACCAAAATCTGCGTGGACGAAGCCGCGGGAAAATACTAGTTTATACCGCAACCATTCACTGCAGCGTGTGAAGCTACCTGCAGTGGGGAATATTAATTTCCCGTACGTGGTGGTGTTTCACATGGCGTATCATGTTCCGCCTGATATTTGTAATTCTAATGAGATTGGTGGACGAGAGTGGGGAGGGTAGACAATGTGTGGGATACAAGTCACGTGATACATGACGCCCTTGAAGGGAAGGTAGAGCGCGCAAGTTTCATTGTGAATATTTTGTCTTACTTTATGCTATTAAGAGCGCACTCAAAGAGATTTGATAATCTTCCGGCATTTTTTAAAATTGGTACATTGTTCATGTAGTCATTGGAGGAACATAGCTATGTAAAATAAGAATAAATCTACAGAGGTTATTAACTTATTGGAGACAAGTTGTATTAAAGATGTGTTTATAACTGGACCCAGTTAACTGAGACATAAGCTAACATGCTAATAAATGCGGAATGTACGAAAAATGATTCTCCAGGTAGGTAACGAATTAAACATATGAAATAATTCTGCAAAACATTTCAGACATTCAGGAAGAACGAGTTGAATTCTACGGTTGTGTTATGATAATGAATAACCACAGAATAACCAAAAGAGTTCTCAATTTGGTCATTTCAATGAGAATGAAAAACAGTAGTAACTTGAAATCGGAAAGAATATCCGGGAAATGGGAACCACAGATGATATCGTACAGGACAGATACAGATTTAGTAGCATGGCCAATAACCACTAATTTGCCAACAAACCGTCCATTAGAAGAAAGAACACCTATACGGAGGAAGTTATAAAAGAGCTCAGGGGGAGGATGAAGAGACTTTGGGAAAAGAAGAACAAGACAAGTGCTAAGTAAATTCAGTCACGCTCCTCAGTTGGGCGTAACGACGGAAAAAGAAGAAAAATGTGAAACTTCTCAAGTATCTCAGTTTCCTAATGTATGCAGATATAATACATTGTGGAGATCAAATAAAATGCCGAATTGCATTGTATAAAGAAGATTTCATTACAAAACAAAGATTAATATATAACCATCTGGAGAAGAGGTTACTCACGATATTGACCGAATGTTTCGTGTGGAGGCAGGCGCTGTATTGTGCAAATATTAGGGGTCCGAGAACAAAAGGAGAAGAAAGACTAAAGGCTTTTGTGGTGGTTGCTGTGGCTGATGATGGAAAAGGTCAGTTGGATGGCTAGATCAATGAATTAGGAGGTTCCGATGAGAGCTGGGGAGAGGAGAAATAGACTGAAGTGCCAAAAGTGATGTTATAGGAAGATGCAAACTTCCTGATAGCGGTAACGCTGCTGAAGAAACTCATAAGTGGGATTCGGGTCTTTATGAACAAAAAATAGAGTAATGTGCTGGCAAATATGACCTTACAATTGGGTAAATATGACCTAAAAATGACAAAATATGACCAAACATTTAAACTTACTATACACCAAAGCATGATCAATTATACATCATTTATTTTATCTAGTAGTGTCGCTTTCATGTGGACAGCATAATTTGCTTCCGTGCACTCGCTGCACCACCGGGAAATTAAATTTTAAATCGTTTTGTCGAAGCCCCTTTAATTTGAGATAATTTACAGAATAGAACTCTTTCATCTGTACTAAAATACTCATCTCTCAATTACCTTAGGAAACTTCGTACTTTCAGAAAATTAATTTTATTTTCGGCATGGCGGTAGGTCTACCCACTGATCCCCTACAGATTTAACGATGACTGAAGATATTTAATTGAGATATTGATTGACGCGGAACATTATGTTTCGTGGGTGACAATAATGTATACCGTTAATTCTTGACTGGCGAATTCTGACCTCAGTGAAAATTAATTTTTTCTCCCACCTGTATAGCAGAAGTACAGGTCTGTGAATAATTATCTTAATTTCTTCTCATCTATATCTAGTGAATTCCCGGTACTATTAAAAAACTACCAAATTTTTCCTCAAAATATGACCATAAATATTATCGAAATATGATCCAAACTAGAAAAATTGTCTGAATATGCATTTATAAGCTATATAAAATACATTTAAATACAATCAGAAACGTTGAATCCGTGTTTAATTGAGCATTTCAACTGAAAAAGAAGGCAGGAAAAAATATGACTTGTCCTAAAGATCCGAACCCTAGTCATAAGTGTGGCGTGCAGAGTTTCGTGCCACCGTGAACCGTGTGAAAGGTTTTCTGATGTGATTATGCCCACACAATGTCAATTAACACACTCTGAACGCCAAATGGTAGCAGGCACTAAACGGCTGGGACATCGCGCTTAGGAAATTGTTCGATCCACAATGTGAAGGGAGTGCCGTGAAATGCAATTTACAGCATTACCTCCCTCTATGGAGAACGCAGTGGCGACCACGTCTACCAAATGACCGAGACCACCAACGTCTGCGTCCAGTTTTCAGTCAACATTCAATGTGGGACGCACGACAGACGAGTCCGTGTGGACAGTGCAGAGATATATGATGTTGATTATTGATCGGATATGGCAACAGAAGACCGACGTGATTTCATCTGCTAATAAAACGTCAGCGCCTCTTCTAGGCACGTGAACTTATCGGCTGACTGAAAAAAGGTTGAGTGATCAGATGAGTTATTTTGGTAAGACCAGATTGTAGAGTACAATAATGGCGTATACCTAGTAATGTTCCGATACCATCAAAGTATCGATACCTACTTAAATGAGTAGTACTCAAATTGTCTTACGATACTTATATGAGTACTGTAAAAGTATCGATACTTTTCTTAAATTAATGTCGAAATATAAAAAAATATGTGACATGTTGCGAAATTATTTATTTTATTTGCCTAGTGTAATAAAACCAAATAAAACTCAGTAAACATTTTAATTTATTTATAAAATTATAATAAAGCTCACATTGTAAGCATACTTTGAAGGTTTTGTCTTATTTTTAAATATTTATTTATTATAGTTTTAACACTTTTAAACAATAAAAGTTCACTTTTAGAAGGTTTTCCATAAAAGGCAATTGTTACAAATATTTTGGGGACAGCTTGTTTCTTTTGTTTGTCATTGTTTCACCCGCATTAGAAAACAATGTCAAGGACGTAGTTCATTCAGAGTTTGTTCTCCCACATCAGACCGTCAATCAAACCTCTTATTTGGAAGTTTTAAGAAAATTACGCAAGTGTTCGTCAAAGAAAACCCGATTTGTGGCAGACAGGAGACTGGTTCTTCCACCACGACAATGCACCTGCACACACAGCTGTCTCTGTTAGGCAGTTTTTGGCTAAAAATGGCATGGTTCCACTGCTCCACACACCTTACTTGCTTGACCTGGCTCCATGTGACTTTTTCTTATTTCTACGCATGAAAAGGGGCATGAAAGGACACCGATTTGACAACATTGAAGGGGTAAAAAAAAAAAAACGAGGGTGGTGCTTCCAGCCATTTCTAAAGGTGACTACAGGAAATGAATCGATCAGTGGAAGCACCTATGGGACAAATGTATTATTTGTAATGGAGGGTATTTTGAAGGAAATAAGGTTGTTTCGTAAAAAATTTGAAAATAAATACTGTAGCTTTTAAAAAATAATTCCGTACCTCCTCGTATACTGAAGAGCATTAGAAATAAGAAGAAAAATTGATAGGGAAATTTATTCAAACCATTATTGTGGGTGCTCTGAACGTGTAGAAAATGTGAAAAATAGAAAGGGGTCGTCGAAGATTGCAGATGATACATTGTTGAAAATGATCCTGAACGGCACACTATACTTGGCTGCACCGTGGTTTCATTGGGAATTGTGTAGCCGGACTTAAAACAGAAATACAACAAAAAAATTTTGTTAAATGAACTAATCAAGGATGTGCAGTTAACAATGCAATAAAATTCATAGTTACAGGTTTCTGCATACGAATTACTGTATATTCTATTTGTTGACATATTACATGATTTTACGCTAAACATTACTTTCTCTGTTCGTAAACAATTTGTGCTGTGAAATCCGGTATCAGTTCGCCGTTTTCACTTCTGCCCTCCTATATTTGATATAGATACGGCGACTGAGCATGAGACCAAATTCGAAGTTCAAATATTTAAATTGCAAACAAATCACTGTTTGGATTCTGTAGTTGATATTATTATTCGCGACCGGAGGAGGTGGAGGGGGGAAGGGGGTGGAGTTTAAATACACAGAGTACGGATAATTTCTGTTCAACAGTAAAAGTTCAGCTTCCCCGGAATTTGAACCAAGATGGGCGGAACTGTTCTTGCCTCGTATTCGGGAGGACGCGGGTTCGAATCCCATTCCTGGCATCCAGATTTCGATTTTCCATGGTTTCCCCAAATCACTCCAGGCGAGGAATGCTTCTTTTAAAAGACCATGGCCAAATTCCTTCCCGTTCGTAGGCCTCAGTCCTTACCCGCCTCTAATGACCTCGACGTAGACGAGGCGTGAAACCATAAACCCAAGAAAAACCTTCAGATGGTCACTCCTCCAAATGATTCGTTCACATGTTTTCAGTTTCCTTTCCTTTGATCTTTACTACTCGTTGACGTCGAGATCATTAGAATTGAGACAGGATAAAAACAAGGAGTAGGAAGGAATTTGGCAATGGGCTTTTGAAGGAACCATTCCGTCACTAGCCTGCAATGATATCGGGAAATCATTGGAAAACAGATATCTGGGTAATCGGACAGGGATATGAACCCGTGTCCTCGCGAAAGCAATGGCCGAAGTGTGGTTAAATTATATTAATCCTTTTATATGATTGTATCCGACTATAGTAATCACAATTCAGAAAATTGGTTACATAAGACGGCAATCTGTATTTTTTTTATATGGATAAAAAGTACTAAAAATACTGAGAAATAAATTTCTGGTATGTCGTGTGAGCAAGAAATTTTGGGTACGTTTTTTATCATCTGCAAGGCAAAATGTTCCAGGAATTTCTAAAGTAAACATCGAACTGCAACAAAACAAATGAAAATATACACGGTTAAACGGATTACTTTTAGTACATTTTATTTTTCTCATGCGTCAAGATTAAAATAACACGGAGAGGGAAATCTATTCGAACCGAAAATAAAAATTACTCTAATTGTGTAGAATGTACATTATTCCGTAACGATGAACGGGAAAATAACGGACAGGGGGAGACCTGAAAATCCTGGAGAGGAGTTAGTCGGGAGGTAGTAGTGACGTGTTCCGCCAGGGAAATCAGGAGTTGATGCAATGCGGCCGGAGGTGACAGAGGAGAACGAAAAGCGGGAAATCAATTCAAGCGGGCGGACCACAAAAATCACGGCGTCACTAGCGCAGTCTGTCGTACTAGGGTTCAATTAGGGCATAATCTCGACAGACAGTAATAACAGACTTGAGCTCTAAAGCTCACTGAATATCATTAGTTTAAAACAAATTTCTACTGTGTTATATTTTGTAATGTAATTAGTTTTTTTTACATTTTTTGCAAATGTTGCAATTTTTTTACCATCCAATTATTTTGCCACCTGTAGAGTTGATGATCACAGTTTGTTTCCTTATAAGTGGATAGTAAGACTCAAAACACTCTTCAAAATTGTCACGCAGTTTTTTTTGTTTTGTTTTGAAAGATGAGACATATAAGGGAATTAATGTAGTTTTAACAGAACCAGTATTCAATGCCTTGTTTTTGAAGGATTGTGAGGTACATGACTTCAGTATTAATGAAATTTAATATTATAATCGTACTGACAGTTACTAAAAAGTTGTAACTATGTAAACTAATTTTGATATTTGAGTTTTAAAAGGTAAAGAACGTCAGGCCTCGAGAAAAAGAGGATCCTTGTTTGGCAATAGTTAAAGACACGAAGATGGTTGAATCTTGGGGGATGACCGTAAAATTGATTTTGGTGGGATCTGCTAGCCTTTAATCATGTTTGAGAGTATAAGCTCGAGAGCAATGAAAAAGAATGATAGTACGGGGTACCAATTTGAAAATATAGTTTAAAAATACAAATGGGATAATTAAGACAGCTGCAATTTTTTCTATGAAAATAATATAATGCAATCATCAAAATAATATAATAATATTGTAAGAAAACAACAGAACAATATTTTTCTTATTCTAAAACAGAAAATTACGTCATTTGCCCCGGGCATGTAGCAGAACGGAGTGGTAACGACAAGTAATTAAACATATAAAACTAGTGGAAATCCAGAAGAAATAAGTTTGCTGCATGTTTTTAAGTGACTACATTGGTTTAACTACCATTTTCATTGATTGTGTCCTTTTCTTAAGCCTATTCATAAAATTTACACACTAGGACAGCTTTATCATCCTCGCTATTTATTGTCGCACAGGAACTATGTGCCCGTTCTTTGCACATGAAACAAATGACCCAACCTTCAACTGACTCGAGTAAAATTCACCGCAGTATTAACATTTACATTTAGAACAATCCTCAGAATCACACTCAATAGTTTTTGATTCTCTCTTCAGTTACTTCTTTTTCTACTTTATCTTCAGGCACTTTCCATTGTTTTTTTCATTGTTAATTTTATTTGCTTTCTTAAATTGTTTTACTTTTGCTTCTTTGAAAAAAAATTCTTAAAGTCTTTTAATCTTTCTCCTTGACACCTGCCTCTCTCTCTCTTTTTTGTATTGGGAATCTGTTAAGACATCGGTCTTCCCCTTCTTCCGATTCGTCCTTCTCGTATTTTCTTTAACTTTTTAAATAGGCATTAGAATGTGAGGCGAAACGTAAAATGAAGATGCCTTTTTGTCAGTTTTCACCCCAAGAGGGGGGCAGAATGGAGTACTACCCCATTCCCCTCCACCCGTTCCGCCCCAGGGACACGCTTTAGTTTAGGGAGGTAAGATCACTCGAGAGAGACACATAAACAAACATTTAAATACGTGAACTAAAGACAAATGAACATACGAGTAGTTCAAGCATGTACTAACTATATTTGTAATGCAAGCGAGTATGTATGGTTTACCTTCGTTAAAAAGACATCAGAAGTTACAATACACGGGAAGAAAATCATACAGCGAAAACGACACACACAAACTTTCGAGAAAATCAGATTAATTTGCTGCTGTAGATGAGCAGCGATAGTCTGGTCTAGCTCCACTTATTGCCGTTCGCTGGGAATACATCCTTGACACCGAAAAACGTTGAACTTCATTCGGCCCCGGTTGCCCGTCGAACCCTGGGTTCCGTATTTAAATTGACACTGATGTATTTTAAGGAATACAAAAGATGATAACCTGATAATTGTTGATTTGTAAATTCTGAATAAACTCTTTGAACTGATGTTTGTAAAAGAATTGCAGTTTGTTCAGGAAAGTCAGTGAGAATTAGAACGTATGCTTGTTTCATTGGTGGTGAATTGAAATATGAAGGCTACTATTTTTTAGGTAATTTTACAGCAGTGGTAGTGAAACCGAAATCGGATGGATGGATGGTGAATGAAGAGAAAACGAAGAGATCCGATAGTGGAAATGAATAAAAATAAACACAATTAATTAAAGTTTAAGGATGAAAGCCACAATTACAATTATACAGGGTGTTAAAAAAAAAGTGTAAAATATTTTAGGCGGTGAAAGTATGCATTAAAATATTACAAAAATGTCTCATAAACATTGGGTCGCAAAACGCATATTTTCGGAGTTATAACAGGTCCGCAATGTGACCCCTGTCCACGGCACTGAATGCCTCAGCCCTTCGGCGTAGGGAATCGCGCACTCTTTGAAACCGTCTTGGTTGATCCTATACGTCTTCAAGGCATGTTATCACGTACAGTGCTTCAAAGAGTGCGTGGTTCCTTACACCGAAGGGCTGAGGCGTGCATTGCTGTGGACAGTCGTCACATCGCGGACCTGTTATTAACTCATAAAGTATGTGTTTGCGACCCAATGCTTGTCAGACATTTTTCTCTTATTCTGATGCTACTATCATATAATAAAATATTTTAAACTCTTTTAACACCCTGTATATACTGATACGAAATGATTACAGGGTGATGGGAAGGATGGATGTGTTGAAGATTTTCAAACACACTGTCACTTAGAACAAAAATGGGCGCTAATGACCCCGATATCAACGCGCCTTAAAGCTACAACAACAACAAGAACAAAAATGCCGATTACCTTGCCCCCGAAACGCTTTCTACCCACAGTTGTAAACAACCGTTTGTTCAGTGTGTTGACTATTCTCCACTGCTTCCAATTAACGCTCCCTCGGAGCTGTGAAGCGGATTCTTCCGAGGCGCGTCTCTGATTGAAAGGACATCCCTCCTCGCCTGCGGAATGAGGACCATTGATCAGTCTGAAGTCACTCTGATTGGCTTACTTCCCCCGTCTTGCCTGCATTATTGAATTCATTTTCGGGACTGATACAGCTTCCACAGACTTGCGTGCCAGGGCAATGAACGGCAATCAAGGGCTATACCGAGCGTGGAGATCTGGTATTATTTATAACTAAGCTGTAAGCCCGTCGAGAATGACGGGTGAAAGGAATGTTCTGGCAATTCATGTCTCTGCGGTTGCCTAGATAAATAGAATTCCTGACATGTAATGCTTATAACCTAATTTTGTGATTTGTATATATTCCGGTTGTAGTTTACACAGCGATATAGATGGTGTATCTACTTAATTAATGATGTCAAAATTAGGGAACCAATTAAATTAAAAATAAATTACTAATCCCAAAACCTTATGCTACAGCGTGTGATATTGATTTTATTCCTGGTCCAGGTCTCATCCAGCGGGATAAATAAGGAACTACTTCCATCCGTACAATAACAACTTCAGTAACTCGGAGCTTATGAAAGCATCTTATATTATTTACAAAACTAAATTCATTGTGAATTATTCTCTAAAAAATTGTGTTAGATGTCACTCTGGTCCTGTCTGCATTTCGAAATAACCAATACTGCTGTTCAAAATTCATAGATTCTATTTCCCGTGTACGAATATATACACTATATTGCAATCTAAATTTGACCCACTGGAAATATTTAAATATGTCTGATATAGTGACTTCAGTAATAAAAGCAACTAATAATTCATATATTTATTTAAACGCAGTACATACTTTTATTTCAGTGTTTTGGGGAATTAGTTCTTCGAGTTTATTACAACAGTGTCTTAAAAAATCTACATCGCATGTAAATGCCTTGTAAGCCCGTGAAAAATGACGCGTTGAACGCATATTTTAGGAATTTGTTTCTTCGCTAACGAAGTTCAATTTTCATCAAATAAAATGATGTACTGTAGGTATTTCTTAGCTTACTGTAACAAGTGTATTGCTGTATAAGTAAAATCGACATCTAACGAATTTAAATTAAGGAAAAGCAACTAATAATTGATATGTCTATTTTTTCTTGAAATACTAACTTTATTTTCAGTCTCCTGGTAACTCAATACTCGTGGATGTGTAGCTAAGTAGAACTGTTACTAAATAGCTCGCATAACCTTGTACATCTCCGGTTGTTGTTGGTTGGACTGCGGAGGCGGGAAGCGTGGCATCGGTACATCGTGACCAAAAATAGTGTTTATACTACAAAATCGTAAAAAAGGTTGTGTCTGTAAATTAAATTACAATAATTTCAAAAGGAGTGATTACAATATGCTCTACTGATAACAGAGATGCCTAACCAGTACGATAGAAAATGTTTGAACGTCTGTCTGTCGCCACATCACGCAAAAACTAATGAACGGATTTTGTGGAAACATTACATAGTATTATACGTCGTGAATCAAGGTACAGGATACCTTTAATCCGTTTGATTTACAAAATTCCAAACTTCCGAACATCACTCAAGAATAAACAACCTTTAAGTAACTGCTCATACTGATAGCCTACGTCGCTAGTTGACATATTGTTTTTCCAAAAGCGCCACCTAAAAGTGGCTTCCCCCGGCCCGTGCATTTGCCAGCCACGCCGGTCAAGCTATATATATATATATATATATATATAGTGACCTGTCGTAGTGGCGATGATGCGGCTCTATCCATCGCTCAGTCAATAGCATCAAAGGCCCGGGTAGTGGTACGTAGATACATTTCACACTCCTTTCCGATTCACCGTTAATACCCTACAAACTTTAATCGTCTTTTAAAAATGTGCTAGAATGTACTTTACTTTTAAATTGTTCCTTCTGTATCCAATCATGCAAGGCAAACTGTTATACAAACAGGATACGAAAGATTATCATATTACACACATTTTGTATCCAAATATACAATCTGGCAACCCTGCTCGAGACACTCCAGCCACCCGCTTCCCAGGCTTCAACTGGGTCGAATAAAATTTGAAAAAAAGAAAGGTTTAAATCGTCCGAACACGATGAAGGGCGAATTTGCCCTCCTACCTGCCATTCGCGAGGATGGGGGTTAAATAAACCCCCTCCGACCATCCTGACTGCGGTTTTCCGTGGTTTTTCGCAGTCACCCCAAACGAATACCGGAATGATTCCGTTCAAAGGCCATGGCCGACTTTTATCCTCTTCCCTCCCCTTAGGCTTATTCGGTTAAAAGGGTCCCCGGAACCCTTCAGCAGCCCACCTACCAGGCTTCACCTGGAAGGAATGAAATTTGTGTAAAGAAATAAAATCGTACAAAATGTATAAATCGTTAAAAATTTATATCGTAATTCATATACACAAAAATAAAACAACCTATTCGTACACAGATCAGACAAATACCGTTTGCAGAGAAATATGCGGAGGACAGCTAATTGTGCCTGTGGGTCACCAACAAGTTATAAAGGAAGTAGTGGTGACAGAAACAATTAATGCGCGCAGCCGTGTTTGAAACATTTGCATACAATCTAAATTCAGGAGGAGAGAAGGAGATCCATGAAAGAGGAAAAATCAGAACTACTGCTCCTCTAATTTTCCTACCATGACAAAGTCTCTTTGATAATTTATCTGGGAATTAACAGAACAAATCCCGCGGAGCACAGCTAGTCAGCGACCAAGATCACGAACTTATAATGTAGCCCAAAGTTTCTCGCTCCAGCTTAAATAGATTAACATTTCTGTTTTTTTCTTAATTTAAATGGTCGCCGAGTATTGGCAAAGTTCTCACTTCCAAACGGATTTAATCTTGGGATTTTGCAGGCGAACAAAGAAAAAGAGCAACAGAAGAGAAAACGTTTCATTAACGGGATGAAATTTTTCAGGTTATCAAGCGTATAAGCAAGAGGAGTCGACATATAATGCAGATAATGGATCGAAAATGATAACTGATACTTTGGCAGAGGGTTATCTCCAACAAAACGTCGTATGTATGAGTCTATGAAGAATTTAATGAATCATATATTAAGTATGTAGGGGAAAATACTTTTCATTTTTCAAAAATTTCCAAAGACCTACAGTCTTTTCAACTGAGTTTAGGTGATCTTGAATTGTATATACCTTTTCAAAAATAATTTCGCAAAACGTATAATGAACTTCTGGGTGAATTTTTTTAAAAAAACTTAAATTTTATAGTGAAGTCAACTTAACACACATCCTCTTCAGAAAATTTTCAACCTGCAAGAGGAAGCCCCATGTGATTTTTTTTTTTTTTTTTTTTTTTTTTTTTTTTTTTTTTTTTAAATATAGGTTTCGTGACCTAGCTATATATATATATGATCAATGTAAAAATATCTTTAATTTTTAGCTGAGGTTTCACGGGCGGAGTATTTTGTTCAGTTAACGTAAGAATAAATATGCTCAGTGCTAGGGCCACTCAGTTGTATGGGGAGACAACGGAAAGTGATATACAGGCGTGATCAGCTGGGTCGGTGGCCAGACCCCGCTCGAGAGCGAGATTACAAAGTAGTCAGTAGCTGTTAGTGTGGCATTGAAAGTTGCAGACGTACACTTGTGGTGTGGTAGAAAAATAGTGTATCATTCAGTTTGAGTGATATGTAACTGAATTTCGGCCACGCGAAGTAAATTAAGTGGAACATACAGTGTAATTCCGTGATAATGTTACAAACTTTCAGGGATGATGGAGAAGGCTAAGTGTATCAATTTGAGGTAAAGGACCCTGGTCCGGATACGACCGAGTTGAAAGTTATACAAGAAAATCTGCTCAATTTCTGCCTTAGCCTCGCACAGCGCTCAAACTAAGGACTTCGAACCATGGTCATGACGTGCAGAGTTCCCGCTGAATACTCCCCAATACTCTGACATATTTTCCCCTGTTGATAGAATAGTAACGGCGCACGTAACTAGATGTCAAGGAGACCGAAAATTTAAGTCTACGGTACAGTAACAATGAATTCCATTTACCTGCACTGATTTGACTAGATGCTACATTTACAACAGTTGTTCAAAATGGCGTCTCCCATCATCAATGGAGACATGGCATCGTCGCACAAAGTTCTGTCGTATTCGTTCTAATATCCCCGATGTCGTTTGAACAGTGTCGCAGGCAGCGAGCATTCTTGCCAGGATATCCTCTTCAGTATCGACAAGCGTCTCGTACACAAGACTTTTCACATGGCTCTACAAGAAGCTATCAAGTGGGGTGATATTTTTTTAAACTGCTTTACGTCTCTCAACAGAAAGGTCTTTAGAGACGGGAAAGGATGGGGGCAAGGAATGGGAAGAAATTCGGCCATGGCCTTTTTAAGGAAACATCCCGTCATTTGCCTGGAGTGATTTGGAAAACCATGGAAAACCAAAATCTGGATGCCCGGACGGGTATTCGAACCGCCGTCCTCCCGAATGCGACGCCAGAACGCTATCCGTTACACCACCACGCACGCTGGGGTGATATTATGTGAACGTGCTGGCCATGAAACAGGACCTCTTCTGCCCACTACTTTTCGGGGAATGTCTGATCCAGGTGTTCTCGAACCCTCGGTCCAAAGTGAGTAGGTGCTTCATCATGTTGCAACCACATCTGTTAACGAATAATAGGTGTGGATTGTTCTAGGAACCTGGTTAGTACGTGTATTCCACTGTCAGATGTATCAGAACGATTTTCGCTTCTAACTTTCAGCTCGGTCGTTTCCGGACCAGGGTCTCTTACATCAAATTGATACATTTCTCCTCCTCCATCACCCCTGAAAGTTTATAACATAATCACGGAAGCACCCTGTATAGTGAAAGATATAATCAGGGAGAATCACCATCAGTACCATATCCTTTAAATCAGATGCACGCTGGTACTATATCAAGGAAATGTTGGAATTTTTGTTCTGCAATAGAGTCGTGCAAACGCTGTATAGGCTCGTTCGGTTTGTCGTTGCCTGCGCGACCTCTGCCGCCCAAATGCCGAAAATACAGTACAAAGGACCAAGCCTGGACGTAAGCGTGACAGTAGGCTCCGTCTGTTATTCGCGTGCTGCGTGGCGACGAAGCTACACTGGTACTCGACTGGTACAATCGGAACAGCCACGAACTGCATCGCAGTATGAAAATGGCAAAATTGATAACTGAAGTAACTGAAAAACTGAAGAGTGGAGAGTATATGTCTTCATCTCATCATTTTCTACATGCTGTTGTATCATTTTATAAGATCGTTTGCGTTTACTTTCGGAAAATTCGGATACTTAAAGACGAGGCAGAACTCTATGTTAATTAAAAAATAAAAATCGCCAGATTGCACCACATTTCAACATTTCTATGGCCATGATCCGGCATTTCATAAAAAGTGGAACAATCAATAACGTGGTTGGAGTGAAAGTAATGTTGTGCATTAATAGTTACAAATCCTTACAAGACATCACATGTATCTGAAACGTCCGTAGAAATCATAATGCACTAAATGTGGATTTAGAATATGGTTTATGCATGTCAGTAACTTTACATAGCTTATTTATGTTATAGTTTTCGTTACACTGTGTTCTCATCTCATAGTTTGTAATACTTCCGTTACATATGTTTGTCAAACACATACAAGTTGCACGTCATGTCTACGGCGATTCAGTTGATAGCACACGGTAGTACTCATTGATATTCTGTAGATTCGAGAATCCCCTGCCGTACAATCTTTTCAATTTTTCTATTATGCACCGTCCTTGTAAAGGTCCGTTCCATGACGTCTTGTAATGGAGGCCGCCCCAGACGGATACCCAACAATACGTCGTGGGAACGGGGCCGCCTCTACTAGCGGGGACGAGACGCAGCTACCCACTCTGTCGGTAAACATCACAGGCGTGTGTAGGGGTGCGCTGTTGCCATCGGTTTGCAGTAGAGGTGGGCACGCCTTCTGTTGCTGTAAAGTGCTCTGTGCCAAACGACACTAGGCAACGTGGTGGGGAGTTGGCGGCGAGGTAGCGAGGGCTAACCTGTGGCGCGTGCTGATCCCTACACTTCGTCTCGCCTCCGTTACAAGACTCGTGGGAACGCACCTTTACGCGGCATGAGCGAGGAAGACACGATGCTCTATTCCTGCATTTCCGAGCGTTCGTTCGTCAGCCGAGCCTTCATTTTACCACCGAGCCTGGGGAAGTTCCAGCGGTCACAGCTCCCCCGGGTAGAGAGGACCGATAATGGAAATAACCGAGCGGGTTCGAGCGTGAGTAGACGGTAGTTTGCACGACACTATTCTGCAATCGTTCATGGCCGAGGAGGAAGATACGAACCTAGAGAAGAACGGAAGGCGTGGAATGACAGAATCAACCGCGAAATCAGTTACTGAAAAGAGAAGATTATTAGAGACTCCCATTTTTTTTTTTTAATCTGTTTAACGTCTCTCTAACAGCGAGGTCTTTAGAGACGGGAAAGGATGGGGGGGGGGGCAAGGAATAGGAAGGAATTAGGCCATGGCCTTTTGAAGAAAGCATCCCGACATTTGCCTGGAGTGATTTGGGAAACCATGGAAAACCCAAATCTGGATGCCCGGACGGGGATTCGAATCGCCGTCCTCCCGAATACAAGGCCAGAACGCTAGCCGTTACACCACCACTCCCAGACAAGATGTAATTAAAAAAAACACTGGCTAAGAGTATAATGTTAGTTGAAAGAGGTGATAAAGGAAATGCGAAGATAGTGGAAGAAGTATTATTGAACATGTATTTAATAAACGTCGTCAGTTCTTTTGCGATATATAATCTTCGCCGGAGTATTGTAGGGATGATGTGTAGTCATCGGGAGAGATCTCACAGTTGTACAATTAATTTTATTGCTTTTCGGAAGCTTTTTTTGCCTTGTTTGACGTAGCGTTAAGCTTGTACGAGTTAGGAAGAGTTCAAAGCGAGCGCTACCAATTCACCGCTAACAGTCGGCCCTTCCAATTTCCGGGACGGCTTTTAGCCGCCGTTTGATGTTCCTAACCTGTCCTGCTGTAAACACACCAGTCGCTTATCGCCCCTAATGATGTGATCAACTGTATACCGAAGAGGGTACTCACCCAACTTCGTATGGCAAATAACGGTACTTTGCTTTTATTACATGTTTGCTGGGCTTGTTTTATCTTCGGTTTTTGTTATTGTTATTAACACTTTAAATTTGTGCTTCAGCACAATATGAGGTTATTCCTAGTAGAATGAGGTTATAATATTTGTGTTTAACTTACTTCACCTAATTACGCGTAGCATTTCCCATTATTTTACGTCTTGTTAAAAGTATAGTATGTTCTTCTATTACCTTTAGGCGACTTCTTGTCTTCTTCTAGCATAAGGAATACATGTCGCATTCTCTATAGTATCTTAGAACACGTCAAATGTAGACTCTTCCCTCAGTGGTGGATCCTGTGGGAGGGGCTAGGGGGCTCAGGCCCCCCCCCCCCCAAAAGTATTTAAGGTCCACCCCTGACAGCGGAATTTTTGAGATTTGGAGACCTTTTTTTTTTGCGCTATTGATCTTTTAAGGGTGGCATGACTATAAAGTCTAATCCTTACCCCCCCCCCAAACAAAAATCCGCTCAAGCCCCCCCCCAAACTAAATACGCTGAAGCAATTTCGAATTTCGAATTCCTGAAACATTTTTTGGCTTACGTTGTTTCTAATTCATCTACAAACGAAAACCGAAATCTGGGTGACCCATTACACACCCGAGCACAGAGCATCCTAACTGCTGAGACTGAAAGCTGAACCTAGCACACCATAATCAGTTCTTCCTTGTAGAATAAACGGACAATAAATTCTATGTTCTCATTTGTTATACTGATAGACGTATGAAACTACTCAGTTGATATTCATAACAGCTCTGCAGCAAACAGAGAAAGCGTTTTGTCGGGAACACTGAAAGAATTTAAAATTAAGAAGCTAAAATGGCAAAAATAGGTGGGTGGGGGATATAAATCTGGTTGTAGGCCATTTTCCGCAGATGCTGAGCAATAAATATTACAAATAAAATATCGTCTTCGAACAATTTTTTTTAATGTTATTTTACTCCCCAGACGCGTTTCGCCCTAGTGATGAAAGGCATCATCAGTGGAGGTATGGTGATAAATCTTCAAATGGCGTTTTTTATAGCACTTATTAGAGACCTGTGTTTTTTATGTTGCCGTTGAATATTCGATCAGGTGTTTGCATACAAGCGTTTACTTCTTGCTGCATGTGTATACTTACCACAGCATTGCTAAGATTGTTCAAGACCGTAATATGAAGATTATCACCATACCTTCACTGATGATACCCCACACGATAGAGGGGATTTTTTTATTCCTGGAAATAAAAAATTCATGCAGTCTTTTCCTGTAGTTCTGTTTCAAACCATATAAATATTCCATTTCCATCTTTTAATCACAAGTATATCATAATAAATTTAAATTCCTGCTCATTTCTAAAAGAAGTTCTTAGCAGACAGCATGGTGCCTCACTATGGTGTAATCTTTTTTAGTTTATTGTACTGCGGTGTATATTTCGCGACGTCACGGTGTTTAACGTCGATCTCAATGTACTGTGCTCATATCGACTCTGGCTCGAGTTCCTTATCTAACAGGTCGCGCCAGTTCTGTTTGTCTGTTTGGAGTGGGTTGCTGCGTGTTCATCTTTTCAGTAGTAAGTCTGATACAATTATCGGCCATCATGCGGAAGATAGTAGTAACTCATTTCTTCATATTTATTGTGGAGGCGCAAAGGACGTTTCTTTATAATCGTATTTGTATGGGCAAACAATACGCAAAAACACTGTCTCTGGAGGTTATGTAGTTCCAAGCGAAGCAAGTCCTAGAAGTATCACTTTCTCTCAACAGATGGCGCGGCTTGTTGTTCAGAAGGCAGTCCATGGTTTCTAGAACGTCGAACTCATTTGGTCCACCAAGAGTCCTCTATGAACGAATTTTGGTGCTTTATTATTCCTTTCGAAGTACGGTTTGTCCAATCCCGCATTGATGTAAATTCGAAATACTGCAGCAGTGATGCTTCGCCGCATTTCCGGGTCAGCAAGTTAGTAGAAAGTTTTATATATTTGATTTCGATTAGGGATGAAACGGAGCTCCGTATCCGCATCCACAAGTGCGAAACTTCCGCAAGTGCGAAAACTTCCGCAAGTCCGAAACTTCCGCATGAAATTCTACCTCTGCTTTCGCTTGCACATCCGCAATTTTTAATGCGGATGTATATCAGATGTTTTATTTATATTTCAATATAATTATATATATATCTTTTCCTTTTGTACGAGAATCGCTTAGCTAAGAAAAACGTGGTTGTTTCCTTTCTTGCGATGCTGCAATCAAAGTAACAATGCTCTGAAGGGTGTTATTACTTAAATACGAGTGTACAAGTTTGAACTTGCATGTAAAGTAAAGCGGCCTGTTCGCGGTCCAACCTGTAGGACCTCCGTCTAGAACTACCGTAGAATGCACTCACCCATTCAAGCTACTAGAAGGGGTCCAAGCAGTCCACTCGTACTTTTTAGCGACACACCAGTGTCCTTATCGCACATTCGGGTAGGATGTTTCGTCCTACCAAGATCCAACGCCATAGCTTGTTGGAAGGCAGGGGCTCATGTTGGTTGTTTGGGAAACCAGCCACATCCAGCACGTGCTACATATAGTACTGCAGCCCCTTCCACTGCCCAACACGAGTCCGACATCGCAAAATCGGATCATCGCAGGTCCTACAAATTGGACTGCGAATGGGTCGCTGGAGCAGTGGGAAGGCGGGTGGTGGGCACGGAGATGTGCGGTGGCGTGGCTTTGTACTTGGCGTTTCAATTAATAGAGCTGCAAAGTTCATATGACTAAAATTGTTTTGATGACGCGTGCGTAGTTACGTAAATAATTTAAATCACTCGTTAAAACATCTAACGTGTTTTGTTGTTGGAAGATAAGGCCGAAAATAATATTTAAATTTATTTTTCACATCCGAATCCACTTCCGCAATATATCCGCATACGCGGATGTCAAGCACTGAACATCCGCATCCACTAAGATGACCTCCGGAGGTATTTTGTTCTTCTTGAACCTGAAGATATTCAACACTCCGGTAGCAATTTCCCTAGATACCAATTTTCCTCATTTTCTATACCCGCCTACTTTTGCTCTATACGAATTTTAAGTTTTAATTCTTTCAGCGCTTTTGGTAAATTATTCATAATGTATCTTTGTAATTTACTCCAATCCTTGACCTCCTTAACTATGAAAGAAATTTTCCCACACCTTTATGCCTGAAATCTAGTGCCAGTCATGATCATCTTTTCCCTTCCCTGCACATTCCATTTTCCACCAATATCTATCTTTCCACGTCTCATCACCAATATACGTCTCATACACTCCCACGATTCTCTTCATCTTTCTCCTTTCTTACAGTGAAGCCACCTAATTAATGTCAAATCAGTATTAGGGAAATTTTGTCACGATCATGTCGCAAGTGAAAGTATACATTGCTGAGGGTCGGTTCATTATTATGTAGAACGGTTTTCTCTCTGAATACGAACGCTTATAACCCAGGGGCGTATCAGGATTGAGAGCAATTTTTCTGAACTTTCTCCGGCATGGCTTTCATCGGATTCTTCTTTTCTTCGCCATCACGAAACAAGATTACAGTGAATTAGTCGCGTACTTAATAAGAACATTGATCAATCTATCCTTGTTTATACTCTCCAAGGTGATGCTGCCTGCCGTTCCATACGCGTATCCAACCTCAAACATAATTAGAACAAATCTCTATTTTGACCAACCTTTTGCATTAAACAGCCGTTGAAGAGGAAAGGGAAGTTGCTATAATAAAATAAGATACTTGAATCATTTCCGTATATCACATTCCCCATAATAACTGCCATAATCTCACTCACCACTGCGCAATTTTGGTGGTTTGTTGCTTCAGAATACAATCAGTTTGATCAGTCGTATTAACATTAATGGACCAAATTTACAAATCACTCATTTCCATAATATGAAATCTTATCATTCGAAAGGATTGCCTATAAAGTTACCAGCACGGTAAGGTTTTTACTTCTATAATAAAAAAAAAGTTAGTAAGCTTTAATCATACGTAATATATTTCGAGATACCTTTTTATAGCTTATCGAGGAAAGGTTTAAGACCTATTGATACCCTAATATAATTTATACTTAACTTAATAATATTCTGATACGGTAGTTTGGGCATTTCTGGAGGATGGAAGCAACCTAACTTCAAAGGAAGAAAAAAGCACTGCAGCGAATATGAAAACTACCTAGAAGAAGATGGAGAGATGATGGAAGAGAGATAGTAAACGACCTGCAGTAAGACCATGCTCAAGTATGGAAAGATGATAAAACAATCTAGAGGAAGAGAAAGGCCATGTTCAGGATTGAGAATTGATGGAAAATAGGTAGTAGAAGACCTAGAGGAAGGCAACGTTCAACCTGGAGAGTTGAAGTTCGAAAAGAGATCGAAAACGATCTAGAGGAAGTTGAGAAACACGTTCAAGACGTAAAAATGTTGGAAAAGAGACAGAATATGACATAGAAATAAAACCACATTCAAAATTGAGATTTGATGTTAGAAAAGAGATACTAAACGACCTAAAGGAAGACCAGGTGAAGTAATGTTGGAAAATAGATACAAAACGTTGGTGGCAGCTAAGAGGAGGCAGTAGAAAGAGAACTGTGGATGTGAAGATCCACAGAATTGCAAAGGAACCAACTGTATATAAATCGTTACTGTAATAGACGAAACTGTTCAGGGCGCTAATGACCTCGCTGTCGACGCGCCCTAAAACCTCACTGACGACAACAACAACGACGTCGAAACTGTTCGTACCTCAAGTTGTATTCCGTTCTCCCGACGGTTCTGTTTTCACTTCAGAATAAAAAAAAAAAGTTTTGAACTATATTACGTGTAACATGCTACCCGTTTAAATTTATATATGAAATGAAGGTATGGTTATAAGGAAAAGGATTCCTGCTATTTTTTTGGTTAGACACTAGTATGTTGAGCATTTCTGACTTTTTTGTGTTCGCAGTAATGGCGACGATAGCAGCGGCAAAGAGCGCTGTCCGCAAAGAGATCAAGAGACTGGTGGTCGCCATGACTGCTGAAGAGAAGCGCCGGCAGTCCAAGCTCGTCACAGATATGGTGAGTTGTTGGCAGAAATTCCTCTCAAGCAGGTGTGCTGGAAATGTAGGGAAGAATAGTGATAGTATTTATTCACTCTGGTTCCTCCATTGACTCTGCCCGTATTCCAAACAAGCTTCATGCGCCTAATATCATATCAGCCATTAGTTATTAGTATTATCATTAATTTAATTGCGATGGAACACACGCTCCGGGGGCAATTCCCCTAGTCACCTAATTACACCCTTCTTATTATTTTTTTAAAAAATTATCTTATATACTTCGTATGTTAAATTCCGCCACATCTACGAATGCGATTTACGAATTTTAATTTGGAATTCCTTCAGCATTTTTGGGGGGAATTAATTATCACTTGGGAATTTTTTCCAATCTCTGACATCCTCACCCATACAAGGAACTTTCCCCACTCCCCTCTGCATGAAATCGATTGTTGGCTTGTAGTCATGGTCATCTCTTCCCTTAAATGCACCACTCCCGAATTTTTTGCCAATATCCTTCCAAGCCTTCATCACCAACATGCGCCTTGTACTCTCCCAACGCTCTCTTCACGCTCCATCTGTCTTCTAATGACTCCCAATCCAGCTGCTTTATCATATCAGATACTGACTGTTCCCTGCGATAATTTGCATAAATACATCCAGCTGCTCTTCTTTGCCAGCCCTCCAATTCAAAATAGTTTGTATCGCACCTGTTATGAGGGACTTTATACGGCATATTTGAAATGTGTAAGGCGAATGTGTGTTTTCAGTTAGTCTCCACCATTTTATTTCTGTCGGTTTGTACGGACTTAACAAGTGTAACATAATAAGAAATAGCATAAGACTATAGTTGTTGTATTTGGTTATATACAACGTGGGGTGTAGTTTTCTGATTAATGGAGTTTTGGTGATATTTGCACAGAGAAAATAAGAGAAAACTTTCTGTTAGATGTTCCCTTGCGCACAGCCAAAATGATTCTGATTGTTGTCAGTGAGTGTATTTTTCCCGAACAAAAGTCATATCTGATATTCTTTCTATCTACGATTCACTTGCACATAGTGTCTAACAAATAACGACACGAATGCCAGGCGTTGTCTTTGAATCTGAAGACGTCTTTGGTTTCTTCTTCCGATATGTGAACAATATAAATGCTAGTATCCCACGGTCAACAAATGTTCCTGATTGACTGGAAGACGGACTAACGGAGCACGACTGTTCGTCGTCGTCATGCCATTAGCTGCCCATTTCTTTTGATGGGTAGTGCATGGGTAGGCATTGTCTTTCCACTTTTCCTCCTATCGGTTATGATGTTTTGAGACGTCAGTTTTGGTTTGTCTTAGGTTTATGGCGTGATTTGTTCTGGCTTAGATTTGTGGCATGATTAGTTTTGGTTTGAGGTTATATATATAACGTAGATATATTTTTAAGGTACTGGCAACTGATGTCTGACGTGTGGTCCTGGCCAGATAGAATATATCCCCAGCTCATTTATGAGTGGGTTTGATGATTGTTGTGCTGATTTATAAAATTTCATCTCTAGTTCTCTAAATCTGTCTTGGAGCATTGGTAGTTTTGTTGCTTCGTGATTCGTTTTAGTGGAGAATCTGCAGTTTAGGTACGGGGCTCTCTTCAGGGCTCGGCTCTGGATGGTTTGTAGTCTATTGAGGTGGGTCCTGGCTGTGTGTCCCCATACGGGGCTGGCATATTCAAGTATTGGCCTTACCAGTGTACAGTATATTCGTACACCTATGGGCGCGGAGAGATTGCTGTCCCTGTTTAGCAGGGGGTACAGTGCTTGTAGTCTGGCGCTGGCGCGTTTATTCAGGTCTTCAATGTGCGCCCTCCAAGTAAGCCTGGAATCCAGTGTTACTCCAAGGTATCGTACAGATTTACACCAGGGTATTGTGTTGTTACATACTTTAAGATTCTGGTCTGTTTGTTGACGTAGACGTGGTTCCTCCCTTCTTGTTAGAATTATGGCTTGGGTTTTGGCTGGGTTTATTTCTATACGCCATCGTCTTGCCCAGGCCTCTGCCTTTTGCAGTATCTGTTTCAGGCGTCGGATGACAATCGCCTTGCTGAAGCTGCGGGTGAAGTAGGCAGAGTCGTTCGCGTAGGTTGCGGTGGATACTCTGTCTTGAGTTGGTACATTGGCCGCATAGAGGGAATATAACACTGGACCCAGGGCCGATCCCTGCGGTACTCCGGCCTGGATTCTTCCTTTGGTCCAGAGGGTGTTTCCGACTCTAACCCCGAAGTAGCGGTCTTCTATATATGATTTCAGCAGTTTAACATATTGTTCTGGCAATCCTTGTTCGTATAGACGTAGCAGGAGTTCGGAGTGCCAAACCGAAGCGAAGGCCTTAGAGATATCTAGGAGGACTAGTCCGCAGTACTCTCTGTAGCTAAAGGCTCTTGTAGCAGTTTCGACCACCCTCAAGAGCACAACTGTTACTACACGAATGCACACTGTACTTTTGCTTCCGGCCCAGTGAAGAAACAAAACACCGGGAGCGCTGTGATGGGCCAAACTATCATTAGGAAATTTGGGAGTAAATGTTCATTTTTGTATACTCGTGGAGGGTGTCTTAGAACGGTTCATCCCAGGACAGTAAGGGGGCGTCCATTAATTACGTGAGGTGAAATAGGGAGGGTGGGTGGAGTTCGGCGACATATCACCAAGGGGAGGGGGGAGGGGCGATGGACGGAAATGTCATGTCACCTTTTTAAAATCCTTAATGTACAGTAGAGCGAAAAACGAGAAAGCCTACAAGTGACGCGGATGTAGACATTAGGGGGGGGGGGTGAGGGATATAAGATCTACAAACGACGCAGATACCGACTTTAGGGGGAGGGGGTTTATAACCGCCCTCGGAAGCAGGAGAGCTAAAAAAATAAAGGTATCAAAAAACTACTACGGGTAGGGGGGGAGGTGTGGTACCATCAAATTCTCACCTCATCTTAGGGGTTGGGGCGTTCGACTAGATCTCACCAAATCTCACCAGAAAAGGGGAGGGGTGGAATTCCGGTAAAACACCTCACGTAATTAATGGACTCCCCCTGATGCTGTCAACGCCCTCACAGTAGCTATAGCAACTGGTAAACAACGGATGAAGCAGTTCACGTATTCAAGCTTGGCTGACCTCAATCAGTACAGTATGGAAATTTTTGATTTTAGTCTTTTTAGTCGCACTTCTCCCACTACAAATTTACCGATGCTGCACTGTAGCCAATAGCATACAACTTATATAACTAACGTCATGAGCCTACTTGCTTCTGATTTGTCGATTCCGTAATGGCGATGACAGTGTCCCACTGTGTACGCTGCTACAATCCTGATAAAAGACATCATCGCCTTATTGCTTTCCTCTCATTCTAGCAGATGTGCACAAGCAGTCAGTTTGTTGTCACCACTGACAAGGGACACCTTTGACCTCGAACGCTCTGAACCGCACGAAAACATGTTTAGAATAACAAGCGATCATAAACAAAACAGTGGTTCGTGTCATACAGAAATCCGCACAAGTCTCCTAGCGCCATTAGTTGTACATCTGTTTTCAAGAGACGCAAGGCGCAATCTGCCCACATATTTCAAAGAAACTTGAAACAACCTGTCCACGAAAACATTCAGGGGGAGGCAAGCAAAAGTGAAAAAAAAATGACAAAAAGACACATGAAACGTTTTCTATCTTCAGTCCTTGGCGAACATGTAACAAATGAAAAGAGCATATTGTTCTGTGATTCCTGGTCAGGTCATACAGATCATACCCTTCTAGATGCAACTTTTCCGATCAAAGATGTTATGCTGAAGGTATTGCCACCGAAAACAACAAAATATTGCCAACCCCTTGATGTTTACTTCTTACGGTAATATAAGGTCTATATCTACATCTTCATCTATACACTGCAATTCACAAATATTGTGGGTGGCAGAGGGTGCTATACCAGAAGGATTACTGATTTTGTAAGACTACAATGTGCCAAACCACAAATGAAGATACATGGCCGTAATTTCATCAGGAAACTTCACTCTGTGATTTACAATCAGTTTGCTGTACCTACGTATAAGCCTATGTTGCAATAGGCTAGGCGAAAGCCAGGTTATGAAATTGACATACCAACATCATCATTTGAAAATGTAATTAGTGTGGCTTTTGATATTGGACTGCGTGAATGCGAAAGTGATTTGGAATGTGATATCGTGACTTTAGTGAGGTGTGCACATTGTTCTCTTCCACTTGTTTAAACAACTTCATAGAAATCCGGCATCTGCACTTTGAGGACTAATATAAGCACTATCAGGTGTGTGGTACTGCTATATATGCGTGTTTTGGGCTATATTAAGTACTATAAGCAGAGAGTTTTTGGCACTGTTGATTGAAAAAGTAATGATACACTGACGTCATTGAATAACCTATAATTTCCGTCATATGGTATTCATATCTTGTTACTTTCTTTCTCTCTATTAAAATGTTACTTGAGGTAGGATGCAATGTTTTTCATGGAAATGACACACACCACTGTTTTGTTTATGATCGCTTGTTATTCTAAGCATGTCCCGAGCGTTCGAGGTCAAAGGTGTCCCTTGTGAGTAGCGTCTACCATACTTGGTAAGACAATTGTGTTTCCAGGCGCTTGCTGGGAAGGGGCATGCAGTGGCGGATCTAGGAATTTTTCGAACCGGGGAAAAACTGTGGCATTGCCGCCGCTTCCAACATTGTTTTTCCGCCCCGATTGTCACCCGAAATAGTAGTAGAAATAAAGAAAGGTCGCCACGAATAAAATGTTCACATTCAATCACGATTTTGCCGTGCTCCTAAAGTTGCCGCCCGGGGCGAGGGCCTTGGTTCCACCTCCCCCCCCCTTTTTCACCTCCCTCCTCTAGATCTGGCAAATGGAGCTTGGATAGTTTTAGTTGTTTCTTTGGGGGTCATTTGAAATTTCAGATATAACTGTTACAATAGATTCAAGAAAATTCTTACTTACAGACCAGCTGAATTATTCTCTGCAAAGTAAACCGTAAAAGAAGCTCTGGAGAAATTTCAAGGGAAGAAGGGCTATAGCCTGTGATGTTAAGAGGTGGAGAAAAAAAGATTAGAATTAAGAAGTAAAGGAAAACGTACTACACTCGGAAAAGTGTAATTGGGAAATAATAGTGACCTATGTTAGTTGTTTCACCTGAACTTTCAAAGCACTATTTTTTTTTTTTTTAAGCCAAGAAAAATTCCTTGAAACCACCGAGCACAACGTTCTTTTCGTTTCTCGGAAGAGAATAACGAAACCCTTTCACTGTCGCCTCTGTACTCGGATCCAGTGAAGCGACAAGGCACAGCTCAGAGGTTCGTATTGTTATTACGACGAACAGGGCCCGACGCAGCTTCTCGCCGCCCAGATGAAAAGGAGACCGCTCAAAGGGCCGCCGCGCCGTCGAGATACAACACGGCCAATGTCTGCGTCCAACTCTGACTGTGACGACACGAGAACTGTGCAAGTGAGGGCAGACTCTCCGACCGAAGACCTCCACCATCTGGCACAAACAGCAAAACTCGAAACAAGCATGATATCAGCGGCGCACAAGTTCTATGATGGTGCTAATAAATCTGACAGTGAACTTAAACCTGGAGGACTACGAGCACATTGGACTCCGCCACCAAATGCCAAAGTCATTACTAAACCGGCAACACTGAATAGATAAGCTTATTTAGAATAAAAAAATATAAAAAAAATCATTAAGCAAATAGAAATGAAACTCTCAAATACGAAATGCAATTTTTACACAAAGTAATTGTAGGGACAGATATTGCTGATTAGCAATAGGTAGCCCTCTCCACATAGGTACAGCTTCTCTCTCTCATGCCATCAAAAGCATTTGTTTAGTTGCAAGTCAGAAACAACCCACAAAACAGTTATCTTTGAGTGAATTAAAAAAAAAAAAGGTTCAAAAAGTGTTAATTCGTAGAAATGTCACGGAATAAACTGAACAAAGGCACATGTTTCGAAAAAATATTTAAAAAATTAATATCTCGAAAATGGTGAGTCTTTTTGTTCAAATAAAATTTTGTCATATAGTAGGAAATGACGTGACCTATCAGCAGTTGCAGTATTGTCCTTTCATTCCTGGACACCCTGTATATACGTATATTAACTATAATAAATGTATCGATTTCATTTAAATTTAAAAAATTATAACACTGTTATTGTAACAACACATGCTTCAAAATTTCCGAATACGGTAATATGCAGAGGAATAATGGGGAAAGTGAAACACAGATTATGTGAAGGTCAGTTTGGGATTATGAAAAAAAAAAACTGAGTACAAGGCAAACAATATTGGCTTTCAGATTAATGACGAAAGATATATCAGGGAAAACTATTTTATATTTTTTTTTATCTGCTTAACGTCTCTCTAACAGCGAGATCTTTAGAGACGGGAAAGGATGGGGGGCAAGGAATGGGAAGGAATTCGGCCATGGCATTTTGAAGGAAGCATCCCGGCATTTGAGTGGAGTGATTTGGGAAACCATGGAAAACCCAAATATTGATGCCCGCACGGGGATTCGAACCGCCGTGCTCCCAAATGCGAGGCCAGAACGCTAGCCGTTACACCACCACGCTCGGTAGGGAAAACTATGCAGACTTAGTTAAAGTCAACAATAAAGTCAGATGGGACATGAAGTTCAAAATTTTAACGAATTCGTCCCTCAAATATTAAGACAGAAGATTAATTTACATTTTATGTATGATGAGGTGGGTACAATAAAAATAGAGAATTACGATACTCACGTATCACTTAAAACGGCTTTAGAGCGGCTGCTTTAAAGGCTGACATAGCCGATATTATTTAATTCGCTTATTAACAACATTTTGTGTTAATTATCGGAAAATACAAGCAAAAAATTCGATAGGACTGCATTTTGCTATAAAATATTGTACAAAAAGAGGTATTTTAAACTGTAAATACGCTCACATTAATAAACTCTCCTAACAATTTTGTGTATAAACTTCTCTGGATATTTAATTTAAACTACTCAACAAACAACGGAATATTTTTTGAGGGGAAGTACGTTTCTCACGAGTATTGTATCCTTCTCGTGTGTTTACAGAAATTATCGTAAAATTTCATTTGAATGGCCGTAACTACTTTTTCTGCCGGCCCTTGTAGCATGGGGCTAACGCGCTGGCCTTGCGTACGAGGGTCGTCGGTTCGACTCCGGCCGAGGGCATGGGTGGTTTTAATTAAGTGTTGTGTTCGTCCAATACTGAGGAAATAAAAACAATAATGACGACGATAGAATGTATATACGCTGGAAGAAACAAAAAAACACAGTAGCAGCTGGCTGTATGGTTGAAATGAGCGGAAGCCATTTTTGTTTGTGTGAGTAGAGACTTTCCCGGCGTATCGATGCAACAAAAACTTCTCAGATGTCCAGCCGGATGGTGGTGTAAAAACACGACGTTTCGACAGCTGAATCTGATGTTATCATCAGGTATCTTGTAGTTGTTCTCAGCTGACTGTCTCAGCCTCGACTGTCAGCTGAGAACAACTACAAGATACCTGATGATGACAGCAGAGTCAGCTGTCGAAACGTCGTGTTTTCACACCACCATCCGGCTGGACACCCGAGAAGATTTTTTTTTAATCCTACTTTTTCTCTCATAATTCACACCTGCATTTCCTGAGACAACTGTATTGCCAAATGCGATATAATGAAAAATTACATAAATACTAACCCACTGATTTATGGCGGGTCTATACGGATCTACTGGAGAGTAGATACGAGGACTTTTGTATCGATGGTGTTCACCTGCAGCATATGCGATATGTCACTCAATTCCGGCATCGTATAGTAAATGGATATAAGATACGTCTCAAAATCTACAGTATGTTGGAGTTCGCTATCTACTGTCGATATTAACCCTATCTGTAACTACGTCAATCTCGGTTAGGTCTGCCACTGATACTGCTGACGTAAGCGGGAACATTAAATCAGCTAAAATTGTCTCTGTATTACGCCGTTAACAAGTTGACTGAATGAAAAATACACCACCTAACAGTTAGGAAATGCGTTGACAGTTTCAGCTGTGTGAAAAGGTTTGAAAATTATTGTAACTGATTTAATGCTTGTAAAAAGCTTTAACGAACTAATCGGTTTGTATTGTATTGTTCTCTTCAGCAAATATTAGCTCTCGGTACACAATCTACTACATTATTCAACTGTCACTTATTTCATGTTATGTGTTCCACCATCGATGAAGTTATATTAATGTTTTAACTAGCTTTTCACTCCCCATTAAAGTCACCTTTCTTCAGAAAATTCCAGTTATTAAACTTCGACAACGAAGTTATATAGGCCACCAAGAAAATAATAAACTCATGGACAGATAAAATTGCAATGAATGCAGTTAAACAACAACAACACTTTAAAATAATCCCACACTAAATTGCTTTGAAAAAACAACAGAATTGCCCTTTCCTTATCTTTTGCAATCTGGAGATACTTACCAAGCTTTGCTTGAATATGGTGTTGTAGAATGGAGCCCACATTTTAGGTATAAAATACAGGCGTTTGAAGGGGTGCAAAGAAGGGCTGCGAAATATGTGTCTGGAAATTACTGCAGAACACTTATACGGTAAAGGAACTGGAAGGGGATTCATTTGAAAAGAGGAGTTTGGTAAAGAAAGTATTGGGAGTATATTGGCGTATATTGGTTTGTTTTTAGCTTAATGCTTTACGCTTCGTCGACATTTAGCAAGGAACGGTAAGGAATTCAGCCATGACCTTTTGAAGGAACCACAGCAGCATTCGTCTGGAGTGATTTGTGGAAACCATGGAAAACCCAATCTGGATGGCTGGTCGGATATTCGAACCCACTTACTCCCGAATGCAGAGCCAGAACGTTACCGCTCGCCCACCACGGTGGGTCGTACATTGGTGACGAGGCGTGGAAAGATGGTGGTGGAAGAATTAAAAGTGGTGAGTAAAAAGGAAAAGATGACCATCAATACAAGCTGGCACTCGATATCAGGCCCAAAGGTGAAGGGAAATTTTCTTTCGTAGGCAAGGGAGTCTGAGAATGGAATAAGTCGCCAAGGGAAGTGATAAATAGTTTACCAAAAAAATTAAAATTCGTGAGGGGCAAAAGTAGACGGGTACAAGAAAGGGTGAAAATGGGTGTGCGCTCCGTAGCTATTAAATTACAATTTTTACCAATGCCTCTATTTGCACTCAGAGGACAGCAACAGAAATTCTGCAATGTACCAGTAATTTATGATTTACTGTTTTAATTATTATGAATACAACAAATAAAGTTCTTTGTTTGCAGCAGTGAAGCTGTTGAGGTATTTGTGTTCCACATACTCACCTCTCGGCGCTTCCGTCTCGTTGGACTATGGCACCAACTCATGGCTAACTACATTGTACCCAAGTTTAAAGTATTGAGCAGAGAAATCTGCTACAAAGAGTTCCAGGAAGGCAGTGTAACATTCTCGCGTGCTGGTATCGCAACACAGACTGCAGCGAGATAACACTGGGGATTAGCCTTCCCTAACATTCAGCTCGCGCGTGCTGTGTACGAGCCAAGGCTTCACAACGAGCTCTCACTCAACACTTGCTCTTCATATTCGTTCAGTCATCGGTCATCGCATTAGTTTTTATTTCTTTGTTTTTTGAACAGAATTTTCTTTTCGTGACTGAAACGGTATGGAGTAATTCTATTGCGTTTCAGCGACGATGTTGGTTCTTAACTATAATTCGATACTGGTTAATACCATACGCAACAATCGATAAATGGCGGCAGAATCCATAGCGTCAAATCTCTGTCAACGGGTCGCGTGGCAAGATTTCTTCATAGATTAAAAGAAACGATTGTGAAAAATGTTTTCCGAAAGGTATTTGGAAGATTGCCGTGGAATTTACGTGAAACAATCTTTGGTGACTAGACGAACCGCATGTCAAAAAATATCAGTGTTGTCGATAACATTTTTAAACTACCATAGCGTTTGCGCTCGTTCCCAGAGCAAATTACACACCGAGCGTGGTGGGTGAACGGTTAAAGCTCTGGCTTCGCATTCGGGAGGACGCGCGTTCGAATCCCCGTCCGGGCATCCAGATTTGGGTTTTCCATGGTTTCCCCAAATCACTCCAGGCGAATGCCGGGATGCTTTCTTCAAAAAGGCCATGGCCGAATTCCTTCCAGTTCCTTGTCCACAGTCCCTTCTCCCCTCTAATGACCTTAGCCGTCGACGAGGCGTAAAGCAAAAAGAAAAACAAATTACACAATGAAAAAAATATTTAAAAAATCCTGAGAGGTTAGAATGGTAACTCCTGCCGCTAATATTACGTGAGATTCGATGTGCGTTGAGGTCAGAAATCTATCAGTCAAACTTTCTGTGGTGTCAATAAGTTCGAGTGGTGTTTGATTAAAATTAATGATCAAAATCATGTTTATGTGTAGGACCACCGGACTAGAAAAGTGAATAATTTAGTATTATTGCGAATTTAGGAAAAATAATTATACTGTCATGTAACCTGGTTAGCACCGTATCCTCGAGTTCTTTATTTCTATTATTTGTTTCGAAAACTTCGAAACATCAGTGCCAAGAAGTAATAGCTTGTCAGCATAACAACTACATAAAACAAAAGTCCTTTGAGTAAAAGGACTGTATTAATTTGTTACTATTAACACCATTTTCGCCACTGATTACTTTGCACTATTGATTAATTAGGCAACTGTGAAAAGAAATGTATAATCTGCATCAAGTACATAACTTGAGTTGCTTTAGAAAATTACAATATCAACAACTGGGAGTACGGAATCCAGTTTGTTACCTGTGGCGGTTCATAGAAGGCTGGAAGCATAGAGTATAAGGAAACCATCCGCGGTCTGCCGTTGAGGTGACATGCAACCTTCCTTTGGAATGCGGTAATAAATTCCAGCTACGTCAAACACCTGGAAACATCAGCAAAGTTGTGTACTGTTGCATCGTTTAACAGAGTAGGGAAACAGCTTTGGCGATACTTAAAAATCACACAAAAATACACAAAAAAACCCACAAAAAACAAAAAAAAAAAAAAAAAACGACAGATTAGTTAGAGCATCTGATATTTGATAGAAAATAACACTCAAATTATAATTTGAGTGCAGTAGAGAGAACAATAATTTCTGTTGAATCTGAGTGACCAACACGTATTAAAGAGGATCACTGACAATTTCGCTATGTATATAATGACGAGCCAAAACGTCAGTTCAGTTCACATTGTCGAATATGAGACCCCACAGCAGAAGGCACCTACGTGTTTCCATATTGCCCCAACGACATCGTCAAATTACTTTTGCAGTTGGGAGATTGGATCATGGAACAGTGGCCATACGTGTTACCTCAGTCACTTTTCTTGTTATGCTGCGTATACACCCGGCCAACGAAGGGCAACGAACCTTGGACGCCAATAGGCATATCGTCCTCATCAAAACAACTGCTTGGCGCCAAGAGACTGGCCCATATGGAATCGCAGTTGGCACTGATAATTCGCCAAAGTTGCTAGCATTTTATACTATACAGTAATAAGTGAGGTTTTAATTACATATTAACCTGCTGATATTTTGAGGGAAGAAGCGGATTTGTCGGTTGTCGCATGTACAGCATTCATTTTACTGTTAGGACCTGATCAGAAAAAGGAGAAAAAACGACGCTGGTGGATGACCTCTCTTTTCAAAAGTCGGAAGGGTTGTGGTGGCACAAAATTATATATCTTGTCTTTAAGCTGAATTCAATATTTTTCCGAAATAAAGATGCAGATTTCAATTTTTTACTGAATTGTGTTGGGCTAAAAACTTTTAAAGGTAATACCTCTTTTAGAAGATCTGCGTATTCAGCAGAAAGATTAAGGGTCACTCTGAAATATTTAGCTGCTGGGGATTTGTATACGAGATATCAACAAAAATTCAATTTTATTCTCGTTCATTAACTTTTAACAGCTCATTTATTTCCCTCCAAGCGTCTAATTTCTTCAATTTGTTTTTATATACACAGTTCGTAAGATCCCATAAACATTTCCGTCCGCGATAAAAATCGACCAGTTTTAATGCGATCTCATTGTTCCATTCCAAACTCCATTGTTTTTTAACTGAATAATAAGAAATTAGCAAACACACATCCGGTCGAGAAGGCAAATAATGAACCAACGTTGGTTTGGTGTCTACAACAGGACGGTGTCCCAAGGCCAAACCAACGCCACCAGTAGCCCGAACCTCAGCCAATGCCAACCACTTCGCTGGTTCCGATTCACCTCCCGCACACACTAAGCAAATCTCTCCCAACGAAGCGGTTGGTCGCCTTTCGTTGGCCGGGATTTGCTTAGTGTGTACACATCTTTACACGACGGTCGTGTGCGGATACGCAGTCAACCAGTGTAAAGACTGTTCGATACATGCACAGCGCCGTGGATACAGGGTAGAAGTGGTGTTATGCTATGTGGGACATTCAACTGGGCTTCCATGTGGTAGCGATCTTGACAGCTGTGGACTACATGGGAGTTATTGCAGACCACCCGCAGCGCTTCATGCTACGTGTCGTCCACGACAGCGATGACCTCAACCCGATAGAAGCAATCTGGGACGATAAGAGGGCGACAGCAACGCGCCCTCAAATCACCGGCAACTAATTTAAGGAATTACGTGACCCGTGCGTAGACGCCTGGTGGCAGGTACCTCCGAAAACTTCAGAAGGACTTGTCGAATCCAAGCCACGCCACGCCAAATCCCTGCTGTATTGCTTTCCAAAGGTGAACCAACACGCTATTAGGGCGCGTCAATTAATTACGTGATGTATAATAGGCAGGGGGGAGAGTCCAGTGAAATCTCACCAAGGGAGGGGGGGGGGGGGGTAATCGACGGAAATCTCACGTGAGATTTGAAATTCTTGATGGACAGCAGAGCTAACCAAAAGGTCCACAAACGAAGGGGATATTGAATTTAAGTGGGGGGAGGGGGGTATAAGGTCTGGAAACGACGCAGAAACCGCCAACCGTAGGAGGGGGGGAGGAGGAGTATAATCGCCCTCGGAAGTAGAAGACCTGAAAAAAGAAAAAAAAAGGAGTCTCAAGAAATTACGAGGTCGATTAGCAGGGGAGGGGGAAGGGCCCCGTCAGAATCTCACGTCATGTAATGGGGAGATGGGGGGGGGGTTCCGACCAGATCTCACCAGAGGGGACGGGGATGGGGAATTTCGGAAAAACACCTCACGTAATTAATGGACGCCCCCTTAAGCATGTGGTGTTTTGGTTCACCAATGTGTATCTATCATAAGAAACGTATAGTATGTATCAAACAGGTATCAGTCAATTAAAAAGTGTCGTATGGTGGGATTGGAAGAGTGGATAAAAACTTAGTAATCAAAAGCAGATAATATGATTGTAGAACTAAGTGAGCATAAAAGATAAGTAAGCATGCCGAGTTAGATGCAGACACTTTCTTTCGGATTAAGACTTGTAGCGTCTGGTTTTTAAGACGTTATTAAAATTTAAAATAAAATAATGAGATGCATTAATTAATAAGTTAATTTGCAAAATTAATCCCGGGTAGGCGCCAAGAATGGAAGTGTTCCCTATCCGAGAGAAGCGACATTCCAATTCTGAAATACTTTTAATCAAAACAACTTTTAAAATTACCATTAAAAAACACAAATCTTCATCTATTCAAATGGTATACTGATACACTGCAAAGGAAGTTATTGAAAACAGGGCTTACAACACCTATTATTTTCTTTGAATATAAAATTGATTGATTTATTGAACAGAACTGAATATTTAAGGTGGTTACAACATTAAGCGTTTATTGAGCAATTCAGAGCATGATTCAAATCTCAGAGCGTTGCCTAGGGTTGAATGACGCAAGAGTGTCTATAAATCGACGGAGTTCTTTACCGAAGCAGATGAGTTGAGGAGAAAACAGACGGACTCTGTTGATCAGCTGGGCGCGAGGCCGGTGATGTCTGCCTCAGGTAGAAGCGGCTGTTCCCTGGAGAATTCAGCGTGGCACGCTGCGTCCCTTGTCGCGGTCAACTCACTGCCCGACCAGAAAACAGTCCCCCGTGGTGGGCCGCTGCGATTCGTTTCTCGGCCAGAAACAGAATGTCTTCTCCCCCGCTTGTTGGCCCCGTCGAAAACTTCCTGGCTCCGGAGTTTTAGCCGAGGCGGGAGATTTCAGCCAGTGGGAGCGTTTGGCGGGTCGTCCTCGATCTCCATTGGCACTCCTCATACAACATAAAACTTATGGTTTCTGAAAGTTCGTAACACACTGTTTGATTCGCTGCTTCCCAACAGAGGTGTTCCGCAACCTGACTTTTTCTCGGAAGCGTCGTTTCTCTAGTTTCAACTTTCTACTCTACCAGGAATCCTTCTTTCGGTACATAGCCCAGGCATTTTAGGTTTTAACCTCAAAAAAAATAATGTAGAGCTGAAATTTGGCACAGACGTTCCTTAGTACCTAATAAACACGTACTAAAAAGTCCCCACCTCTAGGGTGTCGGCGTCATAGTTTTTTTTAGGTCAAAAGGGCTTAAATAGGGATTGAGTGCCAAATCTGTATAAACTCGTTGTAAAATTTAAAATGTCAGACTCAGTAACGTTTTATTGCACCCTAGGTAATTAGGATAGACTAACCACTGCATAAAAGTGCAATATCGGCACTATTATTATTTAAAAGTAAAAGTACAGTCACATTTTATCATGAAGGCAGTACGAAACATAACTTTTTTTTTTAATTTCTCTGCATTGCGGAAAAACTGTCAAAGTTTCCAGGTCGGGACCTATGATAAAAGTTGTAGTACACACTTTCAGCATTAAAATGGTATATCGTTCATCCCTCTGCGACATATGGTTGCCGAGATACGCGTTGAAACAAGCACACGTGAGTCAACGCTGGGCCGAGAGCTCCGCGCGCCGCTCCCCGGCCATTATGAGTATTAACCTGAAAAAATATAATGTAGACCTGAAAATTGGAACAGATATTACTTACTACCTAAGAATCATGTCTTGAAAAGTCCCTATCTCTGAGGTGTCCTCTTCATAGTTTTATCAGGGCAAAAGTTTTCAATTAGGGCTTAAATGTCATAATTAGTATAAACGTCTTGTAGGTCTTAAAATATCAGCTTTTGTATCATTTAATTGCGCTACAAGTAATTGGAAAGGCTAATTATTGAAAGACGGCGTAGTTTTGGACGTAATTATTGGACAGAAGTAAAAAATCTCACATTTGATAGTGAAACAGGTACGAAATATGACTTGTTTTGTAACAAAGTCAGATTTGCTAAAAACTTTCGAAGGCCTATTATCAAAGTTGCAGAACGCAGTTTCAGCATTGAAATGGTGTATTCATCATGTTTTTTTGACAAACGGTTGGTGAGATATCATCGAAATATTCGAAACAACGCGCAGATCTAAGCATAAACGCCGTTCCGCTTACCCTTCCTCTTCTGTCTGCATCATTCTAATCTCTTTGAACAGTGCGCTGAGATTTTGTGCCCTTGGCATTATATATAAACTGACAGAAAGAAACCTTGAAAATGACGAAACATTTTGCAAAATTATGAATTATACAAATTTTTATTAAAATCTTTGAATTAAATTTAATGTTCAGCTTCATCATCGTACTCATCGTCTGGACCTATTATAGGTGACTTTATCGCATGCAGATCTTCGGCAATGTCCACACATTAGTGAACACTCCAGCCCACAACGCACACATTCAAATCTATTTCGCAGATGTAATGAAAGTTATTGATGCGGGATCACAAGTTGATGCTATTTTCTTGGATTTTCAGAAAGCTTTTGACCCTGTACCACACAACCGACTCTTAGCGAAGATCCGAGCGTACGGTATATCTGATCAGATTTGCGAATGGATACGCGATTTTCTAACTGGTCGGTCACAGTATGTCGTTATAGACGGGGAAGCCTCTTCTAAACTAGATGTTACTTCGGGCGTTCCTCAAGGAAGTGTAATAGGTCCACTTCTTTTCTTAATTTTTATAAACGATCTCGGTGACAACGTTAATTGCAGGATGCGATTTTTTGCTGATGATGCACTTATTTATAGGGAAGTGAGGTGCTCCGACGATTGCTTAGAAATTCAGCGCGATCTGGATGTTATTTCGGAATGGTGCCGTGAATGGCAGCTTACACTTAACTGTAAAAAGTGCAAGGCAATGCACATAAGTAATAAAAAGACCCCGCTTGCTCTGGAGTACAAAGTTAACAATTCAGTTGTTGACACTGTAGATTCCCTGAAGTATCTAGGCGTAACAGTACAAAGCAACAAGAAATGGGACTTGCACATAACTTCCGTTGTAGGAAAAGCTAATTCCAAACTACGATTCATAGGACGTATTTTGAGAAGCTGTAATGCTCATACAAAGGAAATAGCGTACAAAACACTAGTGCGTCCGCATTTGGAATACTGTTGTGGAATTTGGGATCCGTATCGCAAGGGATTGATTGACACATTAGAGAAAGTACAGAGAAGAGCCGCTCGATTCGTGACTGCTAGTTACAGTCCTTACGTAAGTGTCACAGAGCTAATTCGTGGGTTGGGCTGGGATTGTTTGGCGGACAGACGACGTCGTTTTCGTTTGAATTTGCTGGAGAATATGCGAAAATATTTAAGTTACGAGTGCAACGAAATACTTCTTCCGCCAACCTATTTAGGTCGCAATGACAGGAGGGATAAGATTAGAGAAATAAGATGCCGTACTGATTCATTTATGTATTCCTTCTTTCCTCGATCTGTTCGGGATTGGAATGCGCAGAATTAGGATTGGTGCTTAGCACCCTCTGCCACCCACAGTATTTGTGATTTGCAGAGTATAGATGTAGATGTAGATGTAGACAATTGCAGAGTACCAAACTGAGGAGATGATTCGGAGCAAGTGCAAGTCACTTGCACAAGAGTTCCATTCTGAATTTTCCAGTCCCAATCTTCAGGACCTAAAGAATTTGCTAGCCATTCTTGAATCTGTAAGTATATTCGTAGAGAATGGATGGCCAATATACCATATATTCGTAGAGAATGTCGCTCACATGCTGCATCTATTGGTGGAAGGGACGCAAGCTGGAAGGATGCAGTGTCTGGTTGGGTTGCGAACTTACGACTGTATTTTATTTCCAGAAGTTCATGGATATTTTGACACTGAGATATAAAATTGTCATAGTGGGCAACGGCAAACGATGGATCTAAACACATGACAACGGAAACAGAGGAGCGTCGTCGTTGTGCCGGGTGAAACATCTGCCAATGTTTTCGCTCACCACAACACGGCTGTCACTTCACTCCAAGCTGAGCTTTTGAAAAAGTATTATAACATAAATAAGCCAGGCGAATTACTTTAAAACAAATTCAAGACTGCGGGTCATCATGCCATTCAGTGTAAAGGAGATGCGGATGCCAGCATTGCATCGTTTGCACTTGATTATTGCAGGGGTTAAGAGGTAGCGGTCATTTCCAACTATACGGATGTCCTCGTTGGTAGCAAGACTTATTGGAAGCAGTCCATCACAAACATGAAAAACTCTGCACTCTATTGTCATGCATTCACTGGGTGCGATACTGCCAGCGCTCTTTTCGGCAAATAAATAAATAAATAAAAAAAACAAGGCTGGATGTTATTGAGGGTTCTGACGTATTGCGTGACAAAGTGGAAACATTCGAACATCCCAACGCACAGAAAGAAGACATAATATCCGGAGGAAAGACGTTTGCCGTTGCTCACTATGAAAATTTTATATCTCAGTGTCAAAATATTCATGAACTTCTGGTAATAAAATACAGTCGTAAGTTCGCAACCCAACCAGACACTGCATCCTTCCAGCTTGCGTCCCTTCCACCAATAGATGCAGCATGTGAGCGACATTCTCTACGAATATATGGTATATTGGCCATCCATTCTCTACGAATATACTTACAGATTCAAGAATGGTTAGCAAATTCTTTAGGTCCTGAAGATTGGGACTGGAAAATTCAGAATGGAACTCTTGTGCAAGTGACTTGCACTTGCTCCGAATCATCTCCTCAGTTTGGTACCCTGCAATTGTCTACATCTACATCTACATCTATACTCTGCAAATCACAAATACTGTGGGTGGCAGAGGGTGCTAAGCACCAATCCTAATTCTGCGCATTCCAATCCCGAACAGATCGAGGAAAGAAGGAATACATAAATGAATCAGTACGGCATCTTATTTCTCTAATCTTATCCCTCCTGTCATTGCGACCAAAATAGGTTGGCGGAAGAAGTATTTCGTTGCACTCGTAACTTAAATATTTTCGCATATTCTCCAGCAAATTCAAACGAAAACGACGTCGTCTGTCCGCCAAACAATCCCAGCCCAACCCACGAATTAGCTCTGTGACACTTACGTAAGGACTGTAACTAGCAGTCACGAATCGAGCGGCTCTTCTCTGTACTTTCTCTAATGTGTCAATCAATCCCTTGCGATACGGATCCCAAATTCCACAACAGTATTCCAAATGCGGACGCACTAGTGTTTTGTACGCTATTTCCTTTGTATGAGCATTACAGCTTCTCAAAATACGTCCTATGAATCGTAGTTTGGAATTAGCTTTTCCTACAACGGAAGTTATGTGCAAGTCCCATTTCTTGTTGCTTTGTACTGTTACGCCTAGATACTTCAGGGAATCTACAGTGTCAACAACTGAATTGTTAACTTTGTACTCCAGAGCAAGCGGGGTCTTTTTATTACTTATGTGCATTGCCTTGCACTTTTTACAGTTAAGTGTAAGCTGCCATTCACGGCACCATTCCGAAATAACATCCAGATCGCGCTGAATTTCTAAGCAATCGTCGGAGCACCTCACTTCCCTATAAATAAGTGCATCATCAGCAAAAAATCGCATCCTGCAATTAACGTTGTCACCGAGATCGTTTATAAAAATTAAGAAAAGAAGTGGACCTATTACACTTCCTTGAGGAACGCCCGAAGTAACATCTAGTTTAGAAGAGGCTTCCCCGTCTATAACGACATACTGTGACCGACCAGTTAGAAAATCGCGTATCCATTCGCAAATCTGATCAGATATACCGTACGCTCGGATCTTCGCTAAGAGTCGGTTGTGTGGTACAGGGTCAAAAGCTTTCTGAAAATCCAAGAAAATAGCATCAACTTGTGATCCCGCATCAATAACTTTCATTACATCTGCGAAATAGATTTGAATGTGTGCGTTGTGGGCTGGAGTGTTCACTAATGTGTGGACATTGCCGAAGATCTGCATGCGATAAAGTCACCTATAATAGGTCCAGACGATGAGTACGATGATGAAGCTGAACATTAAATTTAATTCAAAGATTTTAATAAAAATTTGTATAATTCATAATTTTGCAAAATGTTTCGTCATTTTCAAGGTTTCTTTCTGTCAGTTTATATATAATGCCAAGGGCACAAAATCTCAGCGCACTGTTCAAAGAGATTAGAATGATGCAGACAGAAGAGGAAGGGTAAGCGGAACGGCGTTTATGCTTAGATCTGCGCGTTGTTTCGAATATTTCGATGATATCTCACCAACCGTTTGTCAAAAAAACATGATGAATACACCATTTCAATGCTGAAACTGCGTTCTGCAACTTTGATAATAGGCCTTCGAAAGTTTTTAGCAAATCTGACTTTGTTACAAAACAAGTCATATTTCGTACCTGTTTCACTATCAAATGTGAGATTTTTTACTTCTGTCCAATAATTACGTCCAAAACTACGCCGTCTTTCAATAATTAGCCTTTCCAATTACTTGTAGCGCAATTAAATGATACAA